>VZSC01020001.1:7597-19169 GCA_013398225.1 Steatornis caripensis | reverse complement strand
AGCACCCAGCGCGGGGGGGTCTGTGCAGAGCAGGTGGCCGAGTGGGTGCACCGTGTTCCTCTGCAAAACGGAGTTACTGCGCAGGGGCGTTATCTGCTCCAGGCTGTCCTTGTGGGTGCCGTGCCGTGCCGTGCCGTGCCGTGCCATGCCGTGCCACGCTGGTTGCTGTGGTGCATCTGAACCGCGGGGTGATGGGCTGGCTGCTCCCCTCCGCCCGCACGGGGAGGGAGAGCGGGGGCTGTTTGTTCCTTTGCCTGCAAAACGCATCAGAGAGGAGCTGCGTGCTGTGGAAGATGAAGCAGCCCCTAGCCGGGGAGCGTGACTTGGGCGGAGGACTGGAGTCGGCCTCGCTGCTCGGGCAGTAGCTCTGGTGGGAATTCGCGTTGTGCTGGGTCAGAGAGCAGCTGCCTTGGGCTTGGAGCTGTTGTGTCTGTATTCCCTCGCATTGCTTCTCCCTGCTAAGTAGTGACCTACTAAGACACCGTTAAGTCCTTCTCTAATGGCTGTGGGGGTTTTGGGTTAGCGTTAGGAATTTAAGGAGCAGGCAGGTTTATCTTCACCGTAATTCAGCACTGCTAACACCAGAAAATAGCTCTGTCTGTGCCCGAGAGGGGCGCTGCCAAGAAAGGGTGACCTGTCATCCCTTCCCATGCTTTAAGGCCATCCCTTCCATTACCTTTAAGGTGATGAAGGTAAGTACTGCCGGACCCCAAATTCTGACCTCGGTCTAATTGTATTCCCTCCCCCAAGATGGCTTTGATTTCCATTAAAAACAAGAACAAGCGAGCAAACGCAGTAACATGCGAGATCGTCAGAATTCACTGTGCCCTTGCTGTCTGCAGTGCGGGGCTGACTCTCTTCCCGTTGATATTTGATCAGGCCTTTAATTCCTGTGCAAGGCCCTTGGAGCCTGCAGCCGGAGCCCCGCTGCCCCGGGTGAGACGCGGCGGGCTGGGCTCACCTCCGAGGCACCAGTTCTCCCATTGTTCCCCATGCCAAGTTTCTTCTCCCCCATTTTGTTTTCTTTTTATTACTGTGATTTCCTAACATCGGAAGAGGCGAGTTATGAAACTGGAGTTATCCAAACACATCTTGTTTGAAGATAGCATTTCATCCAGCAGATGCAGCTTCCTGCTCTGTAAATGGTTTTCATTGTTTCGCGTTGGCTCCTGGCCCCGTCTCTGCCGGGGCCACGGTAGCGTCGCCCAGCTCTGGCAACCTGAGGAGCGGTGGTCCCAGCCACGAAATGCTGCTGGCCATGAAACAAGGTGCAAAGGCTGAACTGGGAACACTGGTATTCCGTAGATACCCTCCAAAAACGTTTGGGAGGCTCACTGGAGGCTGCGTCTTTGTGTGGATTAACCGGCTGCTGCCGGGGTTCTGGCAGGGTTGGCCACTGCTCCAGCGAGAGATGCTCGGACTTCCCGGCACGCGTCCACTCTTCCAGCAAGGCTCTGGCCGCGGGGGCCAGCTGGTGTCGCTTCTCCTCGAGCACACCCCAAGCCAAAAGGCTCCAAATATCCCCCCTTGCTGATGTTTGCTTTTGGGACCCCCTATGTTTGGATGGGATTCAGAGTGTGGGGCCCGTGACCAGGTGCCCGCTGCTGAGACGGAGGCGAGACCCAGCACAGAGAGCGGTTACAAAGTGCAGCGCTGTTACCAGCACCGCTCTTTCAAATTGCGGTTGCAAACCGGGATCGTCTTGTGCTGGGCCGTGCACGAAGATAGCCGCTGGTCTAATGGTTGACATCCAGATGGCGAAAGAGGAAGGAATCGGGGAAGAGAGGGCGAAGAAAACGAGGTGTTTTCTGTATGTACTGCAGAGAGAGGGGGTTTGGAGGCGCACCCTCGGGTGCCTGCCGGCGGGTGCTGCTGGGGGCCAGCCCTCCGGCTGGGGCTGCCGCGCGCTGGATGGAGAGCCTGGCCTGGGCTCGTCGGCAGCCACGGGCGTTCCTTGCCCTGGTGCAGGATGTTTCTGCCAAACATGACATGAAAGGGATTGGGAAGAATGGAATTGGTTTTGTTTACAGATGTTTTGTTACCACTGGGAATCGGAGACCTGAGGCCGCGTGTGCGGGAAAGCCACGGAGCCCGCAGCCAGGCTTCCCCATAGAGGAGCAGGAGGAAGAGAAGCCTTCAGGGTGCGCGCTGCACCGCGTCTGCTCGGCGCGTCCCGCGCACCCAGCAGAGCCGCTTCGTCTGGGGCACCACGAGTAATGCCAACACCTCCCCTGCCGCAGCGTCAGAAGGGTTTGCCGTTGGCCCTGCCTGTGCCCTGGCCGCCTTTCCCCTTGGCTTTTGCCTCTGTTAAGTTTCTCTGGCTAAAACCCTGCAGACTGCTCTCCGTCGGGTTTGTAGCCGTGCAAGCTGCGAAGAGACACCAAAACTGTCTCTCTTTGGAAGCTGGAGAAGTGCCAGCTGACTGTTAGCTCTGCTTTTAAACGTTTGATCCAGAAAGCAAAAACGTGCGAATTAATTTTCCCGTAGGATGGTTAAAGGGGAAATGTGTCTGGAGGAAATCGTGAGCTGCGTCTTGAATAGCTGCTGCAAACGCGACAGCAGGCTGGTCGTGCTTCTCGTTACTGCCCGCTAAGCCGGGTGGTGGGTGGCATCTGTGTTTTGATGGCGAGAAGCTGGAAATTGCACTTCGCAGAGCAGATGTGGGTGCTGGGGGAGGGCGCAGCCCTGCCCCCTCCTCCCTGCCGGGATGGCCCCGATGTTTGCTGTCCCGCCGGGCCCTCCTCGTGAAAACAAACGTGCGCCGTTGGGTTTGTTAATTCCCCAAAGTACGCCTTTAGTTCCGCTTCTCAGAGATGCGAGGCGCGGTCCCCGGAGCGAGGGCACCGGCCGCGAGAGGCGCGTGCCTTTTCACCCCTCCCTGGCTGCGGGGTGGCGGGGTGGCGTGCTTGCCAGGCGGCCGAGGCGCCTCCGTCCCCAGACCGCCTGGTTTCTCCGTGGGCTGCCAGGGCCCTGGGAGAGCTTAAGGGAAGAAGAGCTGCAGGTGCTGGTCTGGTGCTGCTCCCTGGCTGCCTGCTCTTGGCCATGCGTGGGAGCTGCGTGGTCCTCCGCTCTTCTGCTGCTCTGCTTGGGGTGCCTCAGCACCCTGAGTGACACGGAGATGAAGCTGGGTGGTTACTGAGGGTCCTCTTGCAGCTGAAGGGCTTGGCTGAGGATGTGTTCGTGCCCGGTGGAAAGCACGCTCCTGCTCTGGCGTGCAGGCTGCAGGAGGTGGGTGAGGTGCCCCCATCGTTCCCGGTCCTGTCCTCCCTGGTGGGTCCCAGGCACCGGGGGAGATCCCTGTGGTGGTGGCGGGACGTGTAGCGTGGGGTTGAAGTGGTCAAGAAAGAGGACAGTCAGAGCTGCCCCACGCTCCGTTACCTGGGCGCACGGATGCTGTTGGCCGTGACCTTGGACTTGCGAGGCAGCGGCGTGTAGCCGGCAGCTCGAGCAGGCTGCGGGTGGCTGAACGCTTCTGGGCAGCCCGGAGGTGGGGGCAGGCTGGGACTTGGCTGAAGGTGCGTTTTCAGTGGGTTGCCTTTCTCCGTCGGTAGAGCCTGTTCTGAGAGGCGCTGGGCATGCCCCAGACCTCTTCCTCTGGCGCTGGGCTGCGCAGGAAGCCGCGGCGGGGGTCACGCTGTCCCGGGGCTCAGGCACAGCCACCCTCCTGCCGCTGCAGCCGCGCCGGCGGTGCCTGCCTCTCCCGCTCTCGTTCTCCACAGCTTACCCACCTGCTTCAGAAGCAGTGATTTTTAAAAATTTTCAAATTTTTTTTTTCATGAATGGAGTGTGTTTTTGTGAATGTTCTTCACGGGATGTGAGGCCGCAGATGTTTGCTCATTAATTCAGTTCTGCAAAACTGCTGCCGGATGCAGCGCCAAGCGCTTGGCAGAGCTCCGTGGTTTGACGTTCTTCCTTCCTGCCCCCTTCTCAGCCATGCGCCCCCTGAGCGAGCCCGTCACGGCACGCTGGCAGCCCCTACCCCTGCCCCTCTCCCCTCCTCGTCCGAGCTGTGCCCTGGGCTGGCACCGCTCGTTCGGGGCGGCTGGGCCGAGGTCCCCCGGGCAGGGGCCTGTGAAAGGAGCCCACGTCTCTGTTTCTTTGGCCACAGCCGTCGGAGAAGGCGGGGGGTAGTGGGACCAGAAGTCTCAATGATTGGTGTCTGATAGGGTTCACTGACATTTTGTCTTTTATCTCCATAGAGAGGGGGAAAACATGGGGAGTTAAGAACATCTGTCTCGGCAGGGCCAGCCCTCGCCGACCGCCCGGCCCTGGGTCAGGATGGGGCCCTGAAGCCTCTGTGATCCCAGTCTCCGTATCGCAGGTGAACACGGAGATCTCCAGTGTCTCTGGGCTTCTCTCTGGCTACGTCGGCTGAGCCGGTCGCCTGCCCGGCTGCTTCACCTGGGGACGTTACCTGCTCCCTGGCGCTACGTGCCGCTCCTCGAACAGGAGCTGTGCTTGTAAATGGCTGCTGGCAGCGCGGAGATAGCATGGATAAATATAAGTCGACGTCACGTAAGTCTCTGTTTTGCGGCTTATTGAGGCACTCTCCTTTCTCGGCCGGGCTCCCCAGCCCATCAGGGTATGGAATGGTGCGCTGGCAGCGGTGGCGCTGCTTTCCCTGTTTTCTAACGCGAGCTGCTGCCCTTGGCCCGTCTCCAGCTTTGCCTGGGCGGCGGGCAGGGCCGTGCCGGCTGCGGGCAGGAGGACCCCCGGGCTGCCGGCGAGCTCCTGCCTGCACGGCCACCGCAGCCGCTCCCCTGCGCGGCCGGGGAGGTGGGTCGGTGCTGTGGGTCTGCCGTGGTGCAGAGCTGCTGGGCAGCCGGCGGGGGATGTCCTGCCCACCGCGGGGCGGCCGCCAACGCCTCGTGGTTACTGCCTCGTTATCTCTGTGGCCCAGCCAGTTGGCACATGTGATTTATCCGGTAACGACCCCTTGTCCAGAAGGGAAAACAGTAACGGCAGGCAGGGCTCGGAGAGGGGAGCAGATAAGGGAAAACGAGCGCAGGTAGTTTCAGCTCGACCGGTCTGGTGACGCCGGTGGAGCGCACCAGGTTGTGTCAGAGGGCGGGAGAGCTGCGCTGGTCCTACCTCTTGCGTTGGGATGGCATTCTCGGGCAGGGTGGGCTGGTGGCCGCGCTGAGACCTGCAGCAAGCCCACCTTGCAGCAGGGCGGTTGGGTGGACAGCCCGAGCCAGTACGTGGTACGCGCTAGACCTTCCTCGGGGCAAAATAGCAAGAGGGGGAAAGTTGCAGGCTGTGTGGAGGAAAGTGTAAAGGACAGAAAGGGGTTTTGCTCAGCTCCAGCTCCCTCCGCCTCGGCAGGCACAGCGGGGAGGAATGGCACGTGCCGCTACCCAGGAGCGCAGGCGGGGACTGCAGAGGACGCCTGTCCACGCCGTCCACCCGTGCCGCGCGGTCCTGCGCATCCCCCGCCAGAGCCAGCCCGCGGGTCCCGGCGTGGGGACGGGCGCAGGGGGGGTTCGCGGTGGAAGTGGGATGAGATGCCGTGTCCCACACCTCTCTCTGTGAACGCCCTGGAAAGCTGGGGAGAGCAAAGATCAGCTCCTGCAGTCCAGCTTGGTGATCTTAGCCAGCCGTGACCCTCCGCAGTTCTGCCGGCGGGTTGTCGGCCACTAGGAACGAAACGCTCTGTGAGCAGCCGGCAGGCAAGAGCGGCGAGCGCTTCAGTGCAGCGATCACGGGGCAGTACCGCCGTGTGCGTCTGTGCGTGCGAGCCTGCGTGCCAGGCAGGGTGTCGGAGCGCGCCTGTCCGTGTGCACGCGGCCGTAGCTCGCTCAGCCGAGCGTCAGGCGAGCAGCCGTGCATCCGTGCACTGCAGCTTGCATTTTTTCGGACAAAAGCAAGAGAGAGGCTATCTCAGATGGGGCCAGATAGCGAGCGGCCGCGGTGGCCGGTGCTGCTTGCTCCCTGAAGCTGCTGAGGCTGACCAGGACCGCTGGTGTGCCAGGCCAGCCCTTCTAAAGGGACGGGAACAGAGGCTGTCACAGCCTGCCGTTTCCACGCAGCTCAGCACCTGATATTTTTAACCACTCGTGAACGCTGAGTGTTAATTAAGGGCTTTGGGTTCTTTCAGAAAACGTGCGTGTGCGAGTCAAAAATTAGCGACTCATAAAAATAGTCACCGATGAGTTTGAGAAGGATGTGGGCTGATTGATTTACCACAAATGACTCTGGCTCGCAGCTCTAAGGTGCAGGTTTTCTAAGGCAAAGGTTTCCGCAGAAACGTCAACAGGAGAATCGCCGCACGCTGGTGAGACTGAAAAGTAACGCTTGCTCGAGAAGACATAAACATTTTAAAGCGTTGTTCTGAAAGACACGAAGATGACTGCTGGGGAAGTTTGCACGTGTGAAGTAGTGCCGTGCAAAGCCCCTAGGTCAGCCTTCAGCCCGGTGCCGTCAGAAGCCGGTCGCCAGGAGGGGAATTTCTCTCCCGTTAGCAGCAGGCTCCTCCTCGCCGCGTCCGGCTGCGAGCACAAGTGAGAGCATTGTGCTGTCGGGGCAAAACTCAGCTGGGCGAGAAAACCCCGAGTAGGTCTCGCTGTGGCAAATCTTCTTTTATTACACGGGGGCTTTCGTGTGGAACGGAAGCTGGAAAAAAACATGCCCGTTCCTGCCAAAAGGCGCTGCTCTGCCAGGAACTGGCCCCTGTTTCCTAAGGCTGCTTCTGCAAATGGTTGGTGCGTTGAACTGGGGCTTCCTGCCGTCTTCTGACGCGTGGGGCTTCTCCGTGCCCTGACCCTCGGGAGGTCTTCGTCCGCTTCTGGCCTTGCTGTGTGCAGCCGCGGGCGCGACTCCGGTGCGTTCGGCGTCATAACTTCCCTTGAGCCGGAATAGCTGTGCAAGGGGGCGTGTGCTCCCTTGGAAGGCCGGGAAGTACCTGGTTGATTAATAAAACTGAAGAGGGGAGTCATTTTAACCATATCTGGGAAGCGTTGCCTGTTGCATACAGCAAAGGTCTGGGATTCAGGACTAACCTTTGGCTACGGACCAGTCCGGTTCCCTCTGTGGCTTCTCAGATGCTCCCTTGGCCGTGGTGTGAACAGGCTCTCCAGCCGTGCTCCCCGCAAGGCTTCACTTGCTCCGGCTCCTCACGTCAAGGGCCACGCTTCGGACTGCGTTTGGCTTGTGGGGGGACACGTCCGGGGGAAAGGGGTGTGGGGCTGACTGGCAGAGGTGGCTGTGCCGGCTGCCCCGGTGAGAGACAGGCGGATGGGACCCGATAAGCCGAGCCTGCTGTTCCCAGGGCAGAGGTATGGTTTGTCTTCCATCGGCATTCAGCATCTTGACTCTCGGGCCAGCATATGAGTCTATAACATTGCTTGAGGGCAGCTTTTGCATCCTGTTTTGTAATATTCCCTGACATTCCCCACATTCCTGGCAAGGAAACTTCTGTATTTTTAAGAAATGTTCCTTTGTCTCTTTGCAAAACTGTGACATCCTTTAAAATTGCTTCTGAAAAAGCCAGTTGGCTGCCTCTGTCCAGCAGCTCCTGTTGGCTTCAGAAAGAAAACGAAGCCTTGAGCTTGGACTCCAGCCCCAAGACCATCTCCTTCCAGCGGGGAGAACGGGGAGGAAAAGAGAGAGGAAGGCTGGTGGGCTCCTGCTTGGCTCAGGTGACCTCCATAAACCTCAGGTCCGTGCTGTCTGTTTCCACCCCTGTGCTAAGGTTTCACTCTGACCTCCACGTTGTGGGGATGGTTATGGGCTCATCAGCCGTGCTTTCGTCGCCGCTGCAGCCCGTCTGGACGACGCGGTCTGGAGGGTCATGGGTTCGGAGGAGAACTTTGGAGAAGGCAGGAGCCGCCACAGCGGTCCTCGGGTCGGTGTCCTGCTCTGGCGCTGGCCTCTTCTGCCTTCCCTGCGAGGGTGCGAGGAAGCAGGCTGAGGAGCCGGTGGGACGTTCTGCAGTGCCGCATCCCTCGGGGACGAGAGACCGGTTGTGTTTCCCACTGGGAATCAGAAGCAAGGCGAGAAGGGAATAACCTGGCGTTGAAGCCCACGACGTGGCCTTGTGGAGGGCTTGGCTGGAATCAGTACAGCTTGTTACCAGCCGTGCCCGGGAAGCGTCAGCCCTCCTTCGGTCCCTCAGCCAGACTTCAGAGAGACCAGGAGAGGGCCAGCTGGAGAAGGAGGAGCGTGAACTAGCAAGCCAACCCGCAGGTTGCCCTGCCTGGTGTTCTCGCGGTGCTGGGGCCCCCTTCCCTGGCTTCTCCGGGCAGCGGCTCCCCAGGACACGCAGGGAGCCCCTTGGATGCGCTGTGCCAGCGCCGCCTTTCTCCCGCGGGTGGAGGGGACGCTGGAGCCTTCTCTGCGCACAAGGAGCTGTCGGTTCAGGGACCCTCTCGGCGTTTCGGTTTGCTCCGGGCGGGGGGACGCCTGGCTGCCTCTCCCGTCGCTTTGCAGCCAGCAAAGGCTCTCTCCTCCCTTCTCTCCCACCTACAGATGCTGGCTGGCTGGAGACCCAGGCGGGAGCTGCTGCTCTTTTGCTGCAGCTGCAACTTGCGGTCTGGTTTCCTTCTGTGACTCCATGGTAGCTTTAAAGACAGGAAGATCCGGCCAGGGGCAGTGGTGGAAGAGGCTTTTCCCGAGGAGAACTGGACCCAAACGCCCTTGTCGAGGGCGAGGGCGTTGCGGCGGGCAGCACATGTGCGTGGCACCCGCGGGTGCCTCCCCGCGCACCTCACCCCAACTGGGATGTGGTCCCGGTGCTGGGGTGAGTATGGGTGGTGCACGTCCCTGTGGAGAGCCAGCCCTGGCCACCACCGTCCCGTGTCTCCAGCGTGCACCTGCAGCGTCAGCTGGGCTTGCTGCCCGCCGTCATGTGCGCACAGAAAGCGCGAAATGTGAAATACGGTGGTTATTCGTTACCGGTTGGCTAAATCCGCCGTTGGCTTTTAGAATTACTCTCTTTGCAAGCAGAGTGCTTGCTTTCAGTCCCAAGGGGACCAAGACCCCTCGGTTCCGGGATTTCGTTAGCCTGCTGTGTCAAAATAGCTTTGTGGGATCCCCGAGCAGCTTTGGCGGCGAGCTGGACCGGGCGGCAGCCAAGGCACCCTCCGTTGAAGCACGCTGAAGGGCAGCAGCGCTGCTGTCCTGGAGGCCCGGTACTTCCCTGCGTGGCTGGGACGTGAGATCACATTTGGGAGCGACTTTTGACTCCTCCCGCGTTGGTGGGAATTTCACACGTGGCCGCTGGTGACTCGGGTGGCCACTGAGACGCCTCCCCATCTGCAAGGCGGTCGCCGTCGTCAGCTGGGCGCCCTTGCTGCCACGCGCGCGGGTGTTTCCGTCCCGCTCCTTTCCCAGGTTTGCTCACAGACGTATTCACCTGCCCGCTCCTCTCAACTGTCCCCTTCTGCGCTTTGGACCTGGGATCTCCCCTGGCAGGTCCTGCTCAGCCGAGGGGATCTCACGGCTCAGCGCGGTTGCAGAGAGCGTGCTTCTCGTCACGGGGACTGATCTCGTGTCAGCCAGAGCTTCTCACTTGGACCGTGCCGTTTCCCTCCGTCTTGGTCTGCCTGAAAAGGTTAGGCGAGTCCCGCCAGGGCAAGGCGAAGCACCGGTGGGTTGAGCGCAGACCGTGAATCTGTAGGAAATTAGGCAGTTAAGTGTAGATATCTTGGGTGGCAAGCGCTCCTGTTCTTGTCCCTGGACCATCTTCTTCCAAAGCTTTGACTCCCTTTGAGGGACTGGGAAATTTATGATGGATCAGTCTTTGCTTTCAGTTTTCCCAGCCCTCCCGTCTCCTGCACAGGGGAAAGGCTGCGTTCACGCGCGCTGCCCTGCCTGGCTGCGAGCGGCTGGCGGCTCCCGCGGTTGGCAAACAGAAGCCCTCAGCTGAGGTTCACAGTCAGTGGTTTGACGAGTCAACGTCTGATGGGATGGCAAAGGGCGTTTTGGTGGTCTCCATCGCTCTCCTTCTTACTGCAGGGCAGTGCCGCCCGCTCCCGGTCGGTCCCGCACCCAGAGCCTGCTGCCAGCAAGATGCAGCCCCGCAGGGTTTCACGCTTGAGCAGCACCTCAGTACCTTAATTTTTCCATTTGCAATTGAAAGCTGCAACCCGCCTGGCTGGAGCGGGCATCCCGTGCCCGGCCGGCCGCAGCCAGGACAGGCCACCTCGGTGTCCCTGCTCCGGGGACCGGTGATGCCCTCGGCCGCAGGAATGGCCGCTCCGGGGGAAGCGAGCCTGTCCCGCCACTCGGGCACAGCTTACGGGGAGCTGGAAGCAGTTAAGCAGCGTGCCTGCTTGCCTGCGTGCCTGCGCGCTCTCGCGCTGCTTTCTTGCGCGCTCCCCGCCTGCTCCCACCCCCGCCGTTTGAACGGTTCAGCCCTCTGCGCGCCCGGGGATGTCCTGTTTGCGTCTAACGAGAAATTAGATGGCTGCCCGGGCAGGCAGGGGCGAGAAGGGCGGATTTCATTAGCTCGGTACGGTTGGCCTGCGTGGAAGAAGCGGAGGTTTCCAGCTGCCTGCCTGCGGGAAGCTCTTGGGCCGGGAGTCCCCTGGCCCCCAGCGCCTGCCCCGGCGTGGCCGCGGTGGGGATCGGGGGGCCAGTGGTCATGCTGATATTTTTTCCTGCGTTTGGTCCACGGTTTCCAATGAGCGCAGCCAGGATTCACAGCGTCGGCCGCGGTGAGTCTGCTCGTGTCCCGGCTGCGTGCTTTCATCCTGTAAGAAGGTTTCAGACGGCAAACACGCTTTCGGGGGGGACATGGGAAAGTCTCTAAAACGACCTTTTCTCTTGTCAGAGCTTTCTTGAAACAGCGTTTCCTTTGCAGCGAGTCAGTTTGCTTTGGCTTTTACGCAGCAGGGTGAGGGAAGGGTTAGGAGGGGTAATCGGTTTTATTGTTAAGCTTGCATTTTTTTCCCCTTTTCTTGAAAAACAGACCAGATTTTTCCTTACCTTTTTTTTTTTTTCCCCTTCCCTTGAAATGAGCTGCACCTTCTGCCCTCGTGGGAGCGTGGCCGCTCGCGGAGGGGCTGCGGTTAGCGGTGAGCCCTGCGCCCCTGCCGAGGTGAGGCACGAGTGCTGGGGCTGCGGCTGTGCGTGGTGGGAAGGAGAGGGGAAATGGAAGCGACGACGTTCGGGCTGCCTTGAGCCGCACGGTGCGTGGCTTTTCTTTCAAGCCCTCTGCTCCCCGCTGAAGACGCTGTAGGCATAACAGATGCGCAGCCTCTTTAATATTTGGGCTTATTTCTCACGGAGTCAGCCAAGCTGGTGAAAGCGCGGTGGCCGTGCAGCGTGCCCGCTCCTCCGAACTATCGGCTGTTTCCTGAGCCCAAGCCAAAATGCCTTTCGGTGAGCCGGACCCCCACCTCCTGCCAGGCAGCGAGGGCGGCCGGGGCGGGAGCGCGGTGGTGCCGGTGCTGGCTGTGCCGCAGGATGTGGCATCACCTGCCTACACTGATCTGCCGAAATGCCGGTTTCAGTGAGAAGAAAGGAGGGCAGGAAGGGGGGTGGGATGGACAGGGCTGCGGGTGGGGACAGCCGTGCCGCCCGGAGCCGCTGGCAGCAGCGCTGTGAGCAATGCCCGGGCAGTGCCGGCGGG
>VZSC01020000.1:700689-722202 GCA_013398225.1 Steatornis caripensis | reverse complement strand
TTTTTTTTTTTTAACTTTAACCACATCTAACCCAGTTTTTCTCCTTTTATTCCACAGGAGTTACTCCCTCATATGGCTAAAATGCTGAGTAGGCTTCACTCCCGGTAGGTGGGGACACACCTGGCAACATCCCATGGCTGACCTCTCCCCATCCCTGATGTCCCCAGGGACTGCTTTGGCCCCAGCACATCAAGTGCTGTTCCCCAGATGTTGGTGTTCATGGGGCTGGTGTCCACGCAGTGACAACGGGGAGCCCTGGGGTATGGTGCACCCTCCCGCCGGCTGCCCCCAGCCTGGGCTGGGTGTCAGGAGGAACACGGAGGAAGCGAGTCCGCCACAGGGCCTTTAGGAAACTCGTGCTTGAGGCAGACCTTTGGGTGCCCTCTCACAGCATCGATTTTGATAGCTCTCTTGTACCATAGTGGCTTTCAGAGAGCAAGCTCAAGCAAGTGTGAGTTCTGTGGTTGTGTATGACCTGTGCCCTGACACAAGTTTTGATCCAGCCATTTATTTCCGAGAGCCTCTCACCATTCCAGGCAGCCGGGTCTCCAGCACTGCCATGGGGTGTATTTTACAGAACACAACGCTGCTAATTCAAACAAGTGCCTCTTTGTACACAGTCTGCCTTATTCACACCTGCTGTGCATTTCTCTGTGGCAAGGTGGCGTGCTATGAGGACGAGGCCACTGTTAGAGGCCGCAGTGTGCGTATGATATTCCAGTTCCCCAGCCCTTACTGCAGTGAATCTGAGCCCTCTTCTCCTTCTGCTCACTGCTGGGTAACTTGGCATGGGGGGAAGAACCTGTTGAGAGTGCAGGGGGAATGTTAAAAGCAAGTGGGAGAGGCTGCCCTCCAGAGGGTCTTGGCATTGCTCTGGCTCTGCTTCCTTGTGGCTGGCCCTGGCTTTTCATTGCAACCTTTTGAAATTGTTGTGATTTATGTCAGTCTCTTATTTGCGTCATTATGGACCCCATCATCTCCTATATAGACTGTCCCAACATGCAGTCCTGCTTGCCAGGGGCTTTGTGAGACATAGGACATTTTATTTTGTCTGCTACTAAGGGAAGCTTGGAGCTGATACTGCTTGGAACTGATACTGTCCTGCCTCACACACCTCAGGCCACGAGGATTTGCTGTGTATAGCCCACTGGTAGGAGATGGTGAAGTCAGGGCTGTGGTTTCTACTGGCTGTGGTGGCCCTTCTGTGGTTCCTGGACACTGAGGCCATAACTGGGCCAGGCAGGCAGGAATGGCAGCGCTCCCCCATGCCCAGCATGCTCCTGCACCAGCTCCTGCATCAGTGCACAGGGTGACAAGGACAAATTCAGCTCAGGTGAAGGAAATTGTCAAATTCCCGCAGAGCAGCTGCACGGGCGAGGATCAGAGCCTCAGCTCTCTCTAGTCCTGCCCCGCCTCCTAGTGCCTGGTGCCCCAGTTGCCCTTCTGCTATCTTAGGTGAGTTTTTTCAAAGTGAAGGGAACATGATGAGGAAACAGTACTGTGTAGGTTTTCCTGCCTGTGACTAGTCAACATTGTATCTATATGGTTTTCTTGTTCTACCTCTGTGAAAATGGTGGGAATGACTGTGGCCTCATGTCAGTCATTACGAAGAAGAGTGGCTAATGGTTTTGTTCAATTAATATGGGTAGACATAAAACTGTAAAGCATAGTCTGCATGAGCACAAAGAGATTACCTTTATACCCGTCTGTCTTTGCACATAAGTAGCTCTGAAGTATTTCAAATTATGAGAATGGTTGGGGCACTTTTAATAACTTGATTTGCAGAAGCACTTCATATTTACTGTATTGCATGAAATAGAGGTTACATGATTTTTGTAATGACTCTTCAGAAGTGTGACTGACAGGGCACAGCTGAGTTACCTTCATTTGGAAAATGGAAACTAACAGATTATTTTCCTCTGACATATATGCATTTTACACCAATAGTACAATAGAAAAGTTTGGGAGGGTTACTCAATTAAACATTTGGAAGTCGAAGGTTTATCATCTCTTTGCTTTGTCTTGTTTTGCCACCAGTACTGCATCTCAAATGTCCTGATTTCACAAATACCTGCAGTGTGCAAATAAATACCCCAAACTTCCAATGCAAGTAAGATGGGCACTCCTTGTAAGTAATCCCCTTATTTCAGTGCTGTCACCTGCGACATAATTTGGAAGGACAAGCAGGGGAGTTGTTTGGCATCATGCAAGTGGCATCAAACATCCACACCATTCAAAGAAATTTTCATTTCTTGATATGGATTTTAGGGCACAGCTGTGGAGGCAACACCTTCCCCTCTAGCGGTATGGTCTCAGGGCAGAAAGGTGAATGGAGGGCAAGCTCTTCTGTGCTGATGTTGTATCTGATTATTTTTCAAAATGAAGATTGATGCTGCTGATAGCCCTTGTCCTTTTGCTCAGAGAGGAGGGCAAACCACCTCTTGCACAAAGGGTGCCTATCCCACTGTCCAGAGCTCTTATGGGAAGTTTCTAAATTCCCAGTGTCCACCTTCACAACAAAAGACGTGCATCGTTTTGTTTAATAAGTGGTGAGAGTCAGAAGGAAGCCGAAGGCTCTGAAAGATAGGCCAGATTAATCATCTTGGGGAGACGTAAACAAGTAAACTGCAGGGGTGAGAGAAATACAAGATGTGATCGTTAGTAGTAAATCAATCCTGAGTTTGCGAAGCAATCAATGGGAGCGTCCTGCGTGTTGCTGAACTGCATAGGCACAAGTATCGTGTCCTAGGGGGGAGTGAGGTCTCCTTTATGTTCAGCCCTAACATGCAGGGCGCTGTCAGGGCACCTCATTACTAGGCCGCTGTTGACAAACCGGAGGGAATTCAGATAAGAGTAGTGAAAAACCTTTGAGGAATTCAGAAGGGAAGAATAAAATAGTTAAATATGTACGCTTTTGTTAGCTGGCAGCTATAGGGGAATGCAGTCGTCTGCAAATACTTGAAAAATGTAAACACTGAGGAAGAAGATGACTTACTTGGCGTAATCTGTAACTAGGCATAATGACAGAGTACGGGTAGGGACTAGTAATACTAATAGCAGGAGAAAGTACTTGATGATAAAGTGTGTTAAGTCAAGAAATAATCTCCTAAGGAAAACACACAAAGCTCAATGTATGTTGAAAACTAGACAGNTAGTGAAAAACCTTTGAGGAATTCAGAAGGGAAGAATAAAATAGTTAAATATGTACGCTTTTGTTAGCTGGCAGCTATAGGGGAATGCAGTCATCTGCAAATACTTGAAAAATGTAAACACTGAGGAAGAAGATGACTTACTTGGCGTAATCTGTAACTAGGCATAATGACAGAGTACGGGTAGGGACTAGTAATACTAATAGCAGGAGAAAGTACTTGATGATAAAGTGTGTTAAGTCAAGAAATATTGAAATATTTCAGCTGTGCAAGACCTGCTCAATAGCTTTAGTTTCTCGACATTCCCAAGAAACTTAATGATACTTATATCATCTTATATCTTATAAGCACAACAGGGAATAAAGCTGGGCTTTTATGAAGATAAAAGATATCTTATTATATCTTATATCTTCTGATATCTTAAATATTTTTCTGATGATTACTCTGGTATGAGCATTTTCACAGAGACATGTAGCAGCCTCAGCCACAGCTGTGCAAGACCTGCTCAATAGCTTTAGTTTCTCGACATTCCCAAGAAACTCTTTTATTCTTTTGCTTCCCTTCAGATGTTGTTGCATCTCTCAAATTTTACTTTGAAAACCTGCCTGTGTGGAGGGCTATAAAAACACTGACAGTCACTTAAGACCTGTGTTGAGGTGCCTTGGTGGGACTTCAGCCAAACAGGTTTTCCGTTCAGGCGTGCTGGCATGTCTGAGCTGAGCCGTCCACTCCTGTGGCTTGTGTCTCACTCAATTCTGACTCGGTGCTGGTTTGAGAGCCCCAGCTCCTGGACTTGAGTGGGTGGATACAAATCTGTTTCTGTTTTAAGAAAGCTGTCTAGATCCCATCGTGCGAGGAAGAAGTTTGAAAGGGGAGAAGGTTGTCAATCAAGGTCTTGTGGTTGCATCTTACTCCTTGTGCAGGAAAGACCTGATCCTTTTTTCAGGTAGCTGTTAAGGACTCTGAACGCACAAAGCTTTCAGTACAGAATATGAAGGTCCATCTGATTTGAGCTTACAGAAGAAAATATTTTTTGTTGTTAGATTGATATTTTAGCTTCCCTCATGGTAATGATGGAAAGTTTTAGAAAATGGGGAATATGGTACTTGACATAGTTATAAAAATTGGAAGTATGATTCAGTTCTATCAGAGACTTAGACGATTATTGAAGGAGTTGTTTAACGAAAGCCTCACAAATCCAAATGTTATATCTTTTCAGTGTGGCTTTTAGTGAAATTCAGCAGCATATCCTTCAGGTGACTTCTCCCTGAACATGCATGTACTCTATTTTTGAGTTCAGAAAAATAAATCTCTTCAGAACAGAGCATGTCAGTAACAATGGTCTTAAAATGATAGTCCACTCTTTCTGGATTTTTTTTTTTAATAACAAGGATAAAATGTATGTCCTTGTTCTGCTTAGTTTATTATTTCTGCCTTTATAATTTTGTACTCCGAACTGGTCTTGACGAAACAGCACTCTGCAAAAATGGTTAAAAGACTGAGTCCCTGCTTGCTGAAGATATCAGATGATAGAGAAAACAAATTACTTTTCATTCCAGTCTCTGTGCACAAGGCTTTACTTAATCACTGTGTTAGTAAGTGATACTTCTGCTCTTCCAAGAAGATTCAATATGATTTTTTCAGTATCTTTAAATGCTGAATTAACAGCGAGTCTACTGTGATCACTAAGGCATACTCACACCTATTTAACACCTGGGAATTGGCGTGTGCTAGCATGCATCTCCTGCTGAACATTAAACCTCACTTTCCTTGCTGTATATTTTATTTTCCTTGGGCTTATATTTTCTAGAGCAGTTAGTGAAATACCTTCTAACACAACCTCTGTCTCCAGACTGCAGCAATGAGGTGATCACAAGCTTGGTGCGTTCCTGTGCTAGTGAGGGATAATCTAAGATAAATGGATGTGGAGTAGAAAGTACTTGGTTGCCTGCCTTTAATTTAATTTTCAATAACACAGTAAGGAGACAGAACATGAACTGGAAAGACTGTTAAAAGATGATTAACAGCAAACATGAGGTCTTCTTTCATTGCCGATCTCCCACTACCTGCTTGGTGCTTTGGAGTTGTCTCGTCCAAGGGTCTTTCTCTCATCTTCAGCTTTTCATGGCCCCAGACTGCATCTGAGCTGGGACAGGAGTCTCTCCTGTTCAGACTGGAGCCCTGTATGTGATGAAATGACATGAACTGCTGAATTGGAGTGAGAGATGCGTGCCTCGTGAGCCATACCTGCCGTGCTTGGAGGCCCCTTTCTCCTAGTACCTCGGTGGTGGTGTAGAGGCTGCTTGATGATCTTCCCCGGGTGCAGGCAGTCCTCCCAGGCCGCAGTGACTAAAAGCAATGAACCCTATTTTGGTTTGTTAAACAGGAACTGTGTTAGCGTAAGGTAGTGGTGCAGGCTGAATCCAAGGGAAACTCTAGCACTAAGGTAAAATATTTCTGTTACTCACACTCCTACATCTCTCTTTTTCATTTTGAACTTCTGTTTTATTGCTCTCTCCTTAGAAATTAAGTGAGCCTTCGCATGCCTGGGTGTCCTTCATACAGATTAATGTTACTGTGAGCTGTTTCTTGATCAGTGTTATCAAGATATCAGAATTTAACAATCAGTGTGCTTCATAGTATAGTGCAAGTCCTAATATGACAATTAGTATAGTACTAATATTTGTAGAAAATTTAAAAGCATGTCAGCTGTATCAAAACTTCTGCACCAAGTGATCCATAACACACAATACACCAAGATTTAAAAAAATTAATTCCATGGCTTGGCTGAAATATCTGTGTACTGACCTAAGAAGCACAGAATGACCTAGAGTTTCTTTCCTTATCTCCTTACCCTATCAAGTACCTGTAGAAAAAGAATTATCCATTGCTTCTGACCTTGATACCTTCCCCTTTTAATCGTGTTTTGGGTACCCAGTTAATGATTCAAAAAAGCAATTTGGATTTTCTAAGTGACTGTGTAGCAGCTGATGTGAGACAAGTGATTATCAGAAAGAGCATGATGAATATAAACTGAAAACCAGACCCGGAGCCTGCACATGCATCCTGCTGCTTCTCCTGCGTGTGATTAGCAGGAGACATTTTCAGCAATACCAGGTCAGGAGGTGAAAAGGAATGGTAGAGAAGTGTTTTCCTAAAGCTCAGCAGAGTCTGTGAGCTGCACTGCAGCTGGATTAAGGAGACTGTCAAGAGGCAACTCTTTGTTTTAACGAATGGTAATGAAGTTTTCAGAAGTATCCATTCTTTTGCAAAAGATTCGTCTATCTTTGGTAGAACAGGTTTTGCTGGAGCCTTGATTGATTGCTGAAGACAAGTTTAGCGATTCTGCTTGGCGAAAAAGGATCACTGGCATATACTTTTCCTCTTATTTTCTCGTTCCTTGGGGTGATTAATGTACTCAAACCGGTCTTTTCTACATGGTATGAATGCTGTGTAACATCAGACACGTGATGAAAACTTGATATTCCCGTGCTGAAATTCATAAAAGCCTCCCAAAACCCAGCTCAGACCTTCATATTATGACTGTGTCACTGGCTTGCTGACTCTGGGATAGCTCAGGGCTGCTTCTGAGCCCTGTGGGATGCAGGCTGGAGGGAGCCATGTGGGGAGGGAGGGGTGGGCAGGAGGTGAAGGGGAGCAAGATGAAGCTCAGGTGTTGCCAGGAAAGAAGGCAGCTGGCTTGTTTACTTACAGGGGAGGGTGGAACCCAAGAAGTTAGGAAGAGCGGGACAGGTACCTGGGGGTGGGGGTTTCCTGGAGAGAGGTGAGGGCTTGGAAGGAGTGTCTCAGGGCTTGCCTGCTGACCTAGGCAGTAGTGATGCCCTCTGGATTGTCTTGGTGGGTGTCTGTGAAGAGAAGCAGGTAAGGATGCATGGAGATGGAAGGGCCCAGGGCAGAGGAGAGCTAGGAAAGGCAGATGGCATATATATATGTATTTTGCTATACTTCGGTTCTGAGTAGGAAAGAGCAGAGGCTGTATGTGGTGAGGTACCTCTATGGAGGGAAGGGAAATGTGTTTCTGGGGTTTTTTGTCTTCTTTAGCCAAATAATTTCCAGGAAAATAGTGAGATTTCACAAAGTGTTAGATAATGCGACACCTCATGCTTTTCTTTGCCAAATCTGGGCATGAGACAGACCTTGGGGCTGCACAGGAGTCTTGCTGCCTTCATCTTCACCTCCAAGCCCTTGAACAAGGATCATCCACCTTGTGCCAGGCATGGGAAGGGAGGCCCTTGACATCCCTGTAACTAGCAGGGGGACCCCAAGCCAGCACACGAGGAGATACGGAGCGGTCTGTTAACACACTCCGCAGCACTTCTGTAGGGCCTTTGGTGTCTGCCCAGAGGTTTGTCTGTCTGTCTCTCAGCAGAGCTTAGTGCTCTCCTGCCAGAGGGAGGCACATAGCACTTTAGGGTGAGGTGCCTTCTTTTATTTTAAAACTAAGGAAAAAAGAGAGTATATCTTTATGGTTTTTTCATAAGCCTCTTACAGAATGATCCTGTTAAGAGTGACTTATGGTAATTTGTCAGTAGTTAAAGTGATATAAACCACTTCCATGCTAAAATGCACAGTTTGGTTAAAATAGAAGTCTTTAGATTTTGTAACTCTGATTTACTGAAGTCTGCTTAAACTGGTATATCTGTTGCCCTGATTGAAATATGAAATCCCTGGAGACTCTTCAGCTCTCAGAAGATTACGGATGTTTAGCATAGGAATTAGAGGTCCGCAATACATTATTGCGCAAAGACTAAGTGTGGAGGAAAAAATGATTCATCACTGCTCTACACCAGCCGTGTATTCATGTAACTCATTCAAACTCAGCTGAATTCTGTCAGTTGTACATGGCTAAAAAAGCTAGGAGAGAAATGTGCTGCACCTGGTCTGCGTGTGTGCTGCTCGTCCTCTCCTGGCTGGTGTTTGGCAAAACCCTGCTGCTGTTATCCTTCAGATGGGGAAACTGAGGTGTAAACTGGCTCTGAGCATGCATAGTGTCAGAGTTACTGGTGGGCATACAACACAGGCTTCTGGTGGGGATCACCAGTGGGGAGCTCACGTGCCTCACAAAACCTGCGTGTGACCCACCTGCCTCAAGCCCCTTGGTGGCTGAAGCCAAAGTGTTGGGTCCCTGGAGCTGAATACAAAAGGGCTCAGAGCTACGCCTGCGTATGCTGTTATCTGCTGCTTAAGTGCTGGTCAGAAACTGGAAAGACTGCTGGAAAAGGCTTTATAATGCCAAGAAAACAAAGTTTACAATTTGGTGTTCAGGGAAAAGGCAGCATTTTTCCCCCTTGCCCTGTTGCTGTGTGAAAAGCAGGTGAAACTGCTTAGGGGAAAAAGGAGTGTTTACTCTGAGGGAGGCTTGTTTTACCATGTGGGTGGCTGGTTACTAGAAGATGCATTGAGGAAACTTGCTCACAAAAGTGCCCCCCTTTGATAGCAAGTTGGTGGCTTTTACTGGTAGCGCTATGCCCCCAAACAAATTTCCTTTTCAACCTCTCCTTTCTGCTGCCAGTGCTGTAAGTAACAGCAGGCTCCATGGAAAACCCGAAGGCGGCAATGTTTTAGGAAGTAAAAGACCTCAAGCATCAACAAATGCTTGTGACACAACGGAGCTTTTTGATGTCAGAAGATGTGTAACAAACTAATCTGCTTGCTTGTCTCAGCCTGCAGCTCTGAGAAACAAAATATTACCTGGGAGCTTCTGTAGAAATAATTCAACTTTTTAAGTAAATGCATAATCCTGAAACTGTGCAATGTTAATTTAAAGAAAAATTAAATTTAAAATAGTCTTTTTAAAAAAATTTGGTCTCTCCAGTTTAGTCCAGTCCTTTGGGTATAGTGAATGTATGATGGGATTTCTCACTGACTGTTTGAAAGCGGTTTTGCTTTATGTCTTATACAAATATCAAATAAAAGAAAGGTTTGCTTGACTGAAATCTGACATGAGTGTGCGGACAGCTCGCTGTTGTGAAAATACTTCCCCCTTCAGCTTGCCTTTGAAGGAAGTTATTTGAATGCTAGAAAATACTGAAACTTTGTTCAGTGTTAGTGCAGAGGGAAAAATGAAATGCTTCTATGAATCGTGATGGTTTTGGTTGCAGTCTGTACTGAAGTAACTTAACTGATCAACAGTTTTCTCTTTATTTGTCCATCCCCACTGTGGGGTTGCTAGCATGCAGTTTCTCAGGCATGAAATCTATTTCCTCAATGTGTAACATATAATCCAAACTTAAATGCAAAGTCTTATTGAGGACTGATGACAAAAAAAGTTGAAAACCTCAGGATCTTTTATATTTTTCTTCATCGACCCTATTGCATCTGTGTTGGACCCGTTTTCAGCTCAGAAATTAGCTTTCCTGTGCTAAAGAGAAACTCTTGGCATGAGATTGTCGATCAGTATGGAGCATTTTATTTCCAGAAACCTGCTTACGGTTTCATACTGAAAAGAGCAGAGCCAGTGGGGTATCTGCCTACAGCTGCTGGGAATGCTGAATAAACAAAAGTATTCTAGGATCAAATACTGGGATGTGTAAGGGGATAGCATAGGTAAACAAAGCCTGTCTTTTTCCCCAGCACTAGAGCTCTCCGCTTAATAACAGCAAAACCTTGGTATTTCAGAGTGTGGATCCATAATTCAGATGTGTCTGGATGGCATCATGTAAACCTTTTGATGTTTTTTTGGGGGGAGAAAGGGAAGCAAAGAGAAGGGTGTGATAAAAGAAAAACCCGTTGAGTGGAATACCTGCCTGATCATTTGGTGGTGTATTTTTTTAAATTATTTAGAAAAGGAAAGTGTTGCGTGAGCTCTTGGAATAAAATTTTGATGTGTGTCAGGATTTTGGAGGACTCTTACGTGCTGTCACTTATTCCTCTACTTTGTCAGGGTCTTCGTGGAAGAGGAGTTGAGGAGGCATCGTCTCCCCTCCCTGACGCAATTCCTGTGCAGTGTCACTAGATGTCCTGTTTTCTGTAAGGTTTACGCTGCTTTCAAAATCACTGGTGTTATTTTGTGTTTGGAATATGGGAAGGGATTTCAGCAAGTCAGCATTTGCATTATTCATGTTTTGACTTCCCCTTTGGCTATTACCATAGCTATTTTTGAAAAATTTGCCGCTAGGAGCGGTTTAACGTGGTTTAACTAAGATTTCTACGGCGACTGGGAATGTGGGTCTGGCAAAATGCAGGCATCCTTCTCTTTTACTGTATTCAGCAGGATAACTTGGTTTTGAATTGCTGTATAGCAGTGCTGTTATACTGGGGGTATACATCTTAATGAAATCCCTGTACAAAACCCAAGCCCTTGGCTCTGTAGGTACTAACAGTAGGAGGTATCTGGCAGAAAGTACTTTTTTTTGTGAGTTCCTTTGACTTAAAACTAATTTTGTGGCAAAGCTATGTATGAATTGTGCTGTGTGTCGCTTCTGAGTGCAGGTCTGAGCAGAGGATTTGTGCCTCTGTGCAGCAGTATATGAATTATACTGTGAAATACCACCAGTGCGCATTCAGATGGTGACATTCACCACTGCCTTCTTGCAAATAATATACCCTAGGGCTCCAAAACTAGGTAGGCACAACCAGTATGGGTTTCTGGCCTCTAGATCCCAAAGGACTGTTTTTTGATCCTCTTGCTGTAAGCCCCTGGAAGTTTATACCGAGACCCCTCGCAGTGAGTGCTGAAGCTGTCTCTGCAGCTCTGACCCGCAGAGCCATGATGTGGGATGGGAGGGGTGTAGCTTGCCTTTAGTGACTCTGCAGATGGAGGCTGGTGTTGCTACGGAGTTTGGGTGTTTACTGGTTTCCTCCTGTGGTTAGAGGCACAGTGGCTGCTACCCGTTTCTGGGACCTATGTCTGCTTGCCTCACTCGGCTCAGCCTCTCTGCGTTGCCTCTTATTGCAGCAGTTCAGCCAGGTGAATGCTCGCAACTGAGAAAGGGAAGTCCTAATTAGCCATAAATATTTATTTTGGCTTAAGGAAAAAAAGGTAGTTTATGTCTCCAGCTGTCTTCAGCAAATAATATAACACCAGGAAGCAAGTAAGTTGGGTATTAAAAGAATAAAATGCATCTGCTCGTGTTTGGTTGTTGGAAGGCAAAGTTAAATGTGCTGGTTTGGTTGGTGCCGTTGCACAGATGTGAAGGTCCCACCTTTTTCCACAGCTCACAGCCTGCTGCTGCAGATCCTACCTCTGCCAGTGGCACTACAAGGCCTGAGGATTTTTAAAGAGTATTGGAGGGATCAGGGCAGGAATTTCTTCCCTTTTCCTCAGTCTCAGCAGTCCAGAGCTGGGAGGTGTGCAGTTATATAGGAGCAAGATTTGCCATGTTTAGAAAAGCTGTGTGTCAAAACTTTAGTGCTTTCTAACCTCAGTTTCACTGATCTGCTGCTACAAGTGCAGGCAAATATTCAGGGGGATAGTGAGGTCTGATATTTTTCTTTTCTCATTCTGGCTGGCAGTCGTGGCATCTCATTTCTTTTTAGCTCCACGCATGTATCTGGGTGTTTGCTTTTTTGAGCAATGACCTCCAAACCTGAAATGTAATAGCAATTTTATTTGTAGGGTTTTGATTACCTGGGACATGGGCATGCAAGCAATATTGCAGGCAACCCATGAGAAGTCATTCAAACCACTGACTGGAAATAGATGCAACAAAATGAAGAGCTCAAGATACACAACGAGGAGTCAGGGAATAGCATTTAATGGAAGGCAGGCTGTGATTCCCCTTGCAAATGTGCTCATCTGTTGCATCTGAATGCCAAAAACCAGTCTGGTTTTTGGTCTGGTAACAGATCAGGATACATGGCAGTAGCTACGTGCATACTGCAAAACAAATTATAATCTATAGTTTAGGATTTAGTGCTTGTTATTAGTTCTTGTGTAGAGATTTTCGTCAAGGTGCTTTTATGAAGAATAAATATTATTTTAACCATATCTCTCCTGGAAAAAGAGACTTGGCATTTCGTAGCAGCCTAATAGTGAATCTTGAAAAGGACTCGCAGCTTCTGACTTTCAATTCATGGTTCTACTCTGGAAAAATTAGCATTATCAAAAGCTGTCAATATGATCAAGAAAACCAGGTTTGTCCTTAAGAATACTTTACCTGAATAATAACTAAATATATGTTCTTGCTGGGGAGGAAACTCCTTTAGGTAAACGGAAGTGCAGTTTGCATCAGAATGTAATTGGTTACTGTGTTCCTGGACCCTAACCTGTCTGTAGTTTACTTAAAGCTCTGCTGTGATTACTGCTGCTGGAAGTTGTTGATGTGCTATGTTAATCGTTTCATGCTTGAAAATCCAAATTAGGGTAACAAACTCGAACAAAAGAGGAGATGCAGAGGCACTGAGGCTTTTCAGAGGAGTGTTACCACCGGCATTTCTCCCAAACTAATAGTTTATTTTCAGACAAACAGCTAGTTTAGGAAGAACAGAAATATTCGGTCATACAGGACTACACCCAAAGTCTCGTGTCTGCGTGGCTTTGTTTATGCATAAACCTTTGAGTGACCGGCTCATCTTTTAAAATTTCAAAATTAAGTAAAGGAGCATTTTTAATTTAGAGTGTCTGGGTGTGGATTGGCAGTGACCTTTCAGGAGCAATTAAAAGAGACTTTACTTATGTGCTGGCAGTTCAGGTAGGATTGTCCTAGTTCAGGTGTCAAAACATATCATAGAACCAGGAAAGGGTCTTTAGAGGTCTTGAGCTAAGTGCTAAAAATGTTTCTTGTGTTTACAGGACCACTAAACATCCAATGTCAGGGGAATATATAAGAAGTTATGGAAAGAACGATTGGAAGTAAGTTAAGTTCCAGACAAATTATTAAAGCTCTAAGACACTAGTGCCTCCTGATAAAACTGTTGGGTTATCTAGGAGGTGGTGTGGGCTGCACGCAGTCTGCAATCGAAGCACTCTGTTATTCGGGTTTTGATGAATAGTGGCTTGGAAGATTGAGATCAACATGTTTTAGAAACTTAATGGAAGGCTGAAGAGAAAACAAGTCACTGTTAGGCTTTGTTTGATTTTTGCCTTATTTGACTTATTTGCTTGTAATGAAACTGAAATTTTATGGGCCTGATTCTGCTTATGGGAGTCAAGGTCTGTGCAGTTTCAGGTAAGATCAGCTGTGCAGAAGTGGAAGCGTGCTTCTTAGCCTGGCACCTTTAGAATAATTTATGGATTCTTTTCTTCTTTGGTGAATACGTAAACCAAGGAGGCAGTTTTCAGTGACACTGAGGCCCTTTGGCAAAGTAGAGAGAGAAAGAACAGAGCAGTGCAAAGTCGGTAGCTTGTGACTTGAAACCTGGGTTCAGTTACCAGTCACCAGCTGTGACCTTGGGGAAACCACTGAGCCTCATCTTACCTTTATTCTCCATTTGAAAATGAAGGTAATAGTGTTCCTGTGTCTCAAGACTCTTGTGGGGATGATAATGGTAGGTCCCTTGATGAGGAAGAGGTCTTGTTACAGGACCTTAGTTAGAAGTATTTGGGAATAATAAATTCAAACTTGTTTAGTGACATTATGCCAGTTCATTTAGACTAAATTGATTCTTATTTCTCTTCTCCACAGAGAGGGAGGCAACCACTCACAGATGATTTTTATTTTCTTCCCTCAGATTTTTCAAATTTCCATTAAGCTCACAGAACTGATTTATTTTTCTCTCTGCTCCCATTTCCTAAGTAGAACTAATGGCCTAAATGGTTAAGGGAAACATCTTTCTGAACTTGCATCGGTTGCTCTTGGTAGTTCCGTAGTGCTATCTCAAATTTTGTCTCAAAGGTTTGCGATGGCCCTGAAATTCTTAATGCAATGCTTCAGTTCCTGGATGGGGGACAAAACAAGTGTTCTGCTGTTACTGATGGGCTGTCCCCTCATACACCATCGCTGTGTGGAAGAGTGTAGAGCACAAAGCCTAAGTGATCTGCTCAAGATCAACCGTAGTGCAGAACAGCTGGAAATACAGAAATATAACCTAAGCACCTGGCTCCTTTTCTCTCCCTTTGCCCTAGAGGAGGAGTCTGTATCACTAGTCATCAGAGATGTAAATTCTGTTTCTCAGAAAGAATTAGGCAGCCTGGAGATCAAACCCTGCCTTAGTGTAGTGCTGCAGAGCTGTCCTAGTAACCAAGATTAGCATCTGGGACCTGAGACAAGTACTGGAATATGGCCCAAGTGATTTATCTTTGCTTTAGATTGAGGTATTGCATTGATGACATCCTTGTGATATGTCTTCCTCTAAAGACAATTTCAAAGAAACCCCTGCACCTCCTCTGACTAAAAGAAAATAGAATAGTTTTCCAGTAAGATGAATTCAGCTGCCTGATGCTGTAACTGGTATGAATGCTTTTTGTTCCTATTAACCTTTTCACATCGTACTGGTGTCCCCAGAGAAATCAAGAATCTGACAGAGACTGTTCTGTAATGGGTTGTGAATTACAAGTAATGAATCACTTACAGGCAGTTGTCTTTGCTGAAATACAAGCCAATATTTAGTCTCCACAACAAGTCTCAAAGTGCTTTTAAAAAAAATAAAATTATCTTTGTACTCTTAGCCTGTCCTTCAGCAGCCCCCTGATGCTGGCACATGGAGTGTGGAAAGAATGTTATGAACTTTCTGTCAGTATTAAAATCTGAACTTTTTGCCCTGCCTGTAAACCAGTATCACCATCCCTGATTCTCCCTGATTTTAATAGCGTTACTGCTTAGTGTTCGCCTTGTACCTTCCACCCAAGGTGCTAGAGTGCAGCACAAAGCTCTCTTCATTTGTGCTAACAGCTGAACTGTTTGCTGTCCTTGTGTAAGAGTGGAGGGAAATGAGGCACTGAAAAATTGCCATCCACTGGCACCCAGTCTGGAACAGAACCGATTTCTTCTCTGTCAGTATTAATCAAAGCATGAACTTCAAATTGCTTTTTTTTTTTCCCTCCTTCACCTTTGCTTCCGAGTTGCGGTTCGTCAAGCCGTTTTGACTGTTTCAATTCCAAAGAGACATTAAAGTGTGGAAAAGCATTGAAGATTGATCTCCAGTTCTAACTTCATAAGGAAACTGTCTGCTCTATGAAATTTCCCAAGCCTGAAAATCTCCCTTGGTAAGCCTATGGGACCTCAGTGCCTCTACAGTAGCTTTTTAAACATTTTGCACTAGGATTTTTTTTTTAAAGAGANGCTTTTTTTTTTTCCCTCCTTCACCTTTGCTTCCGAGTTGCGGTTCGTCAAGCCGTTTTGACTGTTTCAATTCCAAAGAGACATTAAAGTGTGGAAAAGCATTGAAGATTGATCTCCAGTTCTAACTTCATAAGGAAACTGTCTGCTCTATGAAATTTCCCAAGCCTGAAAATCTCCCTTGGTAAGCCTATGGGACCTCAGTGCCTCTACAGTAGGCTTTTTAAACATTTTGTAGTAGGATTTTTTTTTTAAAGAGGAAATATTTTAACTTGGACACTAGCTGTCCTTGGCCTTTCCTGTACCATGTGAAAAGGGCTCTAACGTGATTACTGTGCTCCAACTCTGTTAGACAAATTGAAGGACCTTTCCCTTTTCAGCAGCCATGGGATGCATAGCAGAAGCAAGCTTTCCTTTAATACGGGCCTTGCTCTTTTTTTCTTTTCTGTTATGCACTTAATGGTAGCTATGTAGTGTCATATAATAGCTCAGAAATATTATTGGTAGCAAAATGATGTATGGTGCTTTTGGGCAGGAGATGAGGACGCCCACTGGAAGACTGTCTTGATATAGCAAGCCATCCATCTTTCTATTTATTTATTTTAGAAAAATTGAAGTTATTGGTCTTTCTGTGATCTAACAGCCTGCTCTTGACAGCAACTGCAAGAGGGCATGCTTTTCAAATGAACTGCTCTTGTGCGGACTTTTCATCCTCTGAGGCTTCTACATTGTTTCTGGAAAAACATGCAGATGTGTTTTAGTGCTACAAGCAGACTTCGAAACATTTTCCAGCCCCTTGTTAGAAACCCCATATCAAGTTAATTATTTCACATATCTGATTCTTGTATGCAATCGTTGCCTCCCTTCTACAACTGTAATGGTTCTGTTGTGTAACTGGTGTGATGGGAATTTTGGACTTCATTCTGTGGCCAGCGCTCAAGGAAAATTTGCTTGCTTATTTGTTTTAAATAAATCTCCTTAGACCTACTTGCATATCTGAACTTCATACAGAAGTGAGAAGGTTTAATGAGCTCACGCTTCTTTGGGTAGTGTGTGCGTACTAGTTTTGTCCTATGGAATGTGCAGTCTTGCCTACGAGCTTTTGAACCTAGGCCAAGAGGTGCAGGTTATACCGAGGTTTGGGATTTTTTTTTTTTTTTAAAGGAAAGCAATATACAGAGCAATGACTTTGAAGAACAAAAGGTGGCTTTTTGGAGCACTTTGGAAGGCAACAAAACCTGTGTTCTCCCAAAACCAGAGAAGTGTTTGACAAATGAAGATGGGTCCCCATGATAGTCTTCCTTCCTTCTCTCCTGTCACCTCTGCAGGAAGATGCTGTGAAGTCCCATCAAGTAGGGTTTCAGGATAGCCACGTGTCTCCCAGGTCCTCACCTCATTGGGAGGAGCAGAAATACACAGCGAGCAGGCCCTGCTATGTATTAATAATCTAATTCTTTTTGTCGTGGTGTAGTTTTGGATTGATGTGTAGCTTTTAAAATGCCTTTTTAAGAGCTTAGGTCAGGGAGGTGGTAAGCTGTGACACAGCAGCACTAGCCAGCGTATCTCCAGAGAAAAAAAACTGACCCCAGAGCGTATCCCCAAATGGATGCAATTCCGTCTTTGCCTCCTGAGGGAGTGTAAGGTTGGTAATGCAATCTGTGCTTCTGAGGTTACTGTGGGTTTCTGGCTGCTGAACGCTTCCTGGTTGCTTAATCAAGGCACGTTTGCCCTCAGTGTGGTATTTCAGCATTTGGTTTCCCGTTGAAAGCGTGACTTTGAGACCAACTCCAGAATTGCGCTCGGTGTGGACAAGACCTGTGCCTTGAAGCACATTGGGAACTGGCAGGGCCCTGCTTGCAAAGTTACAATGTGTGCCAGAGTGAAATACATCATTAAGGCATTGCTACTCTGTTTCTCTTCATACTTTATTGCTTTTCTGTATTCCAGGTGTTTGCAGCTCTGTGTTAAGGACTGACTGGAAGTGCACTGAGCCACCAGCAGCGCTGCGAAGCAGAGTGTTGCATCCTGGTATGATTCTGCTAGTGTTCGAAGATGCAAGGGGCGGCGAGGGGCTTGGAAGGGGGAAAGACTGCTTTCACCTAATGTGGTTTTTTAACTTGTGTGAAAATTTGGCTTCGTTATTAAAAAAAAAAAAGAAAGAATTATACTAAATCTAGGAGGCTTATTTGTGGCTTGTGGGTGAACACTATTGAATACTAGAGCTGCTGTCAGGTTAAGTACTTGCCCATGGTGACCATGAAGGTCTTGCATCTGATGCTTATGAGTCACCATCTGTAACTGTTTTAGCCCAATGTAAATTGTCTCCCCTGAAGCAGTCAGTGCAATATGCATTCCCCTCTGGTTATATGTTCTATGTTCACGTCTTCTGGTTCATGCTGGATTTGCTAGTATAGCTATTTCTGCCTCTTCCCTTTGTGTTCAAATCAGTGCACAGACTGAAATTCTGTGATGATCGGGGGGTTTATTTCCCCCCAAGATCTGTTTTTGCCAAATGGACTGGCAAATCTTTCCCATGGTTTTACTCTTAACATTTCCCCCTGCACCCCCAGGACTCCTTGCTTCATGAAGTTATGCAAATATTTGCTTGCTTAAACAAATATTGATGACATTTTAGATTGACTAGATTACTCCTAACTTTATCTGTTGGCAAGAAGGTCATTCTCTTCTCTGTTTACTCCTTTCCTACCATTGTGGTTCATCTTGGGTAGTGTATTTCAGACCCCCTCCAGAGCAGGAAAATATTCTGTGATCTGACATCCAAGGTTCTTTTCTCTGTCCTTCATGGATTTGAAATCCAGATGTTACCTTTGGACTAAACATTACCTCATGTTTGGTTGGTTGTCTGTGCACATAGATTGGAATTACAAGCTATTGTGTATAAGATGCTCAAAGGCAGAGGAGAAGAAAACCATTTTGAATATCTTGAAATGAAAGAAGATCGACTTCCTCCACAAGAAATGAGCGGCACAGTGTATGCACAGACACTTACTGCAGAACAAATAGCATGTGTTGGTTTGATTCCAGATCCACAACCTCCAACACAAGGTTTAAAGCAAAAAATGGGATTAAAGACCTCTGTTTGATAATCTCCTTAAATGTGAGAGCTGCTATAAATCGGTAAGGATACTAAACAAGGCATAGGAAACAATAATAATAATAATAATAATAATCCAAAAAAATCCATCCTCATATGTCAGAAGGCATGAGAAGAGGTGGGGAGAACACAAGCTTCCCCCCCACCCCCCCCGTCTCTTAATGTGCTATTATACACATGACACACTTGCAACATTTTCATGAAGCTAGCAGAAATTGTATGTCACGCTTCCTGGTTTAAACTACACTTGGCATTATAGGAAACCACGAATTCAAGGCTTGTATTGCAGCGCTGGGAGCCAGGAGGGGCTTGCGGCAGTGGAGAGGAGGAGAGGGAAGACTGCTGTCTTTCTGAGGTAGTGCAGTTGCATTCCAGGTGGTCAGATGCTAACTGCTAGATGATTTGTTTGGGAAATATACACCTTTCTCCAAATTAATCAAGGGTTTGTTTTATTTGTGAAGTTTAATAGATAAATTTGTATCAGTAAAGGTAATGTACCAATCTTTGTGTGTGCCATTTGCGATAGTAGAGAGATTCTATTAACGTGTTTCAAAGTGACAAGGACTACAGCTTTATTAGTTTCTAGACACCTTATTAATTGTTCTCGTGATTCTCATAGAGCCTTTTCTAAACTTTCATGTTACCCAATAACTTTTCCTTATCACAAATCTGAGTCACTAACGAGGTTTGAATGCCATTTGGCTGTGCTCATGCCTGTGTCGTTTGGCGCTCAGCGCGCAGTTACCGCTCTGTGTTTACGTGCCTCCATCTGATGGACAGAATTTTGGAGTGTGTCAAAGAGGGCAGATTTAGATCCCACTGTGTTTCTTTTTGTGTGCGCCTGTGCGCTTTCTAGATGGTAAAACTTGAAACATGATCGCAGCGTGGCCTCTATCTGCTCTGGATATAACGTGCAAGAAGAAAAAGACTTTACTTTTCCAGAAAGAGGTGGGGGTGTGTAAGTAGGGTTGTGCATAAACTAAAAGCAACCTGTTTGAATGTCAACCACTATTTTTTTTTAAACCATTTCATAACCCATGTTTTCATAAATACTGTTATTCTGCATCTAATACATATGTGTATTTCTAAATGCGTATTACGAGCAGCTCACTGTTCCCTTCATGCATCTTTGAGCATGTGTGAAATGCTGCTTTAATGGATTAGATTCAAATCAGATTTTAAGTAAATCAGGGCATTTTAGCAAACCAGCTGATCCTAGGTTCTGCAAAGAAAACCAGCTGGGTGGATCTCAAATTTTTGCTGAACTGTATGTGTACTTACTTCAGGGTCAATAAGAAATTATGGACAAAATATTTAAATTTACATCACAATCTGCATTTCTGTTGGTGTTTTCTGAGGTAAACACAACTCACTTTTAAGACAGAAGTGACTGTCACATGTTGAAATGCTCACGTAGCGGGATTATGCTCGTGTCTTATTTTGGCAAAGATGCTAAATTCCATTTGTGTTGCAGGCTCTTTTCCTTCTCTCATCTAACACACAGCTGGTTTGCATTTGTATGGGTGAGGAAGCAACTCTTCAGCTTTAGATGAAAATGCTCTTTGAATAGCCATGCAGAGAGGCTCCTTGTTGCTCTCCCAAACTGGATATATCTTCTCTGTGCCTGGGTCACCAAAACGGTCCCGCTGTGAGATGCTGAGATGTAAAGAGTGTTACTACGCAAAATGCCTACAGAGCTACAGCCCTTCCGTTCTGTTCCAACATTGTGCTTATTTTGCCAACCTAGCTTATTTGGAAGCTGACCTAGGTCAGCTAGTAAAACGCCTAGTTTAAAACTTGGTACAGACTTGTCCTTTAGTGGCGGGATATGATCCTCTTCAGATTAACGGGAACTGAATTTTCTTTTACCAATTTAACCAGGAGGCTGTCTACCTGCAAATGTAATTTTCCTTTTAAAAGGTTTATTAATAAGAAACAAAGCACTAATTTTACCCTTCCACTGGCATCATCCAGATGGAGGAGAAAGCAACGGCATAAAGGGGACGAGCGCCAGGGAAGTGAAGCGGGTGGAGGCAAGGCTTTCCCTCTGCTCCTTCCCCGCCAGCTGCCTTCCCTTGCCGGGGAGCAGCCCCTTCGGTAGCCAGCGAGGCACAGCTCGGCCCCGGCACCGCCTTCCCCAGCCGGCTCGCGAACGCCGGCGCCGCTAAGTCCGCCTCGAAGCCCCGGGGCCTTGCGCGGCCGGACCGTCGCTTGCTGGGCCTCCAGGCGGCCCGGGAGAGGCTGCCGCGGCTGGCCGCCCGCCCGCCCGGGGTGGGGCCTGGCCCGGCCCCCGGGTGAGGCAAGCAGCGGCGGGGCCCCCTCCCTCCTGCCTTACTCAGTGCTCCTCGTAGCCCAGGGCGGCGGCGGCGGCGGCTCAGCGGACCGGCTTGCGGTGAGGGAGCTGCCTTGCAGCGAGGGGAGCCGGGGGGAGAGGAGAGGCGAGGCGAGGGTGGCGGGCCGGGCCGGGCGGGCGCTCACTCACTCACTGTCGCATCTCTCTTTGCAGACTCGGACTCGGCCCCAGCTCAGCNGCGGCGGCGGCTCAGCGGACCGGCTTGCGGTGAGGGAGCTGCCTTGCAGCGAGGGGAGCCGGGGGGAGAGGCGAGGCGAGGGTGGCGGGCCGGCCCGGGCGGGCGCTCACTCACTCACTCACTGTCGCATCTCTCTTTGCAGACTCGGACTCGGCCCCAGCTCAGCGGATCCCAGAGATGGCGAAGGTGAGGCGGGCGGCGGCGTGAGGGGGCCAGCGGGCGCCGTGAGGGGACCAACTCGCCCCTGCCAGGCCGCGGCCGGTCCCGGGACGTCCTCGTCTTGTCGGTCTCCTTACTTTTACTCCTCACTGATTTTATTTTCGGCCTCCCTTAAGTCAGCCCATCCCCAGGCCTGAGGAGACGAGGAGGGGGAGAGAGGACGTGGAAAGCGGCTCATCATGTGAGGCGCACGTCAGGCACAACTTTTTTTTTTTTTCTCTCACCGCCAATTTGGCCAAGTTTTCGGTACCGTGTGTTTATATTGTGCCTGGGTGGAGGCTCCTTCCACTGGAGGAGGAAGGAAAAAAAAAAAAAAAAAA
>VZSC01020000.1:667132-698196 GCA_013398225.1 Steatornis caripensis | reverse complement strand
GCCAAAATGCCCTGCCTGTACTGATGACTACTTTTTGACTCAGAGTTCAACCCAGATGTTGTGTAATTCCGTTTTTTGTCAGGAGTTTAAATTTAGTGGGGCAGATGTGAACATAGTCTGCTGACCGGAGCTTACTCCTTCCATTTAAGTGGACAATCCGAAGCATTACTAAACTTAGAGAAGTGTTTTGTGGAGGCATTGTTATACTTGTGCGTTTGTGTCAGCCCATATTCATCCATTGACAATGTAATTTGGATCCTACTGCCCTTGAAATTTTGGTAAAGATGTCATGAAATAATTATATATTTCTTACGTGATGTTAGTTTTAAAGCGCAGTTTGAACTGGCGTCTCTGTGGTCTTGAATGGCCACAAAAGCTTTCAGTTTACCAGGGAACACTGTGTTGTGCTTTATCAGCAAGATGGCTATTCTTGTGTAAGAAATCTTAAGGCAGTCTTTCATTTATTCTAGCACATGACCTTCTGGGCTGTCTTCTGAAAATAGCGTACCTTCTCTGTTTGTCAACCTGTGTGATGGAAAACATTCTCCATTTCCATTCTTACTGCTCCATGGTTTTCCTGTGTGGTCTTGTAAACAGATGGCTGCTTTGAAAAAGTCACATACCACCTTTTCTGAGCTAGACACTGGGCTTTTCAGTGACAAATTGATGTGACCCTACTTTTGTTGCTGAAAGGGGGGGATAGTTCTTCATCTGTGGGAAATGTGATCAGTAAGAACTTGCTGTGAGTGGGTACGGAGCAAAGGTAGCCAGGAAGAAGTCTGAATCAGTTTAAGTATGGTCTTTTGTTTGCTGATAACAAATGCTTTGTGTTTAACAGTGGCTAAACATGGCATCTTGTGGGTGGGAAACTTTTTGAGTGCTTGGTGGGAAAAATTAAAAGGAACCTCATTAAGTGGCTATTGTTGATCTTAGAGATAATGCTGTTGCCAGGATATGTGGCCACATGACAGTGAATCCTGAAGCCAAAGTTGTCTCTTGGGAGAAGTTAATGTAGCTCTGAGGTGCTGGTTAGAAACATCTCGCCTGATGAGATCATATCTTCTCCTTCTGCTAACTTTTGCTAGAGCGACAGAATAAACAAAAATAACAGAGAAGGTGAGTTTGCTCATTTGGAGAGGCGTAACTTCTAAAGCAAGATCATCTCTTGCTTTGAAGTCTTGTTTTCTTTTTCCTATTTTTCTCCCTTTTTTTCCCTCTGCCTTTCCTCTTTGTGCGAATTTTGTGTATCTAGGGGCTTCATTGGTCTCGTTGGTAGGTGTCTGAAGAAAATGGAAGCTGCTGTTTATTTCTAGTGTATAATTATGAAGTGCCCTTGCACTACGCATTATTGCTTAACAACAGTCAGTGTGTTAGGGAATGTAGAAAGAAAAGAAGGATTTGAGTGTTACAATCTTGTGATATTCTTTCTGTTGAGGTCTTGTGTGTTGTGCTTCTCTTTGTATTTTACTGCCCAGTGTAGGGTGTTGCTATTAGTAAGGAATCACTCCATATTACAAAAGGATTTATATCAAAGACTAGTTGTGTTCTCCTTTTCAGTGATGTGCTTTGGATTCTACATGGTGGGAAACTTATTAACCGAAATAAAAACAACCTGTGAGGCTGTAGTGTTATTGTGTATCTGTGCGCATAAATGGCAAGGAACATTCTTAGTGATATTAAAAATAAGATAATTTATTTACCTCTCTAAAAAGTTAGGAAGTTTGTAAATAAATGTTAAACAGTTGTCTTTTAGTTCACCGTTTTTCATATGAGGTCAGGATGACGTAGCAGTTGTGGTGCTGTAATCCATCTGCAAGAATCAGTTTGTTTCAGTAAAGTTTAAACTGTTTAATGTTGAAACTGTAGCTGAGTTCTGATAAATGAGTGTCTGGCTTCTGTCAGAAACTCTCTTGTATGGATGTTATTTTGTTAGAAATATCTGGTTCATAGCTCGTATTTGGGATTCTTCATGACTGAAAGTGGACTTCAGTGGTTCAGGCAGCGTGGTGGTTTAGAACAGGTGCTTGCCCTCTCTTTCTCTGGCCAGAAGATGCCATGTTTGGGAAGGAGGAGACAGCTCTTCCCTCCATAAACTGAGTTTGTTACCCCTGCAGACCTTTCCGCCATTGGCCATTAATTTTCCAAATGAGAAATGTGGACTGGAATAACTAATGAGTATGCTTCTGGACAGCAGGGTGTTTTAGGTGGATTTGTGGTTGTGAAACTTGGTGTGCCTGAGTATGTCCTGCCATACCCTGATTGCTAGGCCACACTGCAGTGCTCTAGTGAAAAACCAGGTGAGTAGGCTTCTGATGTGAAAGTCAGGGATGGCTCAACACTTCCCCAGTGATGGGCCACTCATTGTCAGTGTCGCATCTGCCTGCATGTTGCTTCTGAAGGCAGTTAGACAGCAGGTTGGACTCAGGCTCACGAAGCTGTATCCAAGCTTGTCTTATACTAACAGCCCCTGCTGTGGTTGTGCTCTATTTGCACCAGCATATAGTATCAAGGACAGCAGGTGTAGCTGGAGGTTGTGCCATTATAGCTACTGTCTTTGTGGTACCCAGATGACATGGGTCTTTATTGTGCTGGATGGCAGAGCTGCAGTAATATTTCTGGTTTGCAAGCTAGGTTGAGCTCAAGTACTGATCGAGGGTGATTGTGGCAGGTAGGTAGCCAAAATCCAGTAAACGCTGTTCGTCAGGAGAGAATGCCTGGAATGCAAATGGTGCCCAGACATCAAGAAAGCTCTTTCAGACTACAGCTGCACCAGAAGAATTTCTGGAACTGTTCATCAAGCTTAGTGCATGTTTAGGCTTTCTACACCGTGCTTTGGAAAGGAGAGTTACATGAGGATTCTTCTTAGATAAGAAAATGAGAAGAATGATGCAGAGAGAGATTTAATCTGGCACTGAGTGTTCACACATACATTGTCTGAAGCAGCCACAGAGGAATGTTGGGCTGTTGTCACAAGACTTAGGAACAGTGAAGGGGAATTCCTCTTGCTTTATAACAAGATAAGCAATGGAAAACTTTAACTTAAAGATCAATAGTTGTTTCCTCTGAGACCTGTTGAGCATTAGTCATGTCCAAAGGAGAATTGTGGTAGGTCTATAATATTAGTTATGTTAAGATGATATGAAACAAATCAGCAGGAAATACACTTTTAAATAACCCCATGCTGGCTGGCATAATAAGGGAGGAGGAGGAAAACAGAAGCTTTTCAGTCTTTATCTGTTTTACCAAATTAAATTTGATTTGTAAAATTGAGTCCCAAATCCTTGAGATTTTTTTCATGGTAGCCTTAGAATTAGCTAGGAAAATGAAAATAAGTACATATTGCTGTGCCTAAATGTAAAGTACTGCCTAAAAACTTGCTTGTAATGGGAAAAGCAGAATGCTTCAGCGGAATTGTCATGCCTCTGAAGTATGCTGGAAATTGGAAAGCATCTACCAGAAAGAAGTTTGTTGTTGCAGTTAAACACTTGATACTTCGCGTTCTGATTTCCTGAAATGCAGCAGAGGTAAACCCTAACTCCTTACTGCTTCTGCAGTGGGAGGTGTGGGGAGTCTGATGGCAATAACACACAGGTGGCCTGAGAGGCACAGTGCTTCAGGGCGGTTTCTGGTTAGTGTTCTCTGGCTCTTTTCTCTCCGTGCTCTTCTGGCTGACCTATCTTGGATGAGCACGTTGACTTGAAACCGAAGCACAGCTGAAATTGCTGACTTGAGGGAAAGGCTGTGTCATGGAGGCCAGATGGCTGTGCTGTCTGTGAAGTAATCTGGTGCAGTCTCAGTAGGTGTCTTGACACTTCCTTTCATGGCCTTTCTTGAGAGTGCCAAAATGCCCTGCCTGTACTGATGACTACTTTTGTATAGTGATGCTTACAAGAAGTGTCCCTTCTTCAGCTGTTAGAAAAACCTCCCTATTCCCAAAACCCAGCTCTTTCCCTTTTGGCCATTGCTCAACTTTCATAGTTTTATAAATTAACTTTTGTACCACGCATGTATAGGTTCTTGAACTGTTATCTTTAAATGAAGGCAAGACTTTTCCATAAGGGCAATGAACATCCTTTTGTACGTGACCCAAAGAGAAAGTCCCTAAAGAGCCGTGTTCCATGGTAACCTAGTAGAATTAACTTTGTGTTTGGACGGGCTGATCTCTTATCCTTATGTTTGAGCTGTTACTTCTTCTTGAGCTGTAAACTACTGTGAGAAATGTAGCTGAATCACTTGAGTAAGAAGTTGCTTATGCCAAAAGAAACATGATGAAAAATGGAAAGCCATTGCAGAGTTTGGTAGGTCTCATTTGCAACGTGATGGAAAAAATTAGTGTGATACCGGCTGAGAGCTCCAGTAGGTTTTCCTTGAGGAGAGGAAGTTCTTATTTCCAAATGTGTCTTGGATCTCTGTGCAGCTTTTCTAGCATATGTGATTTGTGCAATTTATTTCCCAAATTACTTTAACAAATGATAATGTCCTAATCGTTTTCCTGCATTCAAGCTCCAGTGTTGTAAATACCAATTCTGCAAACTACCATGATGTAAATATACCTGAACTTAGCTCGTGTACTGCCTTAGTAAAACCACCGTAGTACCTTTTGAGTGAGAGCTATGTTTAAATACCCACAAACTGCTATTTAGTCAGACAATCACAAGAAAAATGCGATCATCTTTTGGATTGTGGATTCAAATTTAGTGTGAGCTCGTATATGGAGAACTGAAAGATGCTATTTTCTGTTTCATGGATTTTTCCCTTTCCCCCCACCCTTTTTTGCCCACCTCTAGTACACAAGAGGCACCGTGACAGCCTTCTCTCCTTTTGATGCCAGAGCTGATGCAGAAGCTCTTCGTAAGGCCATGAAGGGAATGGGTAAGAATCACTTATTTTACGAAAAGGAAAGGGCTCTCACTCCTTTGAAAACTTCCTTTCTGAACTCATTTTGTTGTACTAGCAGATGAGGATAGGGCGTGCGTCTACATGCCATGGAATGACAACCCCAGGACTGCAGCAGTTTGGGCGTGTCCTAGTTTTGACCATGCTGCTCTCAAGGATGTTTGTTTTTAGGTTAGCTTAAGGGAAAAAAGAAGATGGTTTTCACAATCCCTATTAAAAACTGATACTCCGCAGGCTTCTCTGCACACAGATTTTTACTGCGCAGTAAGCTAGACCATGGATTTACAGACAACAACTGTGGAGAGTTATGATAGTATATAGAAGCTCTGCGCTTGGAAGATTAGCGACAGCCCCCTCGGTCTGGAACTGCGCAAGCACATTATAGTTACTGTGAACAAAGAATACAAGCACACGGCGTGAATGTAGACTAACAAGTGGTCTGTAAACTGGCGCTGTATCTTTCTGCCCCAAGACTTCCCTGTGAGAGCAAATCCTAATTTACTACTTTATTTGAAGCTGCCTGCGGGAGGATGCAGAAGGAAGGGAAGGAGGGAAATGCAATGCACCTCAGCCTATTGACAAATTCAGTAGGGCTAGTAAGATGCTGTGCTATGAGGACTACTTTGCAAACCTATCGTATATAATATGGATAATAGCTCTGCACTGGGGTGTTTGGGGTTCCTGGGCTGAGTTTTGCTGGGAGTCCACAGATTGTTTATTCTAAAGTAAATCCCTTGTTGAGCCCAAAGGCAAGGCTCCTCTGTATAATACAGACTGTGACTAAATGTTACAGCTGATGCGTGGGGTGCTGGGAGCAGTGTCTGCAACAGAGCACTGATGGCGAACAAACACCAGGTTCTCCAGCCGTATTTTTGCAACAGTAGAACACCAAACCTGGCACCTCAGCTGGGGGTATGGTGACGTTTATTTAAATGCTTCTGCTGTTCGCCAGTAGACAGTTAATTTCAAAGCATCTTTCATTGCCTTTTGGATTTGTGCGACTGCTGTTTGGTTTTTAGAGCGTGTTTGTAACTCTATGTTCTTTCTAACTTCAGGGACTGATGAAGAAACTGTTCTGAAGATCCTTACGAGCAGAAACAACGCTCAGCGTCAAGAAATTGCATCTGCCTTTAAAACCTTATTTGGCAGGGTGAGAAGAAGAAAAATATCTCTAGAAATGAGCTGAATGTGACCTATGATGATTACTTAAAACTGTGAGGTTCCCTGTAAAATGTTCCTTCAAAGAAAATCTAGTTTTGCTTCTTTCTCGCCCTTGCCCTGACCCTGCCATATCCTTAATTGCTGGCTAGGTTAGAATATTCCTTTTAGGTTAACACAGGGAAGTTACTTCATTTTTCTGTACTTCTGTCCAATATGTTTTAGATTTGTGGGTTTTTTGGGGTTTTTTTTGTTTGGTTTGGTTTTTTTTAATGCAAAAGCTCCTATAGTTTCCTGTTAGTACGCATCTAGTACTGACCTAATTCTCGGTATGGAAGGGTTATCAAGTATTTTGATGCAAGATCTGTAATGTAAGGTGATAGCAGGAAAAGAATTTTCTAGAGCTAGAAAATAAGACAGAAATAAAGCAGCCTAATACTGTAAGAGAGAACAAAACCAAATGTATTGATAGATAAAGCCATAAGTGAATTCAAAGCAAAGACAGCTTGTTTCTTTCTTCCAGCATTGTTGACTCCTTTAATATTCTGGCTGGGTAACACTTGTTTCAGATAGAAATTCTTTAAACCCTACATGTTCACTACACTTGCTATACTGAAAAAACAATCACAATATGTTTCAGATCTTCCAAATGCTTATGTGTCCTTTTCTTCTGCCTTATTTGGCTACATTTGTTTCGGTTCAGGTACTAATTAAAACAAAAGGAGCTCTGTCCTTTGCGCATTTTGGTGTATCTCGAGAGTCTTCTAGCTTGCAGGCATACATGCATCCATTTAAAATGGTTAGTCCTTGTTCGTTACAGCACTGTTTGTTCTGCATTAGGATCTTGTAGATGACCTGAAATCAGAACTCACTGGCAAATTTGAAACGTTGATGGTATCTTTGATGAGACCAACTTACATTTTTGATGCTCATGCACTGAAGCATGCCATCAAGGTAAGAGGAGTGAGGGGAAAGAATTAATGAATTATATGAAATACTTGTTGCTCTTTTGTTGTTTTTTAGGGACGAACTTTTGGTTGGTAAGGGGAGTGCTAGTAGAAGTAGCCTTTTTTTCTTTTTTTTTAATTACAGATGTTATGCTAACACCTGCTATTATTACTAAGGCCAAGGTTTTGACTCGTTTCTTATTCATCTTACTAATTTACTAAAGGTAGTTTAGAAATCTAGTCTGTATAATGTTTTATCTGAAATTATTTTCATGAGAAACTGTGTAACCTTAGGAGGACAGTGTCGCTGTGCATAGCATAAGACTTGTTCCTTCTAATTTAAATACAATGAGTAGATGCGCATGTTGCTTTTAAACACTTTTTGCTGGTAAAGTGTGGTGCTGAAGTCCAGTGGACGCTAGATTTTTCTGCTCTGAGCAGCTCAGGTTTTATAGCTATACAGCTGTACACATAGGCTGCAAATTAGTTCAAGGCATTTCATCAAAGTGTGGTGTTATTTGTATGTCTCTTCTTGACGATTGTTTAAGCTAGAGAATGTTTTGTTCCTGATGTGCAGCAACAAAATTTGATGGTCTAGCATACTTGTGTAAACTAGTGTCCACCAAAATTATGAGTGGGTATTATCTGTATTATTGAATATGTTCTAAAAGCTGTCTCCAGTAATAGAGAGGGAAGAGTTAATAGCCCTGTCAGTGTTACCTTTTTAACATTTCTTTTTTGCTGAATGCATTTAATGTGTTTCTGGAAAGACCAGGTAAACAAACAATTTACAACCTATATGTGTAGGTATTCTAGTGTGTTGTCTTCTATGTGATCCTAGATTTCTCCCTCCCCTCCCCCCCCCACCTGTCTGATATCATCAGCCTGTGGAAATTCGGGAATTTAATGTTCCTGGATTATTCACAGAACCTGTTGATTAAAGCAGAGGATATTGAACTTGACTAGTGTCAGGTAGTGCTTGGTTGGGTGACACTTGTGTGTAAACTCCCAAGATCCTTGATGACCAACTGGTTAATATGTAGACTTTAGTCAACTGCGTGAGCTAGTGGTCATGAACCCATGACCCAGCAAATAGTGTCTCAGACAACAGAAACTTTAATCCGGGAAATTTTCTGTAATGCCTTTATATGCAGTGGGGGAAGGGGGATGGCATCTGACAAAAAAACTGATAAAGGCCTTGTTGACTACAGGGAAAAAATGCATTCCCAAGCTCCTCTTCTTGACTTAGGAGTCAAAGACTGACAGAAAAATGGCAGGACAGATGGGTGTAGGAGGGAAAATAGCGATAGCAAAACAAGAGTGGTTTTGTTCTTGTCACTTACAAAAAATGGCACTAAACACAAGATCGCAGGATTTCAGAGGATGTGTCTACACAGGAAAAGATGTTGATACTAGTTGCAGTTCAGCTGAGGTAGGTAACAGCAAAGAAGATGTGATAACAGAGACTTGAGTGCAAGATAACAACTAAGAGCATAAAGTCTGTCCTGAAGATTGTCCTATCACTTTTCACTGCAGCTACTTAGATTAGAAGTAATAGAACTGTGCCTGCCTCACTTCTTGAGTAGGCATGTTCTTGAAACAACTGTGTTTTGAAAATGATTACATGTAACCTGGCAGATTTGTATTGTGGATATCTTTGTATGCAGTTGGATATCTTTGTATGCAGTTAGTATTTGGATTTGCCTTACAGGAAAGGTTGTAAATAACACGCTGAAGCAAAAAATACACAGTACTGTATTTCAGTGTTGCTTCTGTGAAATGATGCCTTTGGAAGCATGAAGAACAATGGCTTACTCTGACAGGCAAAGTAGACTCAGACTTCTGGAAACAAGATACTGGCTTGGCTTCTGTAAATCTTATCCTTGTAAAAGTGAAGAATGCCTGTTGTGCCTGCTGTAATTAGAGTGCAGCACCTTAAACTGGGTTAGCGATTCTATTGTAAAATGTGTTTGCAGTGGAAGAGAAGGTGAGTTTAAGATAGTTCATAGAAGGGTAAAGATGATTGCTGGGTGGCTCTATGGTTATCTGTGTACTAGTTGATGAAAGACAGTATATGAACTAGAGCTAGGACGGAAGCTGTTACTCTATTTGTGCACTTCTTTGATGTCATTGACTGTAATAGCGAAGAACTGAGGCATATCTGGGCGTGGTGGAACATGGAAGGGCTCATCTGAATCCTGTAGCAGTGAGCTTTTATTAAGTGTTGGGTTGGTTTTGGAAACAATTAAGCTGGAACGAGAAGAAACGACTTCCAGAACCTCCACGATAAACCAGAAAGAATAAATTAGTTTTTCTTTATTTGGTCCAAGTGTATAAGCTCGTGCTTGCTTTTGATTGTCAAAGGGAATTCTTCTTTTCTTTTTGTTATTCTATTGACTGATTTATACTTGCACCCCTGCAGGGAGCGGGAACCAATGAGAAAGTGTTGACTGAAATTCTTGCCTCCAGAACACCTGCAGAAGTGCAGAATATTAAACAGGTTTATCTGCAAGGTAAAGTTCTGTATAAAATAAAGTTCTAGGATCTCTGTTCGGTTCTCTTAATATGCTTTTAGCTTGTATTTCAAATAAGATCTAACTGTGAACTAATGGATGTGTCCAATAAGTGAGATTTCATTCTGCTGTATTGCAAAACTTCGTAGTGAAAGTAGTTTGGATTGTAAACCCAAAATCGTTCTTGTTTTGGGGCTATGACTGCAGGTTTATGGTGTTTTGTGTTTTATAGTTAGAACTCATTCAAATGCATTTCTTTTTCACCCATTATTTTCATCCCTTTGACTGAAAGGGGATTTTTGTTAATTGGAAACTAGAAAACTAGTATCACAAAAAAACAGAAGTGATTTTTTGCCTTTTGCTCAGTGTTCTGTTCAAATGCATTTGCATGAAAGCAGGTGCAGCTTTCTGTCTGCAGGAGTACATGCTTTTACCCTGTGATTGTGGGGCTGGTTTTTTTAAGGCAGTGTTTAATTCAACACATTTCTTTTACCTCTATGTGGATTCCTCCCACACAAGAAATTCTCATCTCTTACTAAAGTTTGAGGCAAAACTTAAGAGTCTGCAAGGGCAGTATTTACTAGTCCCAGACTTTTCTGGGCTCACAGTTGTTCTACAGTTGTGAGACTGCCATATTTTAGCACAACTCCAGATCTGCATGCTCTTTAGTTCCTTAAAGAGCTGAATCTACATGTGTCAGCTTGTATTTCAGAATTATTTTGAGTAATCTGCTCTTGATACTAGATATGAGATGCTATCTTTCCACCTCTTCTACAATGTTTGATTATAAGTGAAAGCATACTATGTCCTGGTTGTTAAAGCTGTTTCTGATAAGTGATTCTACAAGCTGTGAGTCACATGAACTTTTTGCTTTTTCTTGCTTTCTCCTCAAAATAGTGAGAAGGTCTGTAAGGTGCTGAATGGGTATTACTTTTTTGCAGAGTATGAGGCCAACTTGGAGGATAAGATCACAGGAGAAACATCAGGCTATTTTCAGAGACTGCTGGTGGTCCTGCTGCAGGTTGGTATCTCTTTGTGTGCAGGCATGTGTGTATGATTTTCACTTTTGTTTTCCTGTCTGATGTACACTTGTCACTTTCTGGTTATGAAGCTGGGATTCTAGATAGACGTGGTGATAGACAGGATTGGTTCTGAAACAGAGTCAGTTCCCGTGACTCGGAAGGTCAATCTTGAGCTCTGTTATGGGTCATTTCTGCATCACTGAATCGAAAAACTTCTGTGATGCTCATAGGTATAGCAGAATGCCTGCTACTCGGGGTTTCGAAGGCAATAGGAGAAGAGAATGTTTATTTCACGGACACACATGCTAGCAGAAGGGAAGAATAAGGTGATTTTCGGAGAAGGTGTGTAGGGGTTGGCTTCTCATGGTAACTCTTACAGGCTCAATACAAGTTGGTTTTTGATTCAACTTTTGATACTTCAGTTTAACAACTTTTAAAAATTCTCTTTAGGCAAATAGAGATCCTGATGGCAGAGTTGATGATGGTCTTGTTGAGCAGGATGCGCAGGTGGGTGAATGACATTTTTTGGGGGCATTTCTAGAAGTTGCTTTGCAAATAGAGTATTCAGCTACAATTCAAATGGGAGAGAGAAATTGTTAAGATTGCCTGTGTGTCTGTCTTCATACATTTTCCTGTGCTTTTATACATTCTGGACAAAAGAAGTGTCAAAACCTGAAACACGGGATTAAGAATTTTGTCACTTCTGTGTTTCAGTGTAAAGCATGTCTTGGTTTGCTTATTACTTAAGGAGTTGCTTGAATGGAACAGCGATTAGATCACTGGAAGTGAGCACTATGGTTGCTGAGGCTTTGTGATGCTGAGAGACCCGCTGCTGGAAAACTCAGATACATGACTTGACCTTCTCTCTGAATTCAGTCCTTACATATTATGTGTCATATACATGTCATAGTGAAATGTTAATGCTGTTTGGTGAGGGATGCCTCCATGGAGGGTGAAATACTAAAAAGAGAAAATAGACCAAATATTCTGCTTTACTGTAACCAGATGACAGTCTAAGAATTACCTCTGAAGAGTTTCTAGGGAATCACGTATTGCCCATTGCGAGTATTATCTATGCCATTGTCACTGATCGCTAAGCCTGGACTCTAGATAGGAAAAGGAATACCAACAGTTAGTTGATATCCTTGATGCAGTCTCTTGCTGGATGCTATTGGCTTTGTTGTTAGTGCTACTGATGGTCAATATTTCAGTGATTTAATTACAGAATTAATTTGATTACAGATTAATGCATGTTTCTTCTTGGTTATTTCAGATAACTCTGGGTTAGACATTTTTCTCTCATAAAATTTCAGTTGAGATGACAGAAAATATATGGATTTTTCAAGGTGATGAGGATAAAAAGCAGAATACCAGATCAATAAAACATTTTCCTAATAGCAGGGCAAGATGGAGAGGCAGGCTGGCAAAATGTATTTTATTGGCACAGGCCTATTCTTTTTGATGTAAATTCAGAAAGCATTGTTCTCCTGCTATTAAAATTAATCCTGTAGAAACCAGAGCTCGAACATTAGTGACACAAATGTTTGAATCATGAATTAGATTGTTTCATGAAATTGTGTCAGTCTTGTCTTTAGCTGGGCTTACGTAATTGAAGAAAGCCATGAACCACAGGGCTTGGTAGGTAGATGGATTCCTTTGGGCCTCTTTAATTCGTTTTAAATGAGCGTCTAAATTTAGGAGTCGCGATACCTAAATGTAGAAAAGGTCCTGGCTTACTAAATGGTCTCAGTGGTTTGTTATGTACATTTGGCTTGAGCTGGGACCCAAAGAGAGAAGTGTTCTGTCACATTTCTCTTTATTGATATCTTTGCATTCAACATCTAACATAGCTGGAACAGATTCAGAGAATTTTCTAATTATTATTGCCAGGTACAGATGGTCAGAATTGAGGTATGTGACTGGGCAAATGTAAGACTAATTTGGCTTCCCAGTGTTTCTCTTGATTAATGTGATATTCTGAGAAGGATTTGATACTTTAGAGGGTGGCCTTTTTACTGAGTGATGAATTCTAATATTTTTTGGTCTATGGTTACATTAATTCAAAGCAGCTGGGGAATGGGCATTCATGCTACAAGATGGTAGGAATATGCAGGGAACTTGAAAGACTTTTCTGAGAAGGCCTGAAGCAGAAAGTTTAGCTTTTTGGAAGAGATTTTGTGAATATCACGTTGAAGAAGTTATGCAATTGACGTACGTTTGGGGTATTGCATAGCAGCAAGGCAGGTAAAAACTTAGAGCTCACGCAAAATGCCATTCACAACTTCTAGTGTCTGTAAAGAAATGCGTCCCTGGCATCTCTAAATGTTGTGCTGGGACTTCACATTTGCAACTGGATGGGGAGTGCTGGTGCTTATTTGAAGAGTTTAGCATATAGTATTTGTAATAAATATCCTTGCAATGCCTTAGTAGCTCCCCTCCCCTTTCTTGTTCTTTTTACTGTTAATAGTAAAAAGAGCACGCAGCAGTCTCAAATGTGTTTTGAATAGGATCGTGGGACAAACATAAATAGGAAAAATCATATCATCCCTCTTGGGTTTTACAATATGGGCAGACAGCCAGCCATCAGCATTGCTATGCAGCAGACTTGGTTGTGGGGATTTTTCTAAGAAGTATTTGATTACATGAATATAGGTGGTAACCTGTTTGCCTATCCTCTCCTCACTGAGGAGGGAATAAAATACTCTATGCTACGATGTACAAACCTTTCTCCTTACACGGTGTTTAGCACATCATTTGGAAAAAAGCTTCTGAATGTCAGGAAAAAGAATTGATTTCATTTTCTGAATTTTTTTTTTTTCCTTTCTCGTTTTCTCCTGCCTGTTGCTTATTCCAACTTTTAGGAGTGCTTTACTTTCCTAAATGCTGCTTATGGCCTGGTCTTTGACTGCATTGGAGAAAGACTTGCCTGAAGAGCAATGAATGTGCTAAAACAGTTAAAATCTGTTACTGATCTGGTTTCATTTGGCTAAGCATTTAGCAGCCCGCAAATCCAGTTTCCAAGAGCTTCTAACTCCATCTTCCCCTCCTTCCCCCCTTCCTCTTGGGTCAAGTTAGCATGGCTCTCCGATTGATATCAGTCATCGTGTAATAAAATTTTGCTAGTCTGATCTGAAAAAGGGGAAGGGAAGAAAAAAACCCAGAAAAAACAGTATTGGGAATGGATTTTATCACCTGTATTATCAGTTTCAGAAAACTTCAGGCTTATGAAAGAGACTATGTGCACAGTCCATTTTAGGGCCTTAAGCAGTATTACTCATGTAAATGCTTTCACAGTCGATTTCAGAATTTATAATTTTTTTTTTTCTGAGGTCAGTTCAATACTTGGCAATTTTATTTCATTTTTTTTTCCTCCAGCTTGTTAGTAATTTTAATGCTTATTAGAGTGAGACAAATCGAGCTTTTCAACAAGGTATGTGGACACATAACAAATGCTGCTGTTTTGATCTCTTGAATTTACAACAGGTTTTGTTTAGAGCTGGAGAGCTGAAATGGGGAACAGATGAGGAAAAGTTCATCACCATCTTGGGAACCCGAAGCATTTCCCATTTAAGGAGGGGTATGTTCATATATGCTTGAAAACTTGTGCGTGAAGTCTCAGTGTTACCCAGCTGGTGGTAGAAATGGTAGAAAAGTTGTTTCTGGTGCCACATTTGTCAAGCCCAGAAAGCTTTAATCACCTCTTCCCTCTACTTAGTACATTTTTGTTTCCTGTAATTCAGTTGCCCCCTAGCAGCGGTGATCTCCTACTTGAAGGAGTGCTGCAATAGATCTGAGGGACAGCTGGAGTGTTTCTTTCTGGATGCTTGTTTGGTTTTTTGGTGTTTTTTTTATTTTTTCTTTTGAAAGAGGTTGTGGCAGTATAAGTGATGCTGAGAGTCTGTTATGAGTCATTGTAATCTGATGGAGATCCAACCCTGAAAAGATCAACCCTTTTATAGGTTCATACTTTATTAGCTGTTAATAAAAAGAGACAATATTTTTTTTTCCCTGTTCCTTACCCATTCATAAATCTGTTTCACCAAGTTTAGGCCATTGGAAATAATGACCCGTCGGTTTTGCTTTGGTTATCCTTGGTTATCCAATCTTTTTGTTTCCCTTTTCGAATCTTTGGATTCATTTGGATTTTCAAAGGTAGTTAGATTTGTGATTTTTTTTTTTTACTGTTTAGTTTTTTACCAGTATTTCCATTAAAGTAATCCTAAAGTTTGTTTTGGTGCACCCGACATTTGCTTAGCGTGATAGAAATGTAAGATTTCATAGAAAACTCAGGTCTTAAGGGTATTTGTACAGATGCGAATAGACTGCCAATAGGCTGGTTTGTTTGTGTGAAGTTAATTTGATGCAGTAGCTCAGTGTGGACAAGATCTTAGATTCATGCTGAACGGTAGCTGCACCCTGGGAAAAATGCTTATCACTTCCTAAAACTTTCCTTCTTTTCCTCTTCTCCCTTCCCCCTTTCACTGGATGTGTTCACAGAATCACAGAATGGTTGAGATTGTAAGGGACCTCTAGATGTCACCTTGTCCAGTGTTGCTGGAGCAGGGCTACCTAGAGCAGGCTGAGAGATGATGAGAANCTCTTCTCCCTTCCCCCTTTCACTGGATGTGTTCACAGAATCACAGAATGGTTGAGATTGTAAGGGACCTCTAGATGTCACCTTGTCCAGCGTTGCTGGAGCAGGGCTACCTAGAGTAGGCTGAGAGATGATGAGAATCCCCCTTGAGCCTTCTCTTCTTCAGGCTGAACAGTTGCAGCTCTCTCAGCCTTTTCTCATAGGAGAGGTGATCCAGGCCCTTAATCATGTTGGTGGCCCTTCACTGGACTCACTTCAGTTGCTCCGTATCTTTTTCATACTGAGGAGCCCAGAACTGGACCCCATAGTCCAGGTGTGGCCTCGCCAGTGCTGAGTAGGTGGGAAAGGATCACCTCCCTTGACCTGCTGGCAACTCGTTGCCTGACGCAGCCCAGGATACTCTTTGCTGCCTTTGCCACAAGGGCATGCTGCTGCCTCACGTTCAGCCTGGTGCCCACCAGGACCCCTTTTCTGCAAAACTGCTTTCCAGCTAGTTGACCCCAGCATGTGCTGGTGCATAAGGTTGTCCCTCCCTAGGTACAGGAGTGTGGTGCTTAGTAGCAATCTGGTAGGAAATAGGTATTTGAAACAGAACAGAGGGAAGAATGAGTGGACGGTAGCATTTGAACTGTGGATAACGAGATATAGATGACATTAACCTGTACTGAGGAGAATACTGGGAGAAATGCTGGCTGTACGTGTGACTAAGCACACTTTCTGTTTTGCAGTGTTTGACAAATACATGACTATTTCTGGCTTTCAAATTGAAGAGACCATTGACCGTGAAACCTCTGGTGATTTGGAGAAGCTGCTTTTGGCAGTTGGTAATTAAATCTTAATAGATCTAGAACTAGCCTTCTTCATTTGCTCCCAGGCCTTCTGAAATTGCAGTTGTTTTAAGAAGTGGCATGAAAACATGATTCCTTTTTAAAGTTAATCACTTGGGATCTACGTTTGTGTTTAGAGAATAGGCCTTTATTCTTCCGTCAAGAGGAAAGTGAGCCCCGGGGTGGTGGTAAACTGCATTCTGTTTGGTCATGTGCCCCTCTATCAGAAAGCGAGACAGAACTCTGCCTTCGTTTGTATTGCTGGCATCTTATTTAGGACAATGTCATAGTAGATTTTTAACTGGGAGTAGAATTTGACTAGCAAAGAAATATATAGAAATATATATTAGTAATATATGGTGCATTCTGACTTCTAGAACCCAAACAGTTGTAGCAGAGGAACAGACTAGCAGACAGCTGTATACTTAACTGTGCACACCAAAGAGTGATCCAGTAACACGTACCTTGTCTTGAAAGATTGCCCTGTGTTAAACAACAATCAGTAATTTAATCCTCTGCCGTTTTCAGTGAAATGCGTTCGAAGTGTGCCAGCCTATTTTGCTGAGACTTTGTATTATTCCATGAAGGTATGTACATGTTTTCCGTATGTCGCTTTCCATCTTCCCCAGCTACAATGCCTCTCCCTTTAACTTGTTATTAATTTCTTCTTTCACTGTAAATGCCAACAGGATACTGTATCAGTAGGCATGTACAAAAGGTTTGGGGAATGCGGATCTGGGAGAGGATACAAATGATGCATAAACTTTGCTTCGAGTTCATCATAAGTTTGTTAGACTGTAAATATTTTACAGGAAACATCAATCTCATCAGCTGTTTTTGGACTTGGTCTTTTACATGGGAAAACATCTGGGTAGCTCTACTGGGCACCTTCAATTAAATAAAGACTACAGTGTCTTTATGTGGTGGATATATTGAGGAAGTAAAGATGACCAAAAACTAAATTGTAGATTGTGCAGATTTATTGCTCTTTGTTTTGGAGATGAGTATTTACAGACTGAAGGAGTAGCTAGCTTTGAAACGCTTTTTCATGACTGTCCATCCCGTTTTGAGAAGGAAAAGAAACTTGTCAGAGAAAAAGCAGAGAGGCTTAAACAGCTACAAAAGATTCTGCGGGGGAATCCTGTCAGCAACACAGCTGTGTTTCTGTTGTCTAAACATTCTTTTGGATGGGAAGAGATAGGCATGGAAGACTGTATTTTTAACTCACAGTGGCTAATACTAATTAAAACCGAGGTAGGTAGTCTGTTGTTTCCAGGGAAGTTATCAGCTTACCTGAAGAATTCCTCCTTTCCCCTTGCTGAAACCACTGAAGTATGTTTGTCACCAGATGGTTGTGTTGATGACGTATCAGCATGAGGATTAGTAAAAAGAGATGAAATGATAGCTTAATGTTTTAAAAGCTGCTTTTATAAACATCACTGTCAAATAAGCTTCAGGTGGAAAGCACAAAATATTATACTAGTATGCTGAGAGCTATATGAAGAGGATTATTTTTTCTTATTTATCTATTTATTTATGTTTATTTTAAGAATGCAATAGAAGACCTTTTCCTGTATATTTCAGTCTTTCACATGCTATTATGAAAGGTCTGATTAACGTCTGCTGGTGAGATACCCAATTATTTTTTTAATATAAATAAAAATCATTAAGTGCTTCAGGTAAACAAGGTCATAGTTTATTTTTACATATTTACTTTGGCAGAAGAGTTTGTACTTGTAATCCATCAGTTTGGCACGACAAAGTTTTACAATGCACAGAGTTTGCTTTTGTGATTAGATGGGGCAGAGCCTGGCTTTTACTAGATTCTAATGTCAGATCCTACTCAGAAACCACTGGACTCATGGCATAACTCTTGAGCAGCTTTAGGGCATTTTTTAGATGTAATCCAAGAATATTACACCCAGTCGAAGGATTGAGTGACCCTGGACGTTAGGCTGAAGATGATCGTGGGGGCTCTGCCAAATCCTTCCTTGAGGTGCATTAGCAGGTCAGCATGTGAAAGTTTGTATTGCTTCAGCTTGTGTGGAGTCTGACTTGTCTGAGCAGGAGGGGTCAGGATGTTAGTCTGGCACAGCCTGCCAGCACAGGAACTTAAAACGTTTAAAGCAATGAAGATTAGTAAAAGAGTGGAGCATGTTTGCGTGATTGGAAAAGGTTTGTGAAGTTTGCCTTCATAATAAACAGCTGGATAATTTGTGGAATGAGTTGCTCTGCCTGTGTCTTGCTGTACGATGTTACACGCTTTGTATTAGTCTTTGTTATGATTTAGGTACCCAGTTCCAGAACCGACTGCAATTCTGCAGTCTCAGACTACATTGAAAGGGTGATTTGCATGTGATTGTGGTGATCAGATGTACTACTGTGTAATCTTGGAACTGGATTATTTTAAATTCATGTGGGCATTCACATTTTTGAAGCCTGTGAGGTGAAACAAGAGGTCTGCCCACATGGCACTTCATAGATGTCCAGGCCTTAGAGCACCTTGGATGGTGAGTCCTCTGTTCTCCATGTTGCAGTGTGAATGTCTTACGATACTGTCCCAGATATTCTCAGTTTTGGATTAGGAATGTAGTGCAGGGGTGTTTTGAGCCACCGCTTGTTGCACTTGGTGCTTTCATGTTGCACTCTGGTTGTATTTGTTGTTTTGCTACAGCATCTGTCCAGAACAAACTCTTATTTTAATATTACTTGAACTTTTCTCTTTAGGGGGCTGGCACTGATGATGATACCCTGATCAGAGTCATGGTTTCAAGAAGTGAAATTGACCTGTTGGATATTAGAAAAGAATTCAGAAAGAATTTTGCAAAATCGTTGTATCAAATGATTCAGGTAATATTACTGTTCTCCTGTCAGGGAAGGTGGGGGTGATTGAGATGTCATTGTTTCCACTGTTTATTTTTATGGGAGGGGGCGAATGTGTGTAGAGCTGGACAACACAGTGTGCTCTGAGAGCAGTGGTAGTCGCTCTGCAGTTTTGTGAAATACCACGTAGCATCGTTTAAGTGAGGAACACTTCCTAAGAAAAGCTGCAGGTTTCTTTCCAGTGTTCGCTAGGGGAGCAGATGTGGTTTTCTGAAATTACAGTTACTCATACACCATTTTTAGCTACTGATTCATTTCCTTTTTCTTGTCTGGGTTCCATCTGACTTTCAGGGCTTCAGAGAGGGTGCTGGCTCCAGAGGAATAACATTGGGGTTGGGAGTCTGAGTTATCACGAATTATCAAACCAGCACAAGGTTGAAGTTTAAATCTTGAGTTGTGGTGTGAAACCTGTTGCACCATTTCAAAGTGGAAAGCATTTCACTGTGGAATTGGTCTGAATCATAATCTCCTTGAGTGGCTGGGAGGGAGCAGGAAGGGAAAGAGCCAGCAAGAAGTCCAGAGCCAGCTGTTGTTGCGAAGTTGAAGCCAAAATACTTTTGTTTTCCTAGGGATTTTTTGAGGGTGTTTCGTTCTGTTTTTAATATTTTAATGCTGCCTTTTACGGCTTTCTGTTACGATTTCTAACATTATGCTCTGTTAATTAGGCTGGGTGGAATTGCTTTTGACACTGTCAGTTGGCCTGTGGAATTAGTAGCAGAGCTTCCCATTACTTCAGGGAGCAGGGTCGGGGCTTTCTAAGTGATGGCAGGTGCACTTTGCACATTCAAAGGTGGTTGCTTTTGGTGCTGCTTTGGGCTTTTTTGTCTGGACTTTCTCACTTGCAGATGAGTGCATTCTGATGCAATGGGTAGCTCAGCTCTAGTAAAGCTTTCAGAGGCTTTTCGTGTTTCTGAAAGTCTCTATGTGTAAATACAGCTCTAACAAGAGAATTTCCTTGCGTCATTCCTGAGTGGAGACTCATCCAAGTGGATTTCCTGTGGGTGGGACAAACGTGTAATACGTTGGAGTCCTCCTTGGCTGCTGCTTTGGTTCACATTTCTGTGGTTGTGACTCATGGTGACTGGTCTGTTATATTAACAGAAAGATACGTCTGGGGACTACAGGAAAGCACTCCTGCTCCTCTGTGGTGGCGATGATGAGTAATGGTGACAGTGACATGAAGGATTTGTACTCCAGCTTTGTACCCCTTTAGTTTGCATGTCTAGCTAAGTTTTTGTATATTAATGCTTTGTGGCTGTTTGAATTTATACTAGTATTGCACTTATTAAAAATGAGCATATTGTTACCCAAGCGATAGCCAGTCCCTCCTCTTCCTGACATCCTAACTTCCAGGAATTTCAAGTGCCTTCTGTGAGTATGCGAGAGTCGTCTTCATGGAAGATGGGTACTGAGCACAGAACTCAGTTCTTTGCAAGTGTTTTGCTGAAATAGGAAAAAAAAATGTATTTCACTAATAATTAAGATTGGCATTTTTTGCTTTTATTCCTTACATTTCCACTGAATGTTAAGCTAGCTCCTAACATTGCAAATGAAGAAAAGATATCCTTTGTATGTAATATTTGAGTAAATTTGCTGAATATGATACAAGCACTTACTGGAAATCTAAAGGGCCAATAAAGCTTTTCCCTCTCAGCACAGTTGTATGTGGTTTTTAATGGGCAAAGATCTGTTTTCCTTTTCACGTGATTCCACTGCTTCAAAGCATTGGTATATTTCTTCCTACTATTATGCAGCCTTCTAAGTATATATGATGTTTTCCAGCTGTACATCTTGATGTCTAGTCTTGCGTATGGGTGNATAAAGCTTTTCCCTCTCAGCACAGTTGTATGTGGTTTTTAATGGGCAAAGATCTGTTTTCCTTTTCACATGATTCCACTGCTTCAAAGCATTGGTATATTTCTTCCTACTATTATGCAGCCTTCTAAGTATATATGATGTTTTCCAGCTGTACATCTTGATGTCTAGTCTTGCATATGGGTGCTGTGGTGATGCTACTGTTCAGTATAGCTGGAATACCAAATTATTGGTATTGGCTGGCTGTTGCATTCTCATTTTGTCTTTTTCTTCTCCTGCAAAGCTGGGGGAAGGAAGAGGAGCTGTTTGCACAGTGCCAAAGCAGAGCAGATATGCTGCACTTGTAGGACCAGTTGAAGATTTCTGGGATGGAAGCAGGTGAAGAAGAGATGGGAAGACAGTGATCTGTACTTCAGGCATCCTGGGTGAAAAGAGGATGGTTGCAGCAGCACACTCTCACCAGGTTAGCAGGGACCAAAGCGCAGTGTGAGAAAAGCACCAGTCTGTTATCTAGGCTGCCTTAAATTCACTGCTTCAGTTCATCATTTATGACTGGCTCTGAAAATTAAATTGACACGTGTGAAGGAGAATAAAGAGACTTCTGTTTCATGCATATAAGATCTAAACACCATGGTTCTAAACTTAGCTTATGAGTTAGTCACATACATCAGCTGTAGAAACTGCACATTTTAATAATCCTGTTGAAATTGATTCTTCACAGATTAAGAGGTTTAAAACTTTCATATTGAGTGCATGTAAAGGTTTTTTAATACTGTAATTCTGAATTATTTCTGTCATGATCTCTTGCTAATAAGTACTTGGTTTCCAATGTAAGATATGAAAGCTTTTTATAAGTAAATATGTTAACTAAAGCTTAACCCACTCTAAAACATTCTTTGTTTTTCATTTTCACACGTGTATTCTTTCCTGCTCATACACTCTCACTTTTACTGTCTCTCCCCTGCTTCTTTTTGTCCAGATTTAAAGATTATAGACTTAAAATCAGCACAACTGATTTTTTAATTTTTTTTTTTTTTTTTAAAGAGATACTTGTTCTCTGCTCTTCTGGACAGTTTACTGAATTCTCCATGTCGTTGCTGAATGTGGGGATGGCTGGGGGTGTGGTTTGCATCTCCACCATTGTTTAAACTGATCTGAATGGTGCTGCTGTAGTCCTGCCCTGCCCTCTTCTTCAGGCGATTTGTTCCCACCTTTCCTACCTGCTGGCACTGAAGCTCTTCTGACCCTTTGGGTGATCTGGTCCAGGGCCCTGGGCTGGCAGAATGCAACCACACAGCTACAGCCTGATGCCCTCAGTAACTCACTGGGGCATCTGGTGAGCACTGCTGCTGGTGGTGGGGAGGGCTAGGAATGCACGCAGGGCAAGAAGAAATTCTGTGCAAAGGGAGATAAGACTCACTCTGATCAAGCCAGATCACTCCGGATTGGTGTCTGCTGTCAGAAAGTGCACCTGGGATTACAAGAGCTCACAATATTAGCAGAGGGATTCTTCAAATTGCTTTCTGCAGGTACAGATCCCAGTTACGAAATTTAGATTGAATGTGAAGTCAAAGGTGGTGCTTGAAATCAGATTGCCTGAATCTTATTACTGTGCCTTAATCATAACGTTTCCTCTTCCACTTTTATTTAGCTGTGAGGGAGACGGGGGCAGAATCGAGATGTAGAGAAACTACTTAAAAATTAAACCAAATGTACGTAAAATAAATTTGAGACTTTATGCATAAAGAATTAAATACAGCATTCTAGATATATCTGAGCTGTTGGTATAGTTTGCTACTACACCAGTTACAAACCTTGTCTGTCAATATTGTGCTTACCAGCTTGTCAGAGTGGTAGGGTATAGTGTTTTGGAATATGATCAAATGTTTTCCAAATAATATGAAATAACAGTAATGGTATTCCAACAATAATATTTTTATTTAGATCTTTAGATGTTTGGCAGAAGAAAAAAAACGTATTATGTGTTTGGATTTTGTTATCTTTCCTGTGATGAATTTTCAGCATTTGTCTGTTTTGCTTTTTGTCAAGTCTTTACAAAATGTGTTAGCAAGGAGTGTTTAATTTGTAGTTAGTCATCCTTGAATAATGTGGCCAGCTCCACACGCTACAAGCCTAGCATGACCACTGCCTAGAAATATCTTGTCATGATAGAAAGTGTTTTGGTTTTTGTTTTGTTTTTTTTTTAGTGAGTTAGTATTTGCTGAGGTAAAATCACGCACAAAATAATTCCTGGTGAGCTGCTGTGAAAATGACTGCGTGGGATCAGATCTACCTCGAGACAGTTGGCTTGCTTGTTTGTATGCTTATTGACTTCTCAAAAAATTTGGATAGATGCAGGGGGCAAGACTTCCTTCCCCCAAAAGCTGTGCTGACTCTTCTGCGACTTATTGCATTTGTCATCGTTGCTCCTGGTATTCATTGTTACATATTTTTTTTTATCCCTTTGTTCAGTGTGGTGTCACATTTGCTGCTTTCTGCTGCTCTGGAGATTAGGCACTGTAATTTTTCAGACTTCTTTCAGTTACTTTAGAATTCTTATGAAAATAGCACCTGATCTTCATGATTTGTTAGTGGTCCTTTTGTAGATTTTGTTGCATATTTTTTGTTGACACTTGAAATGAGTCCTTCAGCGTGTGCTGTGTGAAAGCGGCTCCTGCTGTGTTTCCTTCACCAAAGGCAGAAGAAGCTGTGATGATTGGTTTGCATGTGAAGCTATTCCAGCAAAGGCTGACCGTTGTCACAAACCTGATGCTTATGGCTTAAATTGAATAATCTAAATTACTGCCAGAATCTCTAAATTACTGCCAGTAGTAACTCTGAGCAGGAGTTACAATATTTCTAGTATTTGGTATGTAACTTCCCTTTAGGAGTACAAAATACAGACTCTCCGGTACAGCGCAAGGCTAAGAACTTTTAATTACAGCTGCCTATGAATTACTTCGTTCCTTTGTGGCAATAGTTAATCGTTGGTGTGTTTGTTTTTCTCTCTCCATGTGAAAATGTGTTCAGTTCATTTCTGGCACAGTTCTCAAGTGTTGAAGTCCTATCAATTCAAGAGCAAATTTTAATGTGAGCACTAAAATCAACCCTCTTACCTATGAAGAATCTATTTTAAAGCAAACTTCAAGAAATCAAGCGGTGTTTGTTTGGCTGAAGAGCCTACTCTCCTTCCTTGTCTCTCTTCCCTCCCCCCAGAAAAGTGTTTTAGGAGATACTATTTTACTACTGGAAGTAAGGTACTCTTTATCTATTTGTTTTCATCACAAAGTGTTTATCTTAGCCCTATTACGTACAGCATATTGAACTAAAAAAGTGACATTTACTAGCTTGCTTATTTGATTTTTCTTTCCTCAAATTTTTGTTGATGTATTTGAAAATATAATTTTGTTTTATTTGGTTTCATGATAAATGCTCATTAAACTAATTGAACTGCTTGTTTTCTTGTTAGATAATTCAGCCATTTAGAGAAAATATGCTGGTTGAGGCCTTTTAATCTAAAACTGAAATGGAAAAAAAGACTTGTGCTGAAGTGTAGAGTTAATTTTAAGAATTAAATAGGATTTTGTGGGCATTTATCACTGGATAATCCGATCTAGTGCTGTTCATTATGTTCCTTTATGCCATTGCTACTCTGACAGCTGGAACTGCTGTGGGCATTTATTTACTCAAATCTGTCTTGAAAGCAGTAACTTAGGAATAAGGCAATACTATGCGTGAAAAGTCTAAGCAATAATAACTTTTCTTTTCTCCTTTTTAATTTAGTGTACCATGTATCTGAAAGTCATAGATGAGCAAAGTATATCCAGTGCATTGGTGAGTGAGTCATTACAAGGAAGAGTGTGGATGGGCAATAGCTTTTGTGTTCTGTATAGGTACTTTTGGCATCCTTTAGAAATGCAACTTCATAGCATTCAAAGCTGATGGTTTCTTCTCCTGACCTTCCAAAGAGGAACGGGCTGGAGAGGTGCGGCTGCTGGACCAGTGACAGGTACAAATTTTTTAATTGCATCTTAATTTCAAGCTTGTTGGAGAGTGACTGTGTGTGGAGAAATGAGATTAGATCAGTCCTTAAGGTAATTCAGATGCTGGTTTCTCTGCTGAAGCTGAGATGCTGAATTTGAGGTTGATCTTGTCAGGAGGATAATGAAGTGCCTAAGAAAATGGGACCTTTTCAGAGCTGAATTTGTTTGTTTTCCCATTTCATCGCTGTGACCATAGCTATACATTTGTCTGTTCTTTAAAGAAAATAATTACTTTTCATGTAAAATCCCTGCTCCAATGCCTAGGATAGCAGAGCAGGCAGGCTCCATTTTGCATTCAAGAAGAGGTGGGGTGGCTGGTGCAGAATATGCAGCTGCTCTGCATTGGTATCATAAGAACTAGTAACTTTCTTCTCTGAAATGAATCCTTTCTGTGTCTTGCAAGTTTTAAATGAAAAAAATCTTCAGGAAGAGTACGTTAAAAATGATGTTTTTGAAACGAATCCAGAGCATGGAATAGGTATGTGGAATATGACTAAAGAGTACTTTGTAGATAATTTACCTGTCAAGTATCTGAAGTTCATTACTACTGATGTTGGGTTTCTGACTTGTAAATGAAAGGCTTCCTCTTTGTGACTCGGTAAAGCTTTTAATCATAGGTTACTTTTGTCCCTGTTCAACAAAGCATCTTCAGAAATGTTGAAGCCTCATGGAGGGATCTCTGGGCTTGTCATCTCGTCATTGGTAGGGGTGCTGTGAGCCTTTTAGTCACAACCTGTGAACAGTAACCTGTGGCCCACTTTCTGTGTGAGCAGTGCCTTGGAAGACGGTGAGGACTGAGCTTGTGCCTACTGGATCCGGCTGCATGTGCCTCCTGCGTTCAGGGACGTCTCTGGTGGTACTGCATGAAGGCTGCTGTGTGGACGGACTTCTCTCTGCGCAGTTTTCAATTCACTAATTATTTTCAAAATGCAACCACCGGAATATTCTGTGAGGCCCGAGTAGAATCCCAGGCATTACTGATTGTGATGCTGGTTCTGGCTGGGTGCAGCGCTCGTGCATCTCCCCTCTCAGCTGTACCTGGTATCTGAGGGAGAGCACCCGGAGCCTCCTCCCTGCTTGGCAGTGCACTTACCCCCTTCAAAAAGCAGGTAAACCACAAAAGGTTTTTGTAGTTGTGACTTCAGGAAATATTTCCTGCTGTAATCAGCAAAAAGAACCAATTGGAAAGGCTCCTTTCAAGTCTTTTAGTGTCTGTTAAAGCGCAAGTCTCTGTGTGTGTCGATGCAGTGAGGGAGTTCGGTTCGCCTTTCCCAAATGGGACAGGAGTGTCCTCGTCTCAAGGCGCTGCCTGTGCCATTCGCTGTGTGGGCAGTGGATGGTGCTGCTGTTCCGAGTAACTCATCAAGACGATGGTGATCAAGATTCTCTCATTTGCTCCCAAATCACTTGCTTAATGGTTTTTTTTATACTTTTTTTCAGATTGCTTTATACGGCTTCCTCAACCTAGAGCATGAGTCAGACAATTCAATTTTTTGTTGTTACATTTTCGAATCCTTTAATATAGTCTTGTATTCAGTACAAAATGAGAGCACCTACGTGTGGGAAATAATGAACACTTACTTTATCAGAAATAGAAGCTGGGTTTATGCACATGCCATCTTTCTTTGTGTTGAATGTTTACCTTCTACAATCTGAACATGCATGATATCTGCTATTCCTCCCCAGTCACAGTTATGAGAAGTTAGAAAATAAATTTTTGTTAAACTTGTGTATTTACAACTTGTGAGTTTAGTGGAACAGATCTTGTTGTGCAGTATTACTTTATATACAGAGATTTCCAACCTGCAGTCCCTGAATTACTAGCATGTTTTAGTAAGCCTTGTGGCATTCTTTCATATCTTTCAAGCACCAGTATAACTGCCCTGCACTGTCTAGAGAAACTGAAAGGCCATGGAGGATCTGATAGTTTAGAAAGTAACTGTGTAATCAGCAGGCAACGTTCTTTACTCTCAGGGAGCGGAAATGAGTGGAAAGATGAGGTTTTGAAATTTTTTTTTTTTTAAATTTCAACCAGTTGTGGTAATTGTACGATGTGATGACAAACTCTCGGGGCAGGAAAGAGGAAGGATGCTGTAAGACCTGGACAAATTTAGTCTGCTACGGCAACAAAGCTTTGGCCATTTTTTCTTATGGGCTTCTATTGCCCGAGGAATTGTATGTCTGATTTTTTTTTTCTGTCCAGTCTAGCTGCTAATCAGCTAGATCAGAGCTGCTGATCAATGTCCCAAAATAACTTCTGGAGGATTTTTGATGGACAGAGGAAAAGCATCTGTCTCTTACCAGAAGGAATAGTGAAATAAATACCCTCAGATTTTTTCCGCAGTTTCTTCGTGGATGTTCTAGATGCAAGAGGTTAAATGCTGGGATATTCTGGGTATGCAAAAACTTCAGCCCAGGTCCACAACAATAGCATTTAGCTTCCATTGATATCTATGGGAAACGGGCTTCTAAATCCTCCTGGATCTAGTGCATGTGCTAATAGAATTTGATCCATGGAATAGTCTAATAGTTTTAACTTTTTGGATACTTCTAGCCTTAATTTCAATACGTAGCAGTATTGTAGAACGAGAGGTCCAAGTCTCAGTCATTCTTTTGCACACATCTGCGAAGTGTGTTATGACAGTGAGGAAAACCTGAAGGAAGGAAAAAAAGCCAACCTGTCTAGGTGGTTGTTTCCCCACACCTTGCAGTAAATGTACGTTCCTTTTACCCTTCCTGTTCTCAAAGCCTCCTTCAGTAATAACAGACTACAGGCTACATCTAATGAGACCTAAAAGGCACAATAGTGTCTCTGAAATCTAGTGAAAATGTCATTAGAAGTCTTGTTCTATATTAGTTGCAAGTATTCATCCATCTTTCGTTCTTTCACACTGACTGCTTTGTCTTTGTATGAGGAAATATTAAATCAGTGAAGTTACTCTGTGGATGCCGCCAAAGCTTCGTTATCTGGTTTACCTTTTTATCTGTGCTTGCCCTTCTGGCATTTTATATTTGCTTTCCAAAAAAGATTCTCTGATGACAAGGATGGATAAAGCAAATTAAGAGTTTATAGATCCTGACTATGCTGGAACCACAAAGTGAATATGAATATTTTTTTTAAAAAAGCACATTAATTTTTAGTGTGTTCAGCAATGGCAGCTTAGAAGTAGAACTGACTTCCCAGTGTTGCCATCCACTGCTGCTAAGAAATAAACTCAGTAAGCCAGCATTTAATCTTTTGTTTTATTCACCGTCTTAATAGCACTGCTTGCATTATATGCAGGCCCATATGCGGATTTTACTTGAAACAGTCTCTCTCGGGTTGTTCCTTACTAGACACAGCTGGAATTTTCCTTAGCAGTGATGTAGACATAGNTTTAATCTTTTGTTTTATTCACCGTCTTAATAGCACTGCTTGCATTATATGCAGGCCCATATGCGGATTTTACTTGAAACAATCTCTCTCGGGTTGTTCCTTACTAGACACAGCTGGAATTTTCCTTAGCAGTGATGTAGACATAGTGGACATGACTTGTGAAGAGAAGAATGAGGATGGGTTGTGAGTTTTTTCCACAGTCTGTCCCCCCCACCTTTCTCCTCCTGCCTTTTTATGTCAAGATTTTAAAATATTTTATGTGTCCTGTTATCTTCAGGTAATCTAACTTGCTTCTTGAAGAACATATGCCATGATCTCCCATACAGCTGGGTATAAAACATCTGTTAGCCTTAAGGATATAATATAACAGCCACCTTTATAATGCCGTTTACAGTGAGTAAAAATGTACTGCTATCCGTCAAAGATATCATCTGGCTAGAAGAAACAAAATGATTGCTTAATTACTTATTCTGTTTACATCAGGTTTTGTCTTGTCTCAGAACCCACTGTGTCACCTTCACTCAAGGCTGATGTATCTTAATCTGTGTTTATTTGGAGTCTCTTTCAGTCTGATCTGTTCTACTAGGCTCTTCTGTTGCAGAGTAGGATCCAAGCAGCCTTCCTGGCATGCATGGTTCAAGATAATACTGCATTTAAACAAAAGAGAATTTGTCACAGTGTGCTGACCTACAGTCAGTAGGTAGAGCCTTGATGCTATTGTTACCTGTAAGCTATATATGCTGCTTAGAGACCGAAAGTATGCAGGGGCTGCTGCTGAGAAGAGAAATGACTGGCGAGGAGGAGGGATGAGAGAAGACTATGAACTGATAAATGACCAGGAGAAGAGGAGTCATTATTTATTATTCTTGTACTAGAAGAGCCAGAAGCCCCCAGCAACATTGCCAGGTGTAGTAAGTTTAGAAACAAAATGAAAGGAAAAAAGTCACATGACATGATTAAATTATGGAACTTGCTGTTAAATCCCACTATGGAGACCATGACTATAAATGACACTTAGCATAAAAAGACAGGTTCATGCAGATCAGTCCATTGGTAAGTTTTAAACGAAATACAAAGCCTAGCTCACACTGTTCCCAGCTGCTTTTTCTGGGAGCTGTCAGGGAGCCCAGTATCTGTTCTATTTCTGATGGTCTTTTCGTGACCATCGCTGCTGGCATCCAGTTACTGGATTAGATGGCCCATCCTGTGACCCAGGTGCTTTATTTTTTCCCCCTTAACTTCTTGGCTGGCAGTTTGTTTTCCCCATGGCTGCCTGCTAAGTCACGTGTTAAGAAGACAGGGCAGTGTTTCTCAACCTATTTTAATTGAAGACTCACCTAAAACTATTTGAGGGGGAAAAAAAATAAGGAAAGCTTTGAACATGTATCTGTTTCTCCCCCTGATCATGTTTACATTTTACTCATCTGCATGGGCGTATATGTGTGTGTAGAGGAGTGAGACTTTTCTAATAAGTGTTTGCAGTGGTTTGTTAACTGTATTCTGCTTTCTGTGAAATAACACTGACTGCTCGAGGGGCCTACCTCTTCTGTGATGTGAAGGGGGACAACAGAAATCCAGTGGCCCATCTTTTGCAGTGCAAAGGTGGTGGTGGCAAGTACACCTGTGTGTCAGTCTCACGTGAGCGCCTACAGTATATGGACACTGGCTCTTTAACCGTTCAGTCTATCTTTCCCCAAGCTCGCTTGCAGGACTGAATGCAGAGTTGTAGTTTTCTTACTGTTCTCAAAATACAGTAATTGTAGTCTCACTACTGTTTTCTTCAAAACTGTACTGATCTGAGAGAGGAAAGTAATGTGACTGCCTTCTCTGTTATTTCCTTTCTGGATACAGCAGGAAACACCGCAGTTCTAAAGGAATTTTGTTTTAAGCAGACTTCTGCCAGTTGCTCATCTCAGAAACAACGGATGAGGAGAGGTATCTCAGCCTGCTGCACTCCCAGCCAGGGCTTGAGCTTGTCTGGAGCAATGCCAAATACTGATGGTCAGTGAAGATCTGACATAAACAGAAGCAGGTTTGTCTCTTTCTTTTTCTTGTTTACACGTTTTGTAATGCCCGCAGCTCTCAGTGCAGGACACTGAACTTGCCCAGCATCTAGCGGGCTGGCCTGTAACAACCACGTTAGGGTGTAAGTGAACAGACTAAATTCTACTTACAACTGCCAATGGGAGCAGCCACGTTATTTTTTGACCATGCATGTGTTAAAAGCTGTAACTGTTCCTCTCCAGATGCATTCCCTTCTTTTTCCACAGTCTGATTGCTCAAGGACATAGTTACTTTTGAAAACCTGACAATCAAACAATTTGATTTTTGAACTCCCTTCTTTGTCACCTCTGCTCCCCCAGTAACAGTGAGGAAAAGGTCAAATAGCCAGCAACGCAGAGCTTTCAAAGCCTCCCCACGCAAAGGACTTGTTATTTTTAAAATAAGAACCTTAAACTGATAGATGTGACACTGTAGTGTAAGAGTAATATTCATGTAGACAGAAGTGTTGTCTTTCAGTGTTGGTTGGTGTGGCTTTAGGGTATTTGTCATAGTACTGGTAACATCTGAAGTTATCATTGCAGCAGGTTGGTTTAATACAGTCAAGTTTATACTTGACAATATCAAAGTGTGCTTTTTGTATTCACATTAAAACCACTGTTTTGAACACATAGTTGATGTTTTCAGTCTGAGGTAGTGAGTGCTTAGAAAGGACAAAAAGAGATAATTGTGTTGTAGAGCCCGCTCTTTCTATGCTGGGCTAATACGAGCTCCTGACAGTTTTTGTGTTCTGCTCCCTAAAATTTTGGGTGTACTTTACAAAGCCTGCTCCCTGGAGCAATGGGTTTTGCTGAATGACTGAAGCTCAGCAGATGTCTATTTCTCCAACAAGGTCCTGCGGACTGGGACCCCCCCGGTATAGAATCATAGAATCATAGAATGGTAGGGGTTGGAAGGGACCTCTAGAGATCATCTAGTCCAACCCCCCT
>VZSC01020000.1:634866-666587 GCA_013398225.1 Steatornis caripensis | reverse complement strand
CCCCCCAGCTTTGTATCATCAGCAAACTTGCTGAGGGTGCACTCTGTCCCTTCATCCAAATCATTGACGAATACGTTGAACAGGACTGGACCCAGCACTGACCCCTGGGGAACACCGCTGGTCACAGGCCTCCAACCAGACTCCGCACCACCGATCACTACCCTCTGCGCTCTGCCATTCAGCCAGTATCTCTTGGTAGATGTTTTAGAGGTCATTTCTGTTCTCAGTGGTGGGAAACCAATCCTTTCAAAGTGCAGGATCTATGCCAGTTACCCACAGAGTCAGTGGCCGATAGCTGCCTGGTGACACCATGGCCATGGTAAGAAAGAGGCAGGAAGGGACTGCCTGCCTCAGTGTGTTGGGCCAGTGGCTGCGGGCGCTGCCTCACACAGGAGGGGAGTGCACAGGCTTTTTATCAGTTACCTTAAATTTCTGAGAATCTTGTGTACGTTGATTGCAACTCTTGAGAAACTTCCACCAAACCTGTATGTGCACTGTCTGGCTTGTATTCCTTGTGGATATCAGAAGAACATTGGAAGATTCTGATGTGATTTAGGCTTTAAGACCTTGTTGCAGAGTCCCACTTTGGAAAGAGTAGTTAGGTTGCAACATCCATTAAAGACATGGGGTTAAAAAGTTTGAACTTTGGTCAGAGCTCTCTCCTACAGAGGCTCTGAGGACTTCATGGTTGAGTGCAACTGTAACTGACTGACAACCAGAGAGAGACTGACTGGGCTTACATTGTTACATTTATTCCATTTGAGAAGGTTTGGACTTTCTTTTCCATGGGAGCTGTAAGCTCTGCAATCCCTGAAGCAGGAGCGTGGCTTTCACAGCAGTTGTTGGAAGAGGCAAGCTTGAAAATAAGTGGCTTGCTAATTTGCTGTTTGGAAGTTCTTTTGTTCTTTCTTCCTCTGAAAACAATGAAGTCTAAGTGAACCTTGTCTGCAGGTTCAAAGTTAGCCTTTGTTCGTAAAAGCACCTTCAAGCATGCTTAACTGCGCACCTCTTTAACCTAAAATTTCTTGCAAGATTGTGGGGTTTTGTATATAGAAAGAATGTCAGTTGCAATACTGTCAGTGCTTGGTCTGCTATTAGTGCGAAGTTGAATGAGCAGAGCAATGTATAGCAAATGATTATCCCTCTCTAAATTCTGGGGGTATGATTTTACTTTGGCTTTAGATCAGAGCAACTAGGGTATTGCGCTATCCTGAAATTATCCTGGGAAACACTGATGTGGTGACATTTCATTTCTTCCTTGGTGTCTCTCTGGTCCAAGGAGGGATGTGGTAATTTGTTGCGGGCTTGCACGGAGAATCGGGATGGATGAGGAGAGGTGGTTTTGGTTCCCTAAACATGCTGTCTGTCCTGGAGAAAGCAAAGTGGTTACAGGGAGCACGCCATGATTAGGGTTAAATTGTGTCAAGTCACAACCACTAAAAGCTGTAATGTGGGCAAGTTTCTTGAGAATAGGGTGATGGGAACAAATCAAGACTTTATGGCATTTCAAGAGCAGGTTTTGGTTGTGTTTGATTCTCGTTTGATCCTCAGATAATGAAAACATTGCAGAACACCATGGCTGGCCTGAAAAAATTGCTTTTGGTATCAGACTGAGTGAACTTACTTTTTTATTCATCTTTTTCCAGCAACAGTTACACTAATAGAGTGCATGTTATAGAAACTCATGGAAGGGAACAGAAAGAAGTAACATCCATTTTGAACTGTCAATCACTCTGAAAAGTACTAGTTTACTGTTGTGATTTAGTACTTAAAAAACAGAACCTAATGTAGTATCTTGCAATAACAGCCTGTAGGTAGCCTAAGCAGCTTAGGTGCAATTCATTATCGTTTGTTGCTCTGGCCATGGTTCTGTGGCTGTCCTGTGAGCTTGCTGCTTCAGAAACCAAAACAATTGGGTAGAAGGGTTCGTGCAAAAAGTCTGGGGGATGTTTGTGTGAAAATTGTGACTTCTAGTGCAAGTAGGTAATGATTGTAAGAACTAGTGAAATAAAGGAGTGACTGGGATCCTGGTNTGTGGCTGTCCTGTTAGCTTGCTGCTTCAGAAACCAAAACAATTGGGTAGAAGGGTTCGTGCAAAAAGTCTGGGGGATGTTTGTGTGAAAATTGTGACTTCTAGTGCAAGTAGGTAATGATTGTAAGAACTAGTGAAATAAAGGAGTGACTGGGATCCTGGTAGGTTTGGAAGAATAATAACTGTGTGTTTGAATTGCAGCCTGATGCTGTGCTGATTCACTCCTGTGTTTATTGGTGGAAGATCCACTGGCAATCCCTGCCATTATCCTGCAGTAAACTGATGTAAATGTGAGATTCTTCTTTAATCTTGTGTCTTTCCTTCTGAAGGAGTGGCTACCTGCATCTTGATCCTTTCATCCAAGTTTATACTTCAGCTTTTACTAGTTGGGGTTCGGCATTGATTATGTTTCGTAAGAAGAAACACACAATTGTTTGAACAGGTACACTTTAAAGGAGGAGCGAAGAAAAAGAACATTTTATTGGTAACATTGTGTAGAATTAACAAAAAATTTAATTTAATGGCTGTAGTCATAATTGCTTTAAAAATGCACTGCCAACTTCGGAACATGATGTCACTGAAAAGAATGTTTAGTTGACAGATAGTCGAGTTCAGAGAATGTTGAGTCATTCTTAGGCAGATACAGAAAAAAAAATACTGAAAATCTACAGTGAAGCTGCTCGATATCTGGTTTTGGGCATGCCCAGAAATGCACTGCTCCTGTCATAGCTCAGTCAACTCTTCCACTGAAACCCAAACAGAATTTGCAACAAAGATGTTTAGATATTTCTTTATCCATCTGCATAACCCATGAGGCAGCCTTTCGCAAATGAAAGTTTAATTTTGTAGTTTTTGTGGTTGTGAAAAGGGAAGCAAAAGCCTAAGTATCCCTGTCCAAGTTCAACACAGCAAGTCAATGATAGTTCCCTCCTTTCTAGCATCACAGTTACTAAGCCAACAAAATCCTCAGAGCGCTGCAGAAATATTAATTGATGACTCATGAGGTGGCAATATTGTACATGAATTGCGAACAGTCGTATGCCATGTGGGATCTCTGGTTGGAAGTACGGAAGATATAAAGTTTTGTCATGTTATCCATCATTTTAATAGCAATGTGGTTATGCATAGATGAGAAAAAACTACTGAGCCGGAAAATATACTGAACTGATACTTTTTCTGTATAAAGTCTTATTCAGCTGTTTACTCACTTTGGCATTGGTTCATCTGGCTTTATTATGATAGGTAATTTAGTTTCTTCTATGTAATATACTTAATAGAACTTGATGAAGCTAAATGGGTATTCTGCTTTATGAATCTCTGCTGTGTACAGCTGGAGAGAGATCTTAGCTAAGAGTTGAATAAACTCATAAACCCCCCAACAGCAAATTCTGTAAATGCTTATCTTTTGTCATGTCTCTCCCAGCAGAAGGGGGTCTTGAAAATAGGATGCTAGCATAAGGACAGAGCTTCCTTAGAAAATTACTGATTGGTAGAAGTTGCTCTGTGCTAAATATGGGAAAACAGCACAGAGACAGAGAAGAGCTTTCTTTTATCTGTCTCTGACAGGGACCTGCACCATTGGAGTCGGTGTCACTGCCCACACAGAGGACAGAAGTTCTTGTTGGTTTTGATATTGATGGATAGCTCTGAAGCTGCAAAGACAGATGGAGGTGCTCCAACAAGGAATCACGCACCATAAGTTATTCAGGCTTCAGAACTTGCCAGAATATCTTACAGGAGATTTCAATAGCACATTGATAGCTAGAAATGACATTGTAACAGAGTACCATATGTGTTACACAGGAACGCTTTCAGGTGTGGACTGCGATAGATCACATCTAACGAGATAATATAACCTTTTGATGGGATGAAAATTACAGAGAACTTGGGATCATTTGGGATAAATGTGTGACTGCTGATGTGCTTGAATAGGCTGTTTCAGTAAAACAGTTTTGCGAGCTCTTTTGGAATTGCTCTATTAGATCCTGTTACCATTTGGGCATAAATTTTGTTACAAAATTAAAACCGTCTGCTGTTTTTCTTCCAGTTCTTCTGGGCTGGAGGAGCAGGGCCATGGTGCCTCCTGCCTTGTGGCNCTGTTTCAGTAAAACAGTTTTGCGAGCTCTTTTGGAATTGCTCTATTAGATCCTGTTACCATTTGGGCATAAATTTTGTTACAAAATTAAAACCGTCTGCTGTTTTTCTTCCAGTTCTTCTGGGCTGGAGGAGCAGGGCATGGTGCCTCCTGCCTTGTGACCCTATGGCACCCCTGGCTGCAGTGGGTGCGGGTGCCTTCAGGCTGCCAGCCCCACCGAGGCTGCTTGTCAGGCCTGCTGTGGGGCTGCCTCTTGGCTCCCTCCCTTCAGGGTTGTGGCCTTTTCACTGTAGTGAATCTACCAGCCTTGTCACACAGAATCACAGAATGGTAGGGGTTGGAAGGGCCCTCTGGAGATCATCTAGTCCAACCCCCCTGCTAAAGCAGGTGTGCCTAGAGCAGGGTGCACAGGAACGCATCCAGGCGGGTTTTGAGTATTTCCAGAGAAGGAGACTCCTTGTTGTTCTGGAGGCATCTCTTGTCTGCAGCAGTTCTCTGGACTGTAGAGATAATTGGGACCTTCCTCTCTGCCCAGAATGGTACCCTGTATTTTATTTGACTTACTGTGAGTTCAGGGACAGTACTTTCTGCCTCATGTGGTTATTGGCATCAGAGCACTGAACAGCCAGGCAAAATGATCTCGATTGTGATGATGACTTTTAAAATCTGTGAGAATCTGTGGCTATGTCTTTAACAGCAATTTCCTCCCAGTTATTGAGAGCAGAAGTTTAGCCTGCAGCAGGTGCAGTTCCTCATGACTTCGCTATGATTGGGGTCCCTCAGGCTAATTTACATTTAAATAACCACATTAAATACCAAGGTGGCTTTTCTTGAAAAGATAAATGCAGCTAATCAATAAGGCCTTTCCTTGACTGATGGTTGAATTCGGTTTCTTTTCTGTGACTTCTAATATGTGGTCACAATTTATATTTTAAAGATATTTTAGGCTGTAACACAGTGTTCTTGTTCAAATATATGACTATTTCCAGGACCTGCAAAGAAGAAGGAGGGAAGGAAATGAGAGCAGAGATTGGAAGTAATGAAAACAGTGAAAGAAAAGAGGAGACCTGGAACATGTTATGTATCAGGTTGGCACTCGCGTATCAAGTAGTATCAGGCACATCGGGGGAGTGTGACCGCTCTGTCATCGGGTGCCTCCAGGTTAATCAGCCTGACAGCCATATCCGGAAGACACAAAAATGAGTTATGAGCACAGAATGCACTGTAGCATGTCCCAAAATGGCTCTAAGGAGAAGAGTAGGCAGCATCAGGGCCTGATGCTGGTAAATCTGACTCATGCGAGAAGGGAACATGCAACAGTCTCTCGCTCGGTTTATGTAGGCAGAGGGAACCAAGCAAGAAAGGTGGGGAAGTGTCAAGGAAGAGCTCTGCCTTCCAAAAGCAGAGCTGAGAGAGCAAGCCAGGAAGGAAAGGGACTCATCATGACAATCCCATATTACTTTATGACAGTCTCATCTCAAAGTATTTCTTCCACTGTCAGCGTTGAACAAGACAGCCGCTTTATTTTGAGAGGAGAGGTAGAACATTTTCTGGGTAGAGGGTAGGAAAAAAATTAATGCATGCTTTTACGTAATGGTCTGAAAAGATGTTGAATGAATCAAAATTGTCTGTTTTGATGATTGTATTGTGTTTTCCACTCTAGTGATCTCTACAAGTTCCCATGAAATACATGCGGCTGTGTGGTGGTACCACAAGAGACTTATATCCCTTAGCTTACAACCTTCTGGAACTTTGAGAAAGTAATAATTTAGCAGGTGACAGATATTTAGCCTGCTCTGTGAAACTCAGCTCAATAAATAAGTACAGAGAAAAATGTGAGGGAGGCTTTAGTGGAGGTTAAGGAAATGTGATACTGTTTTGAGTGAAAAGTGAAAAATGTTAGGAGGTATTGATTTTTCTAGATTGTTATACAGAACCAGCTGAAACAAACATTCAGAAAATGAAATGCTAACATGCTGGTACAATGTATAATAAGCAAGATTAAATTAGATTTTATGATTAAATTTACATGAGTTAATACAATATATATTAAGAAAGCCCTTAGAAATCAAGGATGGAAGTTTTTCTTCATAATATAAAAAAAAAAGGACATGGTACCCTTGGGCTATTTAATTTCTTCTGTATGCCAAGGTTTGGGCAAAGACCTTTCTTTCTTGCATTTTTTTAGTCTGTCTGAATCTATAGTCCTTCAAAAAATACTTTTTTTTTTTGGAGGGTGCTGTTTTTCCAGAATTTAGATGAGGCAGATGGAAGTCTCATGGAAATAAAAACAAAAGGCTGAGAGATATTTGTTGGTGGTTCAGATTAGTTCGAAACAGAATTGAACTGATGGATTAGTCGCTCAGTAGATCAGAGCAAATTAGTTTGTTAGGTTGGGCATATCTGAACAGATGATTCTTAGATTTCTTGGCCTGATTTTATGGTAAGCTACTGCAGAGCTAATTAATTGTTCTTGTTTATTGAAGAGTGAGCTCATGATCTCTGTAAGAAAAAGCTTGAAGCAATGATTTTGCACAGTAAAAACTTGCTTGCAGTAATGGCATAAACGCAAAATTACTATGATCTTTACCAGAGTTATTGAATGCCAGCTGACTCACAAGACTAAAACTTAAGAATCCAAAAGGCTGAAAATGGAGTAATTAAACAGAAAAGCTATGAGAAAATGCATGAGTCGTGTCTTAGCACTGAAGGCAGGCTGATTGGAATCTTGGAGCTCATTGGCACTCAAGAAGTCTGGTCCCTGCAGAGTACCTCAGTGCCATTATGCTGTGTTGAGTAGTCACTGTAACAATGGATTAATAGATCTTAGTGGACAGAGAGGTCAGTAGCTGTGCCTTTGCTGTGCACGAAGGATGAGTTCCTGTGTTAAACAGTGAAATCTGTTGATTCTCTTAATGGATCTGATGAGTTTAAGCGAAGTTCACAAAGAAATCTGGGTGACGAGGGTGGTGTTCGAATCCGCAAGGCTCCTATGCATCTACGTGTGGGGAAGGTCGGTATGTGATCCTCAGCTGACAGCATGCTGACTGGGAGCTGGCTAACTGGTGGTAGGGAATCCCAAAGAGAGGGGTGTGTCTGAAATCTTGCAATGTTAAGAGTCTTTGTCCCCGAATGTGAGCTGCAGCCTGATGCCTTTTGGAGAAAAGATAGAAATTCACCCTCTCTTCCAAGCAGGGACTCAACTCACTGTTTTGTTGAAAACCAGACAAATCCCCATTTTAAAGATTTCACATTTATATAACCTTGAAGTAGTTAAAATTTTATGTAGCAGAGGGAAAACCTTTATTCAGTTTCTTCTTTGTGCAGATGTGTGTGTTTGTAAAGTCTGAACCCAAAAGCATCTCTCTTCTCAACAGCAGTGAAATGGATCTCACTATTTGGTTTATGTGAGACATTCTTGTTTACTGTGGAAAGCTGTATGTAGAAGTGGAAAATGGCTTCCTGGAGGTAAAACGGGGCTAATAGCTTTCTGGAGCTTTTACATTTTGCCAGTGTATTGTGTAAAATGTTGTTTGTTGGGCACGTTATCAGAAGCACTTCAGATTTTTTCAAGCTTTAAAAGGAAANTTACTGTGGAAAGCTGTATGTAGAAGTGGAAAATGGCTTCCTGGAGGTAAAACGGGGCTAATAGCTTTCTGGAGCTTTTACATTTTGCCAGTATATTGTGTAAAATGTTGTTTGTTGGGCACGATATCAGAAGCACTTCAGATTTTTTAAAGCTTTAAAAGGAAGGACACAGTAAATGCCTCTTGTCTGTGTTTTTGCTTCTCTAATATAATCTGCTTCTGACCTGCTTTTCAATTACGTTTTCAGTGGTTTGGATTGTGGACCCCTATTCAATGAATTAGTTTCTCATGAAGGAGCAGGAACCTTGAAGGTTTTTATAGATATCTTGTTTCAAATACCATTTCTGCTGCACTATGGACCACACAAAACATCAGCAGAAGTTGCATACTAGCCTAGCATACAGGTTGTGGTGATGCCCTCCTGATGATAACAATGGACCTGTCCTGCTGAAACAGTGTATGTATATTGCAGGGCTATTGTTTTTTCTGAGTCTACTGAGCAAGACTGAATTTTTTTTTCTGTTTCATAAAATATTAGGCATTTACCAAGACATAGGAAGGCATAAGGGAAGTTGACATGTGAGAAGACAGAGCACGGACATATGCATGGACTAACTCCACATTCTCCTGCCCAATCTTTTTTCTTGGACCGCTTTGACACACCTCAGGTACACTCTTACCCTCTTTGTCTCACATCTTGCCTTAGTGTTGCAGCCAACCTGCTCTGCCTGTCCTTTTAGGCCTGTTTTTCACTGAGGATGAAGCCCTTAGGCAGGGAGACAGGGATGTTGTAAAATGTTTAGTGGCGGAGCCCCAGCTGTACTGCCCCACAGACACCATGGCGTTTCAGGGGACGCAAGGTTCACCATGCAGTCAGCTGCCCCTGGTGTTTGCGACGGCCGCAGCGGCCATCTGCACAGTGGAGAGGAGATGGCGTGTTACCTTCCCATTTCAAACAGAATCTCTTGCTTTGCCCATTTATTCACTGCTGTAAGTCTTCATGCAGCAGTTGTGGATTTATTCCTTTTTTTCATTCGCTCACTTCAACTGGATCTCAACAAAACTCTGCAGAGTTTCCAGCCTTCCTCTTTGGTGTCCTTCCTACCATAGCTTAATTCTTAAAGATCTAATGTATTCTTCCTTTCTCACCTGCCCAGTTCAGCCTGTGGGAAGAATGGCTCAGACACCATGGGTCATGTGCTGATCAGCTGAATTTCAGTGTCTTCTATATGCAGGGAAGAATCATTTTCATCCCTCTATTGTAGGCTTCTTGCACTGTCCTCTGAATCACTGGCCTCTCATTTAGTAAGACATAATAGACACAAATAACAAGATATTCCATAAACAGTAAGCTGAAATCAAGTTTCCTGTGAACTTGTACTGTTGTCCCTAGAACTAACTCTAGCTCTTCATATTCCTGATGACTGCTCCACTGCCTTCACAATATCTTACATTCTCCTTCATGCTCTCATTGTACCTCTGCTGTCTTCCATCTGCTAGCTGGGCAAGGGGCATCATGTGCTCTGGTTGCTTCCAACTGTGTGACTGCTCAGTGTGTGTGAAAGTTTATATATATTTTGGAACATCGAGAAATATGACTAGCTTTGAGACCTCTATAAAATTTCTCTGATAGTGTCTCAGTTGTTTCAAAAGTTATTGCAGGTTTGGGAGCAGGTGGCAAGGAACAGCAGACAAACAAATTGCATTGCATGGTTTATGCCTTGCTTCCACAGAGCGAACAATAGAAGTACTTTTGAATACACATCTGCAAAGATTTGTAGGCACACAAGCTTATAGTCTTTGCCTGGTCTTTGATCTCGCATTAAATTTTCATTGAAAGGGAGCTTTGGAGGTCATGTAGTCTAACCCTGGACTAGCTTTAAAGTTAGGTCAGGTTGTTCAGAGACTTGTCCAGCTGAGTTTTTAATATCTCCAAGAATATCTTACAGCTGAACAGTCTGTTCCAGTGCTTAAAGGCTATCGCTGTAAATATTTTTTCCTTATTCCCAGACAGATTTTTACTTGTTGCAGCTTGTCCCCATTTGTATTAATCTCTGCTTTTAATTCTATTTTACTCCAAAATCAATGATTACATCTGTCTTCTGTAAAACAGTGCTCAAAAATAATCCCTGTTATAGGTTTAGGCATGTCCACAATGCACAGCCTCAGTGGAACACCTAGGACACGACATCTTCACACGAGTCTTGCAGTTTTCCTGTTTCTGTAGCCTTTGCCCTGCTCATCTGCCACCTTTGTGTCAAGCCCATCCTGTATTACACCCATACCTAAAGCCATTATGGTGTAAGACAGAAGACCGTAGTTTGGGGCTGTCTTCCTCTCCCATGGCTGCCCCTTAGGCCAGGCAGGCTGTGGTTGTAGGTGGCAGCAGTCCTGCACAGGCTGCCTCCTGTGCTCTGTTCATGCCTTTGCCTGCACAGAAACAGGGCTCCTCCCCAACTAACCCTTTGAAACTCCTGGGGCGAGTTAAGCATAACATTGTGGAAAAGAGTTGACACTCTGAAGGCTTGTTTTGCATGACAATTCTTCTTATATTATTCATGATGCTATTCCATATTAATTAGATAATTTTAACTATTAGGCTGTTAAATGCTATTTGGACTACCAATGCATTCTCAGCTCCATATATGTTCCCTTTGGCTCATAACAATATTTTGGGCATCCTGATCTTGTGCTCTTGGCGGGTGCCAGGAGCGTATGACCCAGGAGCCCAGCAGCACCGCCCTCTGCGGCAGCTGTCGGAGTGGTCAGGCAGTTCCCAGCAGGACTGGCCTCGGTGCCGGGGCGCCCAGGACAGTGTGTAAAGGCACAGTGCATGCCTCGCTGGTGTCTGATTGCAGTGCTCCTCCGATACCTAACCGACCAAAGGTAAACAGGAATGTAAGATATCTTGTTCTTGAACATTTTGTTGTTTACATGGATAAAGTAAAACTTAGAAAGTCCACCAGATGCGCCTGTATCAAAGCCGATCTGAACTAAACAGCTAGAGACTGAGTAAGCTGACCAGTCAGTGCCCATGGTGGAGTGTCACACTCCCACCATTCAGATTAAAGAACCGATTATGTCTACTTTTTCACCTCTCTTCCTGGATCTTTTTCCTAGGAAGCCAATGCAGAGGAACAGGCTTTGGCCTTGGTGTAATGTGGGACTAGGACACAGCTGGATCCAGGGCCCCAACTTCATCTGTCAGAAGTGAGTGGGATCAGGGACCGATGGAGCCTGGCAGTTGCATGGCGACCCAAGTTGTGAGCTTGAAGTCCTGACCCTTCCTCCACTGTGCAGAGAGTAGTGAGAGGAAGAGCTTTACGCCGAGACTGAGGTAGGGGAGGAGATACTGAAGTGCTCCCAGGACAGTGCTTTTTTTCAACTCAGGGGAGTTGGGAAAAGGTGGGAAGAGAAAGTGGTTAGAAGAAGTGGAAACAATTAAAGGACAAAAGAGTGGGAACAGGATTCTACAAAGCACAAGCAGAGTGGAGAAAGACAGACAGAGAGGGAGATGAAGCCACTAAATATTATAAAAGCATGCAGAAACAGTTGAACAGCAAGAGAGCAAACTCTAACTTTGGATTCTTTATTATGCTATTACAATCAAAAATGTAAAAACATTTCATTGGCTGTGAGCAAATTATGAAAAAATGGCTTTTTTTCTAGTGAAAAGCAAAACGATAAAACTTGTTTGCTTAAAAAATGAGTAAGCAGAGAGATTAAGGAAAAAAATCCATGCAGTGTAAGTAGGAAATGAGGCTGTAAAACTGGGGTGAGGTCTGTAAGGTATCATCTGCAAGTCACCATCCCTGGAAGTATTTAAAAGATGTGTAAACATGATGCTTAGGGACACGGTTTAGTGGGGGACTTGGCAGTGTTAGGTTTGTGGTTGGACTCTATCTTAAAGTTTTTTTCCAACCTAAATGATTCTGTGATTCGATCTTGTGCTTGCATTTGCATGCCCTGTCGCACATGCTCTCATCTTGGCCCCTTTGGGTTGGATTAGGATGCAGTAGTCTTTACATAAGTCACTTTAAGTGATAGCTTTGACTTGTCTTTAAGGCATTTTTGACTCCAAGCTTTCTGAAATGGCATGAGTTCTGGAAAAAGTTTAAAAGAATCAGACTAGGTAATTCTGGATTTTGAAACAGGGAAAACTTACCACTAAAGAAAAAAGATTCAATCAATCCCATTTCTCCCATCTCCTCCCTGCTGCTGTGTAGGGACCTAATTCAGGATTTTATATATGAGTTCCAAGCTGCTTAGAGGAAGTAGTAGTTCATACTTTTTACTGGAATAAATTAACTCTGGCTTTCTTAGCTGTCACAATTTTATGGATGCCACATAAAGGTATGAGCAATACTGTAATAATGGCACAGTAGGAGAAAGTGGTGGGAAGTATGGTGGTGACAGTTTAAAGTTTATTCTGAAAATGTTCTTCCTGTAAGGAGGGAAAAAGCTGCTTTTTCACCCCCACATCAAAGTGTCTGACATCTTCAAAAAGGTCTGGCTGGGTCTTTGTTTTTCTTTGTGTGAACAAAGGTGTCAAATGCAGAAATGTGCTAGAAAAACTTCTTTCTATTGTATTGGCTGAGTAGTTAAAAGCCAAGCTTCAGTAAGCATTACTAATGAGTAGAGAGAAATGACTTTCTGCTTGGTGTGTATCCAAAGCAGATTGCAGATAATGCTGAACATTTTATTTTGTTTTCTCCATTTGGATTTCATTAAATAACTTTTCACTGATTCCTGCAGACTCCTATAATGAAACTGAACACGAATGATGCAAATTCTTAATGATCATAATATGGGGTGCTAATCCGGATGGTGAAAAAGGGAAGTAACCACCATATGGCTTGAAATGAAAGAGCCGCTGTCCCCTAACAATAAATTGCAAAATACCTGATGACCAACAGGACTTCTTGTTTTTTAAAAAAAAATTCGGGGGTATTTCTTGGGCTATCCTTTCAAACCTGACTGTATCAAGCAAGTTTCTTGGGTAGCTGCCCAAGAGCTACTCATTTTTCTTTTCTGTAGGTGCCCCCAACTCCGTGTTATGCTTTGCACAGTTCTCTCTCTGTTGGCATGCCGTTGACGATTCCTGCCTGAGTTGTAATGAATAATCCGAAATTAAATTCCAGATCAAGAAACCTTTTGCTTTGGGCTGTGTGTAAAGGCAGCTGTTATGGTGGTTCATTTTAGGTAGATGCTATAGGCAACTTATTTTGGAATTTGCTGGCTGGTGTAGAACAGGCATCAAAGGATGAGGAGAGAAGAGGTCTTGGGGCATTTGCACGTTTAACGCTATTGGTCTGAAAGGATGTCACGCAAACTCCCAACATTTCTTGGAGCAACGAGCAGCCTGACCAGTTATCTATTTCCTTACATCTGCTGTGAAAAGCGCAGGCTTTTCCTTGTGCTCCTGTCCCTTGTGCAGGCTTTATGTAGAAGCTGCTACAGTTTTGCAAAAAACTAATATTCATTTAAGTCTTGCACTTCTGATCGTATGTGTTTCTTTGGTTCTTAATCAGCAAAACTTATGTATGGGTGTGTTTTGTTTTCCGTGGCATTTATATTCTGGTGCATAATTTTAAGGAAAGATGATCTGGAACTTGTTTATTGAAGTAAAGCAATTTTCTGCAGAGCACGTTCCGTTACACTTGCTAGTTTACTGAAAACGTCATCCCAACTAGTGTGAAAGTACTGGATCTTCAGCATCCTTTTGCTATTTTAGATGCTTGCTGTGTCCTGTACCTTTCTAATATGAAAAAAAGAGACTGTCAGGTCTGTGGCAGGTCTCTTTCATATGGCTTAAAATCAGACTGCAATAAATTATTTAGTGGCTGGATTATTTGTGTGTGCTGTGTTTGGTTTTTGTTTGTTTGTCAAAGCAAGGCTATTTCCTGAGACTTTAGAAAGCTATGACCAAATATTTGATGACAACTGGTTTGCCAGAACTACAGAAGGAAAGGAGAATGGCTCTACTGCTTAAAATTAGCCCTGGGAGTTTGTGTCAGCACACTCCTGAACTTGTTCTATAATTCAATAAATGACTTGCACGTTTCAGTTACCATCAGTAATATTCGGAGTAAAAGTACATCCCTAAAGAAGAGCAGGATTTTGGAAACACAGACATCTGTAGGTGGGAACTGTCGGTTTATGAAAGGATAGATGCTGCCAGCATGCTGTGCTCAGTGGGGTGGGCTCCAGGAGACTGAGCTTCCCTAGGTGTGGATACCCAGGGTCTTGCAAGATGGCCTTTTTAGCCCCTGTCTGCCTGTGGGGACACTGGCTGTAATGCTGTTACAGTCGTAGCCCGCGTGGTCTCTATTTGATCTTAAAGGGATCGAGAGAGTGGGGGAAAGTGACTGTTGTAGAGAAATGGGATATTTGAAGGTATTAAGAACAAGTAAAGGTTTGAATGAAAGCTGTCAAAATTAGGAAATGATTTGTACTAGAAATTGTATTGTACTACAGAGGTCTAGTAAAGCAGTTCTCAAATACTGTCTACTTTACAGATAGCAGTGCAGACCAGTAGCGATGACATAACGCGTTGTGAAGAGCTGTCATCACTGTACACATTTTGAGGGATCATATCCTGGCTGAGATCCCTTTTCCAATGAGATCAGCATGGTAGAGATTGGTGGTCTAATGAGAACAAAGTTACAAGGTTACTTATGAGATTGCTTGATTGGAAACACTCCAAGGATGAAACTTTGCAAAAATAGGATTAAACTTGGGCTCTTGAGATACCAACCTAGTGGAAAGTCTGAGTGTTGGAATATTTTGAGTGTGCATTACTCTTTAAAGGCACTGGCAGTGAAGCATGGAATTAGAGGCCAAACTTCAGGCGCATGTATATAAATTCTTAAGCCTTCAAGAAACTATTATAAGGTGGAAAAAACAGGCATCAACTTTATTGCTGAAACATCTTTTCAGGATTTTTCAAACTATTTTCCCCAAAACATCCGTCAGAACAACATTGAAAATCCTAACGATTGTGCAAGTCGCTCGTCCCCTGGGTGTCATTTAAGCTGCAGACGTTTTGCATAGTAAACAACGTTTTTTGCCTTACCCTGTGGCTCTAATTATCTGCTGTGATGCACAATGTAGCAAAACTGCTTTGGTGAAAAGCAGTGTTTCTGTTTTGCACTGGTTTACACGGAAAAAACAAAACAGTTCCTAACTTTTCTTTTTGCAACAAGATTTAAGTAGCATGACTTCTCTCTGCGTAGTGGATGAATTACTGTCCTAGAAGGAAGGATTTGGTTGCTGTCGAGTTGTTTACTAAGAATTTGCTGAAGTTAAAGATGAACAGAATAATGGAATTGGAAATTGAAGGGCTAATTATGTGCTCTTTAATCAGTTCATAAGGAAGTACTCTAAAGTGTTACTAAATTAATGTTATATAAGGTAGTGGGTTTTTTTTAAGAGGCATAGAAGCAACAAATCCCTACTGAATTATGTATTTTGGGAATGCAGTTTTACATTTCTCTAATATCCTGTCAGTGTAGGACTTCTTTCTTGAGTACACCTGGAGACCTGTGTTTTACAGGTCCTTCAGAACAGTTTTGTTGCAGAGTAGGTTGTGTGCAGTGCGTGATGAGACTGAAGATAAAGGACTCGTAACCCAAAACACCTGTGTGTGTCTAACGCTTGATGAAATGAAAGAAGTCTCTCTATACCAGAGTTGTATTACACTCTTTGGAAATCTTAGAAAATTAAAGCTCCACATCTAGCAAGATGTGCAGATGCTCAAAATATATTTATGGGTCTGACTTCATGTCTAAACTCCTATGTGTCTTAGAGGTGAAATGAAAATGTGACTCTAAAGCTATGCCCAGTAACATCATATTAAGCCATGCCCACAAGGCAAAGGACAGGCACATTAATCTCTTTTTGATTTTAATTTAGCTTGCAAAGCAGTGATGGTAATAAAGATGTCACATTACAGATTTTCATGCACCGTAGCAACCAGAATATGGATGCAGATCCCTTTGTGGCTTTATGATCTGCATTACTCTCTCTTCTCTGCCTGTGAAGGTTTAAACTAGCTTTGCATAGATGCGGTCTTGGTAACTTGTTGCCATGCCATCCAAACCAGCTGTCTGCTCTGGAATTACCTGGTATGGCCAAAGTGGTGTTTGTTAATTCCTCTGTCATGATCTCTAACTCCTTAATCTGCTGTTTTGCCATTCCTCTGGCAGCCTGCTTAGTGATGAGGGTAGGTGGTGGCTGGGGATCAGGTGACCTTTGGTCGCTCAGGTTAGCGTTACACAGAAGTATTCAGAATCTAATATGTAAGCTTCAGAAAAGCTCTGCATATGGTCAATATAAAAGCCGTACTCAAAGGTGTGACTGTATGTAACTATCTGCAGTGCATTTTGACTTTCTTTCTGGCTCTTGAACCCTGGACAGCAATCCATTTTGAGAACAAAAGGAAAATGCAGCAAGTTTTTCTCCAGCCTGTGGAAAGCGAAGCGCAATGCACTGAGGCTCTGGGCGGAAAGGCTCCTTGGAGGGAGCTGAGAGATTTCTGCTTCTCAAGTGGAAGTGCAACCTCATGAATTACAGACTGCTGCATAAAAAAACAGCGTTTCTCTCTTACTGTGTTCTGCTGTGCTGTGATAATTGCTTCTAGTAACTGTGCTGGCTCACTGGGTAATGCTCTCAGAGTGTGTTTCTGCATGCATGATAAGATCCTGACCCTTTGATATAAACTTACCTAGATCTTTTCCTTAATGACAGCAGACTGAAAGAAGTTTTTAGATTTAAAAGTCGGCATTTATTTGCATATAAACAAAGAACTATTAACATTCTAAAGTAAAAAAAAAAAAATTCAGTGGCAGGTAAAATGGAATAAAGTAGGAGTTGTTATGCTATCTTCCTTATGTCCTAACACAATGGGTTCTTCTGCATTTGTTCTGAGCCCTTTTTGCTGATGAACCCCGCAGAGTCCCTTTCACCCCCCCATAAATCTCTCTGTCTCTTCAGACACCTGATTCTGTGCGTGCTTTTCTGTTTCGTAGGCTCCGTTTGTGCTGCTGGCTGGATTTCGGTCTGTTTCCTAGCTTACACCACTCTGATCTTTAAACCCTTTTCGCTCTAGTGCGTGCCCAGATGCTGCCAAAACCGATGTGTAATCTCAGTTCCTTGTGGAGGCTCCACAGCATCAGCCAGAACTGGGCCAAGAGCAACTTTTTTTGCTGCCCAGTGACAGTTTGTAAAAGGAACGTAGTTCTGTGACTTCAGCTAAATTGAACAGATGCTTTCTACCGTAGCAGGTTACTCTTTCTAGAATGCGTTTTGTTTCCTTGAATTCCATATCATAGGCTGCCAATCTCACTCTGTTCTCAACAGAAAGCTGGTTCTGCTTTTAATTAGACTGTCAAAGTCCTACTGATAGCAGCTTGATGGAGAACAGACCGTCATATGTGATTGACAGGAAGGCCGTGGGCTCTACATGACTGGAGGTTTTTTAAGAATAGGTTAGAATCTATCAGAAATAAGAAATTTCAGCTGGTCCTGCCCTGAAGCTGGGGAATGGACTAGCTGGCTTCGTAAGCTGTTTTCCAATTTTATTTTCATAATCTCTGAATTCAGTGATTGCAATAAATAACTGACGCATCCATGCATAACAATCAATGTGTCCCAAGGACAATTACATCGCGTAACACATAGGAGAAAGGTATAAGTGTAAGCAAGCTTATTTTCCCTACTGTTTCTGTGCTGCAGGGAGGCTATTTTTTGTTCTTTTGTATTTGTAAAGACATTTCATCATGTTTAGTGATTACTTCAGACTTCTAGCTGTCATAGAGGGCTGGAGGAAGAATTGAGCTTACTCTCCTTAGCTGTTCTGCTCTTTCAAGAAACTATCTATGATTTTCAGACCGGTTAAATACAGGCTCCTCAGGATCGCCAAGGCTTTCTGAATTCAGATGGGTGGATTTTCTTCAGTGAAAGGAAATAATGAAGTACTTAGTAGACTAGGGAGCAACTTGCTGCTGTGTTGTGGGGTCCGAGCACTGTTTCCCTGAGCAGAGCAAGAGCTGTCCCCAGACCATGGCCTTTTGCAACCACCACGCAGAAAAGGCACATCAAACCGTAAGCACACGTGGCAGCAGCAGGATCGTAAAAATTGTAGTGCTGGTGGGAATGGGAACCAAGTGCAAGCTGTGTGGGTCAGGTTAAAGTAACTTCTTGACGAAGGGCAGCCATGCAGTCTGACAGGTAATAAGTGTCCTGTTGGTCATTGCTGTTTTGGAGTGTGTGTGTGTTATGAGCGTGCTCTTGGTTTTGAGGAGTTATTTAGGGGGCAGGTAATGAATCTTTTAGTTCCTATTCACACGTGCTTAAGTTGCAATGTGATATCCAATATTCAGCATTTCCTTATGTGTTGGGATCTTATCCTACTTTAGTATGTCATTTAATGTGTTAGAGGAAGCTTGAGGGACTTTGAAATGAAACGCATTGTCTTAACACGAAGCACTCCACTTTTTTTTTTAAATAACAAGAATGTTAAAGAGAGTCCTCTCCTTTTGGTTGAAGACTCATTTAAATAAATCTGTTTCTGATATTGAGAATATGAGACTTTTGACTAGTTAATTTACTGCTTACTGGTAAGAGATGTGTATATGCTTCTGGTTCTGGTGGGACTACTTGTTTTCAGAGCTAATACATGTATAAGAAGATCACTTGTGGAGGCAAAAGTAATAGCTCAGGGGCAGAGATCTAGCTATGTGGTCAGAAAACAGGCTACTGTAGTTAGCTAGGAAAAGTGTTAACTAGCATGTGAGAAGAAAGAAATAATCCAAGTGAGGAGATAGATTGGGGGTAGGAACTTGGAAAATTAATGCGAAAAGAAACTTAAGGACAGGCTAGTAGATGCAGCTGCAGTGTCGTGTAACAGCAACAGGAGCCGTTCTGGCTAGTCTGGGAACCTTGTTAGGAAGCAGGGAGCAAACCCTTCTACTGATACATCTTCGTAATTTAGAAGACTGGATTGTAGATGTCATTAATACAAAGATTTTTGTCAAGTGGGATGGAGCCTAACACAACTTGGAAGGTAACCAAAGAACCGATGTGTGACAAAGATCAAGCAGAATAGAAAGAACTGGTTTATTTGGTTACAGTCAAACTGATGACGTGAAATTAAGCCAGGTACAAAGTTTAGATTGAATATTTAGGATGAAATTTCCTCATGATGAATCTATTTAAATGGATTCCTGGGAAGCGCTGAAACCTCATTGCTGAGGCAGTTTTAGAATCAGGCCAGATGAAAAGCTGGCAAAGGTACAATAAAGATAAACAACCTTTTAGGAGAGGGATGCTTTAGCTCTGTTATGAGGACTTTTCCCTGCTTAGGGCCAAGCTTAGGTGAATGAGCTTTCCAATAGTCTAAATGAGGAGCGCTTTATTAGTTCAGTGTCATTCCTTCATTGCTCCATCGTTTTCTTTTTAGAGAAGTTTGTAGCAGGAAGGCTACAAGCAGTGACAGCCTCCGAGGCTCTCCATAGCACCTGAGAAGCAGTCCTGGAACGGAGCGTAGATGCCAGTAGCCTAAGGCCATGCTAACAGAGATTGCTGGACATCTCAATGGGTGAAGTGTATTTATGTAGTTCTAACAACAACTTCGATTAAGATTTGTAACCTCGGATACTCATTATCAGATTTCATTTCAAGTTCAGGGTTGTGCTCGTTATCCTGTCACTTGAGAGCTTTGATGCTGAAAGCCTGTTTTTAACACACAGTAAACATATTTTTCAGGAAAGATTGCCACTTCTAAGCTCTTCTAGTAGTGACGGGTGTCTAATCTACCAATTAAATTTATCATGCTTAGTTTTATGTAATTTTAGAAAGCAGACTTGAATCTCGTGAACAATGTTCTAGAGTGAAGTGACGTTCCTTCAAAACAGCTATTTTATTAGTAACATACTGATGTGGTTACTTGGTGATATGACAATTATGACCCTTTAAAGGTAATGTTAAGGTAGTGACCTTGCTGTAGAGAACATACACATTATCTTTCTTCTGCTTCTGCTTGCAGCTCTGGCCACCTTTATGGGAAACTCATTGATGCTATGTTAAGAATGAACCAAAACTTAAGTTTAGTAATTTTGAGGTCAGCATTGTGGAGTGTGACTAGCTAATGTGTATAGTGATAACATTAATCTTTTGAAGATGTTTTCCCCCCAAAAAACGCAGGCTTGTGTGCATCTCCTATTGGCTTTACGTTTTGATGGTCTCCCACACTTAGTGCTTTCAACAGTATGTATTGTATCAAAATTCCTTCTTCAGTTCATCTGTTCCAGACCTTTCTTTCTCCTTAGGTTTCCATCATTTTCTTCTCAAATCCAGTTTCCCAGAAGTAATATTTTCTTTTGTTGTAACTATATCCATAAAGCCTGTACCTGGTGCAAGAATATAAACAGCCCCTCTGTTTCATTTCTGTAAGTTGGGATGTTTCCCAGTGCTGTAGTAATATGATTTGAGCAGTCATTAGGATGATATATCCTTCTGCCTTGGCTTTCTAACCCTTCCTCGGGATTCTCTTGGGAAGATCCAGGAATCTGTGAGCATGGCTCCCGTTGCACCTCTTACGGTGTTTTGTTGAATATGTTATACTTGTTTTGCAGAAAACTGTTTATATAATCCCACTTACTCTGGGATATTCTGTCCTTGAGGGGGAGCACTTAGATTTTAAAGATTTGGCAGATGAATCGCAAATAAGTGTGTTTTTAATTCAAGTCCCATGTTTAATTTAACTCTGAGGGCGTATTATTAGCTTGCAAACTTAGAAATAAAATAAACGTTGGGGGTTTTTTAAAGAGCTATTCTAGGTACCTTCGTTGTTCTTGCTTTTCTTCCCCCATCTCTCTCCCTTGTTTATTCTGTTTCTGAGATCACCTTTGATAAATGTGGATGTAGCAAAGAAAACAGCTCATTAGTTTGTAATAATGAAGCATGTTTTGTGGTCTGTATTAGCCACAGAAGCGAGGGTTAGATCTGATTTGAGCATAATTGTGTGCTGGGCATCTCATTCCGCTAAAAGGAACGGAGAGGATGAAGCACTGCGGCGTGGAGCCCATGCCAGGCAGTGCTGGGGCAGGGGGAGTGGGAGGGAGTGGGCCCAGCCTGGAGGTAGCCCCCCCAGGCAGCAAAGAGGTCAGGAGGAAATTCTACTGCATGCCATTTGCCTGGGCTTGGGTATCTGTTTTTTGTCGTCTTTTCTCCTTATAGTTATTTGAAAACATAGAAGCAAACACATTTTAGACAGAAAGGAATTAGTGGCATGCATGATTTTTTTCAAATAGCTTTTTTAGCTGTATAGAAGGACATACGTAACAGAGGATCTGTATAAGTAAACCTGTACAAAAGACTGACGTAGGATCACAGCTAGAAGAGTATCTCCATCAGTCTGTTTATATTTCCTCTTTCACACTTTGAGTGATACACTCAAGTATTATCATAAAGAAATTTGTGTAACTGGATGAGGATGATCTATTTTTTTTTTTTAATCAAACTGATGTAGGACAGCTTTCTTGGCTTTGACTTTCATTCAGTTTTAGTGTGCGTTTCCCAGAGCAGCTACCCTTTTTGCCACCTCTAGCTGTAAATACTGAGAAATGATGTGCGGAGGAGGAAGGCAGATAGTCACAGGCCAGTGGCTCTCACGGGCTTGGAATTGGCTGTTATGTCACTTGCAATGATTTCACAGCCTGGACCTGATCTGAAGTGAGGTGCAATCTTTTAGTAATTCCTAAAAGGAATTAAAAGGTACAAGCCAAAGATAATTAGAACATTCTTCTGGAAGCCACAGAAAGCTGTTCTTTGATATTGCTGTAATAGACTGACAATGGGATTAACCAAGGTTGTTTATGCGAAGAGTTTATCTAGCCAGAGAAGGATGTATGCAGTGCGGCTTATTTGTAAATGAAGAGGTGCCCTTTGCCTGTTGCCCTTCAGACCAAGGGCTAACCTGAATCCCTACCATGCAGCTTTGCTATGAGAAAAAGTCTCTTGCTGAGGGTGAGTTTGGGTGAGTCCCAGCACTTTTTTGCCCCATTCAGACAGGTTACAGAGAGCTTTCTGAAACTGGATGAACAGTGTTTCTCTTGGTCAGTGTTAGTGTTACAGTCAGATTGGCAACTGACCCAGTGTTAAAGTTACCAACACCTGTTAAAGCCAAATCTGTAATGGGAAAGGGAAACGTGACACCTGCTGCGTTGGATTCCGACTTTAGTGGTATCTCCTGAATACAGAAAGCCCAAATCTGAAATGCAAAATAGCTGCCGATGACATTGGTTAATCTCCTTGGGTTTAGCCCTCCTCTACTGATGTGTCATGTACAACACAGGAAGGCGAGTGGCTTCCTGATGAGCGTTTCACAAAGGATTCAGGCTGCTTTACAGGATTTTATTAGTTGAACCCACAGTTTGTGAATGCTTACGTCCTCCTGTAAAGATAACGGAGCCTGATTTTTCACATTTGGCTATATAAAAAACCGAAATGCCACAAAGCGGCTTCTGGCATGGGATGTTGTCATGGGGTAGTAACAATTCTGCCTTAGGGTGCTTGTAGGGGAAGCAAGAGATGGCGCTCACTGAGAAAAGGGAGAGAATTTAAAGTAGGGAAAATGTAATCACCAGTTCATGAGTGACAGTGGTGAACTCTGGAAGAAGAGAGTTGTAGGAGCATGGGTGATAGAGATATTTAGATAAAGAATGCAGAATTTATGGGAAAAAAACAAACTGGATGTTTGCTTCCGGTAGCTAAAATCCCTCAGAGACCTCACAGGGCACGTTCGATGCTGCCTAGTGAGTTAGGACAGCAGTGTAAGTGATAAAGAGTATTTGGGGTTTGTGGGGAAAATACAAGGGATTTCAGAGCAGCCTAGTTTTACAGTAAAACAGAAACAGATCTACTTTCCCTCCAAGTGAGAGACAGCTCCCTTTTCAGAGCTTTCAAATAAGAGGTAGGGGAGGAAGGCAAGCTCACATACACTTTCTTTGTCTAAAGAAGGGAAGTTAGTGAGCATTCATTAAAGCAAGCATGGAGTTAGATTTGCCCTGGTTTCAAAACATCTGTTTAGGTTTTGTTCTGTTCTTTCAAATAAACTCGTGGGTTGCTGGGATTAATCCCAGGCTTTTTGCTCTGCTCAGTGCAATAATAAACATATAAATTAGCTCATTCTCTAAATGTTCACTCATTAGCAAAGAGTTCAGTCAAATAAAAAAATATTGAATACATGTTCACTTAAAGCCTCACTCGCGCACTCAGGGCTCGTTTAGGGGCTGCTAAACTCCCATAGCTGGGAATCTGATTGCTCAACATCTGTCAGGATGTGACTGACACACAGCAGGATCCGCTCCAGAGCCTGCCATTTGTGAATTGTCTTCTCCTTTTTGAATTACAAAAGATGTGGATCTGCCATATCTCTTGGCGGAGGGGGGCAACAGTTTAGGCTTGCCAAGTGGCAGAATTAGCGCTGGGCGAGAGCACGTACCAGTGCTACCCTGAGCGCTGGCTGAGAGCTGGGGAACAGCTGCATCCAAATGCTCTGCCCCCCATAGCTGAAATCACCAAAAAATACAGGGGTTTGTGTTTTGTACCTCGAGTATTGCTGATTCAGTGCCCAGTTAGTCATCTCTTTGTACCTTCTGTAGTAGGTAAATCTGTGGATTTACACTCTTGCAGTGTGGCTGTAAAATATTTCAGCTCTTTACAGTTGTACACTTGTAAATAATGACATGGGGTATAAAGCAGCGGAGAGTTGGGACAAAACTACATTCCTCTCACTATACTGGTGCTACAACTTTAGTTATGTAATCCTGAAGTAAAAGTTTGTTTAAGGTGAGTGCAGAAACAATACCTTTCAACTCTGATGCTAATCTGTGATAGTTAACATGGAGTTTGATGCTTGTAGTTTTCATCGCAATTTAATTGGCATACTTATATCTCTGCTCTGGTTGCTTTTTCCCCTGTGTGTTTACTGAAACATAGTAGAAAAATAAATCAGTGGAACAAATTCTATGCTAACTCTTACTGTGATGAAAAAAAAAAAATCCCAAAATATTTTGTAGAAAAAGTTTAATATAACCTGGTCCCATCTGAATTACGTCAAAATGGCCTTTTTTTATTTTATTGTTTCTGTTCCGTTTGATTTTCAATTATTTTCAATGATTTTGTTTCCACTTCTCTAAAACATTTCTTCCTCAGTAGTAAAATGAAATGCATTTGCAGTTAGAATTGAACTTAGTAGTTCGGTAGTTCTGAAAAAAGTTTCGGGTTTTTATTTGTTTTGGGGTGGGGGTTTTTTTGGCTACTGTTGTTGACATTTTCATTCAGAACAAAAAAAAAAAAATTCACTGTTGGAATTTCCCATACAGTGGAAGGTCCAGATCTTTAAACAGCTCATGTACTTATTTAACCTTTTAGTTAAGACTCTCTTATTATTATAGTTATCAGTTGTGAAGTTCAGCTTTGGTAGCGTATCTTTTTAAAAAAATTAATAATGTGGATCTTCTCAGTCACATTTTAATTGAAATATATTTTGAAGCCTCTGCACAAAGGACATAATTAAATGACCTCCCCAAGGCCTGGCATTTGCTAATAGCCAAATACAGATTAACAGATGCTTTGGCAAGGAGCACCAGTGAAACTCATTAGCGGTAGGTGAATAATTGTCAGAGGGGTGGTAGACCCGTCACAGCAGAGCAGGTGCCGATGTTCCATTTCTGTTTTAGTTTTGATCTGTGGCTGCTTTGGTCTTTGCTCTAGATTACAGCTGAAAAGAAGACCTCTTGCATCCATAGTTGTGCTTTCAAGACGAGGGCTGTATTTACTTAATGTATATTTCATAGTATACCATATAAAATCTGATGCTTACGTGATGTGTACCAGGTCCACCGTCTACTTACTGACTTAGCATTCAAATGATACTTGTTTCCTTTTTAATAACCATTGCTGTTCTATTCTATGATTCTGATAAAGCTGGAGATCATACCCATGCAAAATTGGTGCTTGAAAGAAATGCAATTTGTGTTCTCATTACTTACATTATGATGATATTAAACACATGTAGTTGTCTTATTCCAGGTGGCAGGGTGGTTGCTGGGAAGTGTTGTTCTGGAGTGATAATGCCTCTCCCTTGCTCATGACCTTTCTGAAAATGTCTAGAAGGTCGAAGAAGGACTCATATCTTCCTTATTCATCCCTATAAATACAGATACCCTATTCCCATTTCCGAGAGGTGGTTTTACTGAAAGCAGGGACTGAGCAGGGTGTTACCAGTTTCTCCTTGATGAATGATCTGTCTGGAAGGCTGGATCTTACCGAGTTCGTTCCCAAAGATAAAAGAGCATCCTTGGTGCCTGGTGGGGGCAGAGAAGATGTTTCTCCCTTCCTGCCTCATGTTGTCAGTAGCCAGGGCTGGGCAATGACTTTGCTGTTAGTCTGGAGTTTCTGGGCTTCCTGTGCAACTTCAGCACTGCTGCCTCCTGTTAGGCGCACTGGGCAGAACAACTGTGGTTGCCAATGGTGGACCCAAGAGGGACAGTCACGCGCTGCATCTTTAGGCCCATGCAGACAGCGCTATGGGGGAGCCGGGTGGAAAGTGAGAAGTTCACTCATCCTTTCATTTTGTTGTCTGTATGCAAAAGTCTTTATCTCTTACTATTTCAAATCTTGATTCTTTTCGTTATAGAGCCTTTTTTTCTTCCCATGATTTTATTCCGAGTAGAATATTTTGTTCCTAGTAGAATATTTTACTTGGAACAGCTATAGCCACACAGAGGGACTGGAGAGTCTGACCTACTAGTTCTCCATCCTTTTGCATCACGCAATCATTTATATTTGCAAAAAGTGGCAGTAGCATGATACCTAATACATACATAGTGGGCTGTACAATTTTGGCAAAAGTGTAAATACATGGTGCGCAAGGAATATAAAGATCCAGCCAATGCTCACAACTTTAAATGCTCTAATGTATGCTGTGCTTTCTCTTTATAGAAAGTTTAACCTTTGCTTTCAGTGACATGCAGGTATCATGGCAGAATTTAATAGCAGTAGGTTGGAATGCCTAATATAACCAGAGTTCCAATATTAATTCTGAAAGTTACTCATTAAATATTTAACTAGATATTTAGTGGTTGAGGTCAACATTACCAAGAAGCCAATTTCTGTGCTGGTTTTGCTAGTAATGTTCTATTAGATGAGTCTCTTCTGTGCTTTATGCATGATCTGTTCATCTGCTAGAAATTTAAAGTTTCTTTTCTTGAGTTTTTATAATCTCACACTAGTAGCATGTTCCATTCACTGGCAAGAATTTCTTATAGGAAAATTAAGTACTGTATTCAGCAGGAAAATATTTTGCTGATTACGTGTTTTCAAGGGAGAAATGGTTACTTGTGACAGCGTGATAGTTAATGTAATGCATATGATATGGGAATTTTTGGGAACACTGGGTTGAACAGGCTCCTTGCAGAAGTGGACGGTTAACTACTGAGAGAGTTTTAGAGTGAAATTCTGTTCTGGCCAGGGCTCCAGTCTCACCTGGTACCTCTGCCTGCTCTGAGTAACTGCGCAACGGAAACCAGCTGCTTGGAAATGCCACCGGTTGCACGTGAGGCTTGGGATGACTGTTTTTCGTTTGCTGATTATTGGTTTTCAACCCACAGGTATTTCTTTCACCCCTCCAGTGTAGTTCTGTAATTAAGATGTTCAGGAATGTGATGTTAATAGCTTTATTTCCCTTTGTACACTCCATGGGTGGCTGTTTTAGTCTCAATTTATATTTTGTAGAATTAACCCTGAGCTTTAAGCACAGTGAACAGACAATTTACTCAAGGTGCAGGATGCCACTTCTTAGAAGACGCACACTGCGCGCTTAGCCAACATGGAGCTAGTGTTTCACAGTGGAGAAGCAGCAGAGCTCGTCTCAGGGTTCAGCTCTGCGAGGTGTTCAGCAGCCCCGGGTCCTAGTGCTGGCAAAAGCTAGAGTGAGCGTCTGTCTGGCATGAGGTGTGGAAGCTGGGGATTTGGTAGCATCAGAGGGCGAGGATGGAGGCTGCTGCTTGTAGAGGAGAGGGTTACGGGCAAGTTCCTGGTCAGACATGAGTGAATCAGGAGTTGTTAAGGCTACAAAGCGCAGGGGTACGGTTTGGTGCTGCAGAAGGTAAAGAAACAAGATTACAGCTGTATCTTTGAAGGCATGCTGGGCTCTGAGGAGGCCTGATTCTGGAAAGCAAAACTACAGTACACGTGGACTTGCAGGGTTGTGCTTAAACCTAGAGATAAATTTGGGGGTGTTGTCAGAGGCTGTGGAAACGGGGCTATACATTTACGTTTTACTGAGAAGGCAGCCGTGATGGGAACAGTGCCAGCAGATCAAGCTTTTTTAGAGCCTGTTCCTGTGCTGTAGGGGACTCCTGACGTGTGGGTGAGGTTGGGGTCAGGGTTAGAGTTCCCAATCCATGTGCAAATTGGGACACTTAGTTTGTAGTTTAAAAGTACTGTGTTTAGAGTGCACAGGGTTGTGTGTTTAGGTTGAGTATAGGATTAGGTTTGTGTCAGGTGAGGGAGAGGTTGAGTGCCTAAGTTTGTTGTTGGACCTTGTAAGGCGTGCAGAGGCAGGATGGGGATTTGTTCTGGTACAGCTGGGTTTGCGTGTGTGTAAAGGCAGGAATAAGTGAGAGTATGGGCTAAGGCTTTGGGTGCCAGTAGCCAGACAGCCAGGATTACTGCTGGGTTGCATACCTTCTGTAGGGGCAACTGGTTTGGTTTGGTCTGACACAAAACATGTCTTTAGGACATCAGGAAGGCTAACATGAGGAGACAATTGGTAAGTGAAATCCTTTGGGATTATGTTATTCATTGTTAGTGATGTCTGTGTTAGTTATGTCACTAGGGCTTCTGTAAGCTTAGGTTGAGAAGGGTGGTGAGGGTTTAGACTCAAGACAGTATGAAGAACCAAGTTGATTTTTTCTCTGCCTGTGTTGGATCCACTTGTCTTACAGTTAGTTTTTATGCGGGGGAGGATCACTGTGGTTTTGCTCAGTGCAGGTTTGGGGATTAAGATTAGGGCTATGTAGTGAGAGCTAAAGAGCTACATTTATTGTTTCTCTTCTAAGCCTGCAAGACTAAGGTAAAGATGATCCAGGTCAGCCAGCCATCAGGTGCTGCTGTTGCAAGCTGCCAGGTTTGTGTAAGGCCTGCGTCTCATGTTAGGCCTTGAAACAGACGGGATTGAAGAGCTTGGGGTTTTATTTGTTTCTACCCCGAGAGAGTTTGTGATCAGCAGTAGGGTGGGAAATGTTAACATCGGTGATGAGACACATATAGGTAAGGCTTGGATGCATATGGTTGTAAGGTGGTGTTAAGGGCTAGGTCAAGAGTGGCTGAAAAACTGCATCCCTTGTTCGGCATGGAAGGCCAGTAGGACTAGGATGACTGCTGAATGGGCACCAGTCATTTATTATTGAAGCTGGATGTTTCTGTTCACTAGTGTATCAGGGCTAGAGCTCACATAGAGTTACAGCCAGTGTTAGGTCCAGACTGTGGTTTGTGGATGATTTTGAGCCTTGGCCAAGTGTCCTTTGCGAGGCACAGCTGAGGCTCAAGTTTGGAGACCCTTGTGTGCAGTCCCTGCAATGTCTGCATTTAGTGCTGGTTGTTCTTTTGTGTAGGGCAAACCAGCAACATCTTGGGAATGAAAAAAAGCTCATTGGCTTATAGAAAACAAAACTCGTATCTCAGACGGAGTGTATTGTATCTTAATTCTATAGGTTTGTGGGAGTGGAATTCAACAGAGCAAGGCTTTACAGAGAAATACTTTCACTTTAAACTGGCACAAGTTTTGGTTTCATTTCACACGTGTTCTACCTCTCCTCCACTAAAAAAATTTTCATGAAATGTCTGGGGAAAACCCCTTTGTAGATAAACAGGACTTGCCTTAGAGTGAAGGCTGTGCAGCTGAGACGGAGGGTTATTGCATTGATGAGAGAAAGTTGCACAGGTTCTGTGTTTACCAATGGTTTTTTTCATCTTTTTAGCTGTTTCCCGGTGGTTCAAATAAAAGCAATATCTGCCTTCAAGGCTCAATAAAAATCAGTTTTGATGGTGCAGGCTGGTATTTCAAGCAGAGACAGTGGTATAACAGAAAAACCTCTCATTGCTCAGTGCACCAGGGTAACTACTGAATGTAGCATCCCTAACTTCACAATAAATAGGAGTTGCTAATTAATTTTTGTGGGCTTGCATACATGGGTCTTTGTGGGTATATAGGTACAGGAGGGAATGATACCAGGACTTCTTGGCTGTTCCTTCCTGCCTAGTTCAGTGTAATGACTTGATTCCTTAAGGTGGCCCAGTTCAGCTCCATGCAGAGGTGAGTGGCAAGCCTCTTCCTTTGCCAGCAAGACATGGGCTTGTGACCTTAATAATGGCATTCTCAAGATACATCTGCCTAAGATTGTCCTGTGAGGGCTGCAGAAGAGGGAATTGGCTCTTTGTACTCAATCCGGTGCCTTTGACATGGGTGCATACAGGTTTTCAATGTGTAGAGTAATATGGACCTACTATTCCTTCCAAGCTTTGGGGTCAAGTGGAGGGAATACAGGAAAAGCCAGAAATTAATTTGCAAGCTTCAGAGGGATTTATATTTGTAATTGTTCATATATTATGTTTGTAATTGTTTATCCTAAAATCTGTTCCTAAGGACTTAATGCAAACTACGTGCCTGCTCTATTGAGAACTAAGAAAGGTCATGTGTGAATTGTGATAGATTAGAAGTTATTCTAGGTGGCTGTTTTAAAGTTAGTAGCATATGGTGGTAACTACGCGAGCATCTCCTGCTATGATTTACTGACNTGTTTATCCTAAAATCTGTTCCTAAGGACTTAATGCAAACTACGTGCCTGCTCTATTGAGAACTAAGAAAGGTCATGTGTGAATTGTGATAGATTAGAAGCTATTCTAGGTGGCTGTTTTAAAGTTAGTAGCATATGGTGGTAACTACGCGAGCATCTCCTGCTATGATTTACTGACAGTCTCATTTTTATTAGCTAATGGCAAGCAACAGGCCCTTTCATTTCACTTCTGAGATAGTATGGAACAAGAGATTCATCTTTCCGAAGAACTAAGGAGTGGACATTGAAACATGTTTTTTATACGTAATTTCATCTGATTTCTCAGGATAAAGTGATGCATTTGTAGAATTATCTCTAATCAGGTCTAGTCACCTTATTCTTGTTTTCTGACAATAAATGTTGAATGATTGGAAGCGTTATGTAAGGAGTAAATGCAAACAAGGCTTTCTGCATCACAAAAGCTAGCATTACTTCGAAGAGAGAATGAAGAGCAAGGTAAAATGACAGCGTGAAGATGTAAAGTTAGATGAACTATAAATTTCAGTAGAATTACATCTTGTTCTTCTGACGTGTTTTAACATTTGCAAGAACATTAAACAAATTCTCAGTTTCCAGTTATGCAAGAGATTCATGAGTAATAACTCAGATACAGCATGTTCCAATGAATTGATTTCTAACCAGACTGTCAGTTACCATAAAGCATAGTCAGACACTGAATAGATTTCCAGTATTTCTTGTTTCAATTTTGTGGGGTTTTTTTTAATAGTAAACTAAAGGCGCTTTTATGAGATTGAAGTGTTTTGGTGTGCAGAGCCTGAAGTCAATATCTAGCAATTAATTTCAGTCAAAGCTCCAAAAAGTCTTGGAATTGTGTATAGGAGTTATATGTTTGTTCGTTTGTTTTCTTTAAAACTGGAGCTTCAATCAGAGGCAGAGACTTATAGAAACCTTCTGTATTACCCCCAAACCATTCAGCGCTAAAAAAAGGAATACCAAGACTCTGCTTTCTTGCGCCATCTTCATATTACTATTATGTGATTTTATCACTTGCTAAAACCCCCAAAGATCAATCCTGGAAGCACATGAAGACTACATAGCACGGGGAGTGACTTCCTGATGGTTGATGCCTGGTCTTAGGTGTTCTTCGTCTCAGCTGCACAGATCCAGGTACGGTAAGGGGTTCCTTACTAGTCATGAGAGCTGAAGCGGTGGAGTAGCTGGATGGGTCTGTACCACCACAGCACGAGTGGTTTGAGTGTGAGTAGTGGTACACCTGTTTTGGGTTTCCCAAGTATATGTCATCGTGCTGTTTAAGCGGGAGACTAGAAACAAACTAGCCTTATTACATGAAGTACGGTATTATCTGTGTTTATGTGATCAAATAAACTTGCTTAAATGTAGTTGCCATGGACGTGCTGTGTGGCAGCTGAAGGTGAATTGTTCTTCAGCTTATGGCTGGGGAGGGGGTTGGAGCCATGTTAGGGGTCCGCACGTCAAAACTGAAAACAGCTTTCAGTACTGTTCCAGTACAGTTGGGCTAATCTGGCTTCAACTTTCTGTTGAAAAATACGTTAGGTATTTGATACGGTAAGTATATTCTTTCAAGTGAAAAGAATGAAACCAGAAAATACAACATTGAGTTGCTTTTTGTCCAGGAAGGCTAATAAATATGCCTGTTGTCTACCCCTGTGCATAGCTGATAAAAATGCCACACATTTGAATCCTGCCAATGAGATTTTCTTGTGCTATAACGCTTGGGAATTTGCTCTCCTGCTTTCAGGGTTTCACTGTGAGAGATGTGAAACTGACTGCTGCCACGGCTGGCGTCTGCAATTCCAATCAAAGTGAGCTGAAACTGTCTCTCATAATGATGGGGTGGCTTTGTAATTTCCTGACTGACACTTAAAAACCCGTTTCTTTCTAAAATGCAGCATAACAGAAGAGGCAGAGAAACTTAAGAAACGTGAATTGAGTGTCACATAGACATAAATGGGAATAGATTGCTTGCTGTTCTGATGCAGTTAATTGGTATTTCTGGAAGGTATTTCTACACTGATTGAAATGTTTGAAGTGAAACCATTCAATTGAGATGTTTTTGTCTTTTTTTTTTTTTTTTTTTTTTTTTTTTTTTTTTTTTTTTT
>VZSC01020000.1:613476-634754 GCA_013398225.1 Steatornis caripensis | reverse complement strand
TTTTTTTTTTTTTTTTTTTTTTTTTTTGCCAAGTCACTCTTTAGCTTTGCAGAATATCTGTTACTCTCACATCTGGAGTTTGCAATATAGCAGCTATCTGTAGGAAACCTTTTCTTTGTACCTTATCTAAGCAGGAGGAAAAAAGAGTTCTTCCTTGGTTTATGTTCAAGAACACAGGATTGACAAGACATCCTGGGTGATCGAGTCATATAATTCCAGTAAGCTTTCAAATTGTAACATTAGCCATTGAACCAGAGAACGTAGCTTTTCTTACAAGTTGAATGCGTGGTTTTATCTCTTGCTTGCCAGGTACAGCTGAGTACTTGTTTCCCTGGATGGAATTCCCATTTTCAGAAATATTATCTGTGTTTTCAACCATGTTCTTTGCAGAAATGGTGATGTTCAAGGAGAGGCATAATCTGGTCTTCCCACGCTATTCAAGGGGCAGCTCAAGATCTTGCCACGGGTCCTGAGAGAGAGAGATTGTAGCCATTGCCTGACTTGTTCAAAGTGCCGTTGTTGCTCGTGTGAAGGTCGGATGAGGCAATGCTGAAACTCTGTCAGGACAGCCCGCAGCGACCCAGCTCAGCTGGCAGGTCACTCCCCATGGAGCAGGACCTTGGCGCATCCACCCTGGCTGGCAGGGCCCCTGTCACCGGCATGCCACTGCTCTGTGGCAAGGGGAAGAGCTTTTGGTAAATGACAAATCCCTATGTGATCAAAGCAGAAGATTATGATAGTCATTTTGTAATTAAATCAGAATTAATTTTCTACTGCTAGAGTGTGGTGGGACGAATTGTTGTCATCTAATTGAAGTGATTTATCTCAAAGTTACAGTCACCCCGTCTGAGGGGCAGTGGCCGTGTGATCACCTGTTGTTCATTCCTTCACAGGTCAGCCCAGGCCCCCTGCATCTGAGCGTTGTCATTAACGCTCAAGGGTCCCTACCTTTCTAAAGTAGATGGCACATATTTCCTTGGCCAAACCCTGTACTTAAAACGATGGTGGTTAGTATAGTGTTGTTTATATCCTTCTGTCCTACAGCCCCATACCCAAAGACCTTTTCTGATACTAAAAAAAGCACGGTATTTTGCATTAGTAATTGTCAGCTAAATCGTGTCAAAGAAATCCTTTTTTCTCCTCTTCACAAACACAATTTCTCTCCAGATTGTATCTGAGATTCGAGATAAACCAATTTCATTTTTACAGCTGTGACAGTTTCCTTTTACATTTTCACTTATACAAATTAAAAAAAAGTCACTTAGCTCTCCTAGAGCTCGAAAGAGAAGTTTGATTTTCAAAGACAAGTGTTCCTCAACAGTACACAACGTCTTCTCATAGCCCAGCATAGGCCTAGAATACCAGACAATAGTAAGAATTTATTTGTGAATAGGGAAGTACTGAAACGATCTCTCAAAGGAATCTCATCAGTACAAAAACCCCAAAATTGAACCCCAAATGCAACCCTCCCACCAAAGCAAACAAAAAAAATCACCCCTAAAACCCCCTCAGTATGATGAATGCCCAACTGGATAAACGGTAAGTAGAACAGTTCTGTAAGTAGGTGATTTAGAAAAACTTCTTAAAGAAAGTTTTAAGTAATTTTATGCATTTTATACAGACTTCTTACCTGACTTACTGCAAAAGTATTACTGAAATTAATTTTGGGATGAACTCCTAATTCCCTCAGAGGCAATGTGACTGACTAAACTCTTGCTCCTCAAACTGTGTTGCGTGGCAATGTTGGCATGACTCAAAAGCAGTGAAAAAGATAAAACCGATTGAATCAGACCGATTCACAAAGACAAGTTCAGGTCCTTTTAGAGCAACAGAATGGAACCCCTGTGTGATATAAAGGAAGAGGTATTAGGGTAACAAATACGCTACTAGTACTTTTTGTGTGGTAATTCATTTATAGAATTCCCTAAAATTTCAAACATAGCATCATTCAGAGTGTTAAGGAAAAATAGATTAAAATGTGGTGAATGGTGATTATTTGCACTCCAATCTTCTCTGGGCAAAGATGTCTGAAATGGTTATTAAAAATATAAAGGTTTATCAGCTGATGATCTCATGCTTGTTAAGTGCTAAAATAACTTTTCTGACAGCGATATTTCTAAATAAGCCATGAGGAGAATTGTGTCCAAGAGAACCGAGATGCAAACAGAGCTGTCTCTCAGTTCCAGTCCAGTGCTATTTCTTAAAACATTTCTTCCAACAGAAAGATCTAGTTGTAGATCACTGCCAAATTACGTGACAAGTTGTAATGAGCTCTTTCCTCTTTAGGATGAACTATTCTCCTGACGGCTTTAGCGATACCTAACAACGGTACAAGTGCTTGGCATGCTTTGATCAGTTACTCTTTCATTTGGATTCACTTGCACAGCTCACAATGTCTGGCCATTTTTTCTTACTGAAGCATAACAAAACTTTTCCTTCCTGCGGCTATAAAACGGAAAGAATAGGATTAGTAGGCTGTATAGAAATAGGAAAAATAGGTAAATGATACAAAGGAACATGAATTTCAACTTCGGAAAAAACCTAGGAAATAGGTCTAGGTAAGCAGGATTTTTATGGGGTGTTGACAGAGGATGTGTGTACTCACTGACCAGTAGAATTCTGTTGTGCAGTTTGCAGCCAGGTTCCTACAGAGGAGCAAGCTGTGGATCTGCTTCTGCAACGTGTTTCCCTTGAAGGAGGGGTGCTGGAACAGATGTGGTGTTTGTCTTCTCGTGCGTTGAGCGGCAGGGTCTGGTAGTTTCCATTTTGACATCATATTCATATGTATATGCTACTCGTACTTAGGGTATGGATTTGTTTTTCACTTTCGGTTTCTATTGTGGGAATTAGAAAAATTATCCTCCTTTAGTGTCTGCCTATGAATGAAGCTAAGCTTCTAGGGTTTGAGTAAAGTTTTGGGAAGATTTGTGTTTGGTTTTTTTGGTTTGTGTGTTTCGGTTTTTGGTTAGGTGTTTTTTTTAACCTTGAGGATGCAATTTTTAAAACACTCATCTGGTTCTCTGCTCCCTTAGCAGTTATGGGCCAGTCCTCCTTAATGAGAGCTGAAATAGCCTGTAACAATGGAAAGGAATTTCCCATTTATTCTTTGAAAACTGCTTTTTGGTGTCTGGATTTCTGTGAGCAGCCAGTCCCCTCTCTTTACAGGGTTTGTTTTGATGTTGACCCAGCCAGTGATACTTTTTGCTCGCCTCTGTTTCATTTTGGCAATTCAACACCTATGTGTTTTATTAGAAATACGGAGAGAGATACAGATGCCCTGTTTCCTGGTGACTGTTGAGAGCATTGGAGTAACAGTGGGGCTAGGCAGGTGCAAATTTAATGGAAGTGAAAAGAGAATTGGTGCTCTGTGGAAGTGAAGACCGTACGGACAGCAGTGAGCATGTCTGCCACTGCAATGTCTGTGTAGGCAGGGTGACATTCTTGCTGCAGGCAGGGTAGAACCGACACTAGAAATAAGGCTTGGAAGAGGCCTGAAATTTCCGCTGCGAAGCCTTTTGCCCCCAGCATCTTGTACAGCTATTCTGCTCCAGTATTCTTTTTTACAATTTTTTTTTTTTACAAAATGCTATCTGTCGTTGCATGTTGAACATGTTCAATCAATGAAAAGTCATAGACAGAAAGAACCTCTTTGAATCCTGTTAAAAAGCCACTTGCCCATTTTACAGCTGGGGTTAGAAGCAGCTGTTTAAGGAAGCCGATGGTATATGCCAAGAGCTAAACGCTCTTTAATGAGACGGAAATTGCTGTTAACAGCACAGTCACTGACAGCATCCATACTTGCACATTTTATTACAAACTTCTGTCCTCATTCTCATCAACCTTATGCCACTTTTGTATAAACTTCAGTGAAGTTAATTCTAATTTATACATTGCTATGTAATCTATTAGATGCTTTTCTGAAATTATATTTAGAAACCTAAGGCGCTTTAAAGTTGAACTGGCTAAACTCTGCATTGCAATTAATCTCTTTTTAATGATTTTTATTACATCAGCTCAGCTACAGAACATATATTATTGCCATAAACTTTTAAAAAATGTTTTTTGACCTCATGCATGCAAGTAATTTATTTTGGTGTAAATAATTTCCGCATATTTTTTGATGTTCTTAGAATGATTTCTAGTAGAAGCAATGTTCATTGTGCATCACTGGGAAAAGAAGAGTCTAGAAGTAGGCCTCAGCAGAATCTTCTGTTGTGTAAAGCTGTGTTCCAGGTGAGATTTTGAAAAATAGATGAGGAAACATCTTTCGGAAGTTGTTTTTAATTTGTATTTTTCTTGGACTTCGGAGACTAAAGAGCCTTGCTTCTGGCAACTTCTAAGTTAAAAACGATTTTTTTCAGGACCTTTTTTAACAGAATAAATCTAATGACATTTCCAAATAAAGCTGTTGACTCAATACTGTTTTTTAAGTATGGGGGAAAATGACTGATTTAGAGTCCTGTATTTAGAGTTTGAACTATTTTTTGTTTGACCACAGCTGGTTGTTGTTTCAGCTTTATATGCACAAGAAAAGCAAGAGGGGTTAACAAAAATGCTCATAATAGTATTGTTGTGGCTGGCTCATTATTTAATAGCTTGGGTAATCTCATCCTGCCTGAGTTTCCTTTCCCATATCAAATCAATCTGCCAGAATTTGCCACGTTTACAGAAAGGTGTTTTCGTTAGAGTGCTTCCAGAGAAATTAGTCCTGCAAATGACTGTAGAATTACAAACAATCGTGCTTCTCTGAAGAGAAGATCTGCGTGAATTCTTATTCCAGGATGCGGACATTGCACATAGGATCCTGAACTCCTTGTGTATATTTCCACTGGCCTTAGACCTTTATGGGTAGCAGCAGCAAAAGATGTAATCAAATCTGTTACTGGCTGTTGTGTATTATCACCTGTAAATTGTACCACCTGCCTTTTGAATGATTAGACTTAACCTACCTGAGGTAGGAACCGGTGGTAACCAGCAGGGCAAGGACATCAATGGGTTGTAAAAGGTACTGGCTATAGTAGGAGTCACAACCCCAGCTATGCAAGCAGACTGCTTTGCATTCAGTAGTGAGAGCTTTCTAACAGCAGCTGTAGAGCATTATGACTGACAAAACCAAAGCATCAAGGATGTATTGGCACACGGGAGCGCTTAGTCTCTCTTAGTTACTCTTTTAAAGCCTTGCTTGCTTTCCTTTTTGCTGGAAAATGTAGTATGAATTGCTGTCAGGTGTAAAGACTTTCACATGTCTTTCATGAAGATCGAGTCCAGTTTATCTGCTTCATTGTTATTGCATAAAGAATTTTCATTATCTCGAGTTGTAATATGTAAAATACAGGTAAGATTAAAAACAGTCTCTGCCTTGTAATTCACTTTTGTGTTTTACTCTATTAGTTTTGTTCAGTTATTGGACGGATGAAAAAATTACTTATATTTGTAAAATTCAAACCTATATGGCATAACCAAGCAGAAAAAAATTCTGCTCGGAGAAACACAAATTGAATGAGATGAATATTGAGGAATTATTGAAATACAATTTTTCATTTAATCATGTTCAGAAATCCCTAGGAACACACTTTAATTCAAATTTATAGCCACACTGTTCTGCTATAGTGTTTTCAATTACCAGAACTTGTCATTCACAACATCTTACAATTTCATGCAGAACGCAGTTGTTAGCTTTCTTTTATTTCAGTAAAACTTCAGTAACATCACAAAATCACTTAGCTTTCTTCCTTTAATGAGCTTAATACAAAGCTGCATGGCTGTTGCCCTTAGCATGCAATTTTGTATGCATACTACCCTTTACAACATGAATTTTGGGACAGTAACTCCTAAGCAAAGAGAACAGTTTTGGAGCCTATTTTTATTAATGTAGAGAAATGCTATTAACGGTCCTATGGACTTTACATTTGCAGTGCATGTTTGCTGGAGTCAGCTGCTGTAGGCTTAACCTCAGACTGGGAGAATGAACAAGGTCTGTCTCAGGTATAGCACAAATGATTTATGGTCTCTTCTTGGGGCTTGCCAGGGATGGGGCACGAAATGCTAGACTGCATTTCTGGTATGAGGTGTGAAACTGCAGAAAAGATGCTTGCTTTAAATGTTTTAAGGGCATATTAATCACCTTGAGGAAAATATGCTTGTAAGCACGTGAAGCAAAAAGTCTTCTAAGTCTATGTAGAATTTTGTTCCTGGCTTTTAGGAGAATGTGCAATGAAGTGTACATCTCTAACAAGAAATATTGGGGACAGGGGGAGTGAATCAATGACTGGAAGACAGTATTGAGACTTTCAAGTACCAGAAAATACTAAATGCCATAAACCCCTTATGTTTCCTTTGGGATTAATTTGATAATGAATTAGATCTTAGTTTGCCACAGTTAGAAAAAGCGAAATCAATGATGGCTGAAGCGGCAGCCAAAGTACAAGGTAAGATCTACCATGATATAAATATATGTATCTCCCTTTTCTTTGCTTGGTTTAGTTGGTACAGTGTTAATGTTTCCTATGGTGCCTTGTGGACATGCCTGTTGCTATAAAATGCAGCTATTTCTGATTGATTCCTTTATTTCTGCCCTGGGAGCTCATACTACACCACCACAGCCAGCAGGCAAAGACTCGATTTCCTGTACATCACGTCGTCATGCGCAGTATCTTGGCGCTGGCATTAACCACGTGCTGGAACGGTTAGCTTTAATGACATTGACAACTTAACATGCTGAAACTCAGGGTGCTGTTGGATGTTAAACGTTACCTGCTCTGCACTTCACTTGCTGGAGCTGATACGGCTCAGGGCAACACTAGAGTTAAAGCTAATCAGCTTTACAGCTGTCCTGAAGGGATCTGCAGTTAAGTCAACTGTTTTGTAGATGGTGCTGGGATACTAAATAATCTGATGCAGTGCAGTCTCCTCTTGGGGTCAACATTCTGCATCAGCAAGAGACAAATTGGATCCCAACAGATTTCCTTCTTTTATACTTTAGTGAAGTAAAATAGCTTTTTATATTTTCCATGGCTACCTGCAGTGTTAGCTTTGGTAAATAAATGGTGTGAGATGGGTGGAGTGGTAGGAGCTGCAAGTAAAGCCGCAGGGTAAATATATGCTCCTGACTTAGTTTGCAGAGCAAATTGGCATATGTGTTTATAGATAACAGCTCAGATAACAAGCAGGACTGTGGGCAGGTAAAGTGACTAGAAGAAGCAGAATTAAGGGGAAAATGACCCTGTGAATGATAAAACATTTTCCAAGTGGAGACAGGGAAGATTTTTATGATTTGAGGTTATCACCCAGCATGAAATCTAGGTTGGCAGAACAAATGGCTGAAAACTCGAGACATTTGCTGGGGCAAAATAACAATGCATGTCAAATACTGAAATTCAAGTAGTAGTGAGCAAAATCATAAGGGTTTTTGAAGGTTTCAAACATCTGTGGGCTGAAAAGTCAGACTGGAACATTCAGGAAAACAACTTTTCAGACAAACTTCGTAACTTTTTTTTTCTTTGGAAATGTTTTAATCGCTTTCCTCTTTCAAAACAGCTTTCTGCTTGTGGGAGGAAGAAGGAACTACAGAAGAGCAGCATGCTGAGTGTGAAAGGAGTGAAGCTTCTCCTTACCACTTAGAGGTACTGCGTCTTGATCCAATGATAGCAAAGTCTGTTGTGTGACTAGACTGAGGACTGTGATTACATGGAGGAAAAAACAAAAGAAGCAGGAAAAATAATGCAAAATAAGATGCTTCACAGGAAACATTTCCGATAATTGATACCTAGGCTATTCATCTGAAAGCATTAACTGTCTTCTGCCAAATAACAACCAATTATTAGTGTTAGATGAACCAACTCCCAAACAGAAAAAAACCCGATCAGTAACCCAAGTTCAGGTGCGTGCATAAGAGTTTCAAAGTACAGTCCTGCAAAATGGCAGGCCTTTTAAAATAATAGTTAAAATAGTTGGTCTTCCTTTCTTGGTGAGCTAGAAACTTGGACAAAAATATGGGTAACTACTGTAGCAGACTACTGGCACCTCAGTAGGATGCTGAACTAGCTTTAAAGGAGCAGGCAGTATGGCTCTGCCAGCACAGGGCTTGATACAAATTAATCTGTTTGGCCTTATCGTTGCTGCAGTCAATCTGCTTTTAGTTTCCAGGTTGAAGTCAGCTTGGAGATCTTTATACCATGGCACAGACTGCAGTATAGCTGTTGTTTTCCAAGACCTGTGTATGAATCTCTCAGCCTATTATAGCTGTGACGTCGGCCTGGGGTCTATTTCCACAGGTACGGCACCAACCAAATTATGGACTTTGTTGTGTTCTAAGTCTGTGTGAAAGCTCAGAAGGATGGAAAATAGTGTGGGTTTTGTTCTTCAACTTCACTTGTGCTGTCTCCAGGTGGAAAAAGTATCTTTCATCATTAGCCCAGAGCAGCTAAAGTGAAACGGAGGTGCTTGGATCAAGTTGCTTGGGAATCAAACTGCATTTTCAGTATGGGATGTGGCATGTAAGTTAAAAATTTATTCCAGTGATAAATGTGTTGACTGAGCCAAAAAAGGCAAGGTAGGGAGCTTGGCTGTGAGGAACAAAGATTTGCACTGTTTGAGCTTTGCTTTAGTTTCTTTTAAAATGGTGGAGACTCAGAACAGTACAAAGGAATCCCAAGTGTGGTGAAGGTAATGAGACGACAGGAGGAATGTGTTTAGTTTAATGATGGCACATGGCTGGGAACGAGGTCAGTCTGGCTATTCATTCCAACTGACCAGCACATGTTTGGGTGTTGTCACCACTTCCCTAGCCACTGCCGCTCTGGTCACAGCCCTAGGAAAGCAACTGCAAGTTTGCTGGTGACTTGCCAAACTTGCTGTGCCTCCCAGATGGAGGAAAACCGAGGTCTGTATTTATTAATAAATGCAGGCTATGCAAATAAGAGACGGTTGAATGCAACTCGAAGTTATCATTATTCTGTGCTCTGTGTGCCCAAAGGAGCGAGAGAAACCTACATGTAATACAGCCTGGAAAATAAAAAAAATGTGATTGTAAAGCTGAGCTTGGACTTCTGCGGTTTCCTGACTTGTCAGCCATCAAAAACTTTGGCTTCCATATTGACTCAAACTTTTACATTTACTTACTTTGGAGTTGTATAGTCCTGTTTCTTACTATAACACATGCTCTAGCGGCAATAAATGTGGGGCAGGGCAAGTTGTTAGCACAGGCAGATGTGCTGATAGTTATGAAAAAAATAGTATTTTGAGTCCTATTTTACAAGTTTTAGTTGTTCTCAACAGTCTGTCAGTACCTCAAATGAGGTACTGAGGTGCTGTGGTTCTCAGTACTGACACTCAGTAAACCAGGATTACAGGACTGATTTTACGAACAGCTTGCTTGTTTTGTTTATTTTCTTCATTCGGCTACATCCCAAGGGAGCCTTCCTGTTGCAGTGGCTGTGAAAGTTGATCTGTGGAGGGCAGAGAAACAAATATACATTGTGGTGTAGCTTTGTTAAATGGATGACAGGTATTTAGTAGTCAAAACAGCAGATCAGAAACGACCTATTTCTGTATCTTAATGATTTGAAAATGTTGATTTCAAAATTGCCTCGAATTAGAGCACCTTATTTTGATATAAACATTTGAATAACAGTTAGCATTATTTGTAAGATTATATTCAGCTTGGAAAAAGGTGCCAGATAAAAGGTGAGATCTTACTGAATATTCCCTTCAAAGACAAACTGCCTGGGACTGACTGAGCGCCGTGAGTCAGCCTCTGCACGGTTCACCTACACTGACTCAAATGTGCAGACTAGCAGCTAACGCATATTTAGAGGAAAAATATTCAAGGCAAACTGGTGAATTTAGTTGCTTTCACCATTGTGCTTTTCAAATCTGGGGGGGTAAAAGTGTTTTTTAAACTGAAGAAGTTATTAGGCATTGCAGCTGATGAAAGAAAAGAAAGGAAATAAACAGTACATAGTCAGCTGGAGGTTTTAATTCCTTTCCCTCATTATTACTGGCTACTTCTGTGCATACAGGTAGTATACAAATTTTTATAGTCACATAGCCTCCTTCCTGATTACTCTGTGCCCTGGTCAGCCCAACTTTCTGTGCTTCACAGTCACTTCCTCCAGCTGTTCTGAGCGCTTCTAGGGCCATTTGTCCTTGTCCTTGTGGCTTGCATGACTGGCACTACACTACTCTGCAAGTTTCTGAGTGGGTATCAGGACCTAGGGGGATGAGAGGCCTCCAACATCCATTTTTTTTCCCCAAAGTCTCCATATATACACATTTCTCTATCTATCTTCTATTTTCCTTTCGATCTTTCTTTACTTTCTTTACTTTCTATCGTCTATTTTACTTGACTGGATTCTTCCCCTTGGAGAAAAAAACCCAAACAGCTTGATGCTAGGTTTAATGTTAAGTCAATTACTGTGCTTAAGCTTGCTATTACAGAACTAGGCACTGGGTAACAGCCCTTTTCAAGGATTATTTTCATGAAGCGTGTTGAGAACTTTGTTTAACACAGCACATAGCCTGCATTAGGGTACAATTCTCAGAGCATCTAACTGACGTAAGACTAAATCTGACTCACCTTTGTAGTTTCTCAGATATCTTACAGTGAGACTGAAGCTTTGCTGCTTTGCTTTCAGATGTTTTCTCTCTTTAACCTTACAGATTGCTGTGGTACATGTTTGGCATCTGTGGTAGAAACCTTAATGCTGATTCTCCCCCCTCAATTTTCTCCTGCTCCTCACCTTCTCTCCTACTGATACAACAGCATTACTGTACAGTCTTGCTTTCGTTTTCCTCCTGAGAAACTCGTAGAGTTGGTTCCCATCTTGCACACCCTACAGCTGAGCCTGAACTTCACTTGGCCATAGAACTGCCTGGGGTGTCTCTCCAGCACCAGCTCGTTAGCCTGATTTATGATTCCTTGTGTAGCCGCGAAGTGCTGGCAACAAGTTACAGCCTGATTGATTGAACTGTCTGTTATAGACTTCTTGTTCCCAGCATCCGATGGGACACTTGTGTTGCCTGTCTGCTGGCCAGTGTTGCCAAATGGTGTGTTAGACATCTGCCACTTCTCACCTGAGAAGCAGAGGGCTCATAGATAAAACTGTGGATGTATTTGACCCAGTTTTGAATTCTGTGACAATCCTTTACCATTGCCTTGGTGATAGAAATGCTGTAAAAGGTTGCAAGTGGTGCTCTGAGACCTCACCTTTTGCAGGTGGACTTCCCAGGTGGTGTGGGACTGGCACACAGCTGTGTTAACCCTCTTCCCTGAGGTCACTGTTAGGAGAGCAGCCAGGCTCTAATGGCCTGGAAATGCTGTCTTCTGTCTTGAGCTGCTGAGAGAAGCCTGCTGATCTTTCATTTATTTTGCAGGATTCCCAAGCCTGAGTACAAGCCAGCCTCTGGGAGTGCTGTGAGTGCTTAAATTGTTCTGGGCCATGCTGGTGCCACTTTCTGGCTGTGCACAGAGATTGTGTGAGTTAGCTGCAACTTAAAAATTACTTTGGGGAGCCAAAGCTTTCTGTGTTTTGTCACTGCTATATTCAATTAATGTCTGAACATCTGTGAGATAACCTTGAGAGAGGTTTAGAGGAATATTCTTGACAAACTGCTCTTAGGTGAAATGAAAAAGTAAGGTTTCTCTGAGATGAGAAGCATCTTCAGGAGATACTTAAACAAGGTGCTTCATTGTCAGTGAGAAGCTAGTTTCTCAATAAATGTATGTTTATCTTTCAACAATTACTGTGACTACATTGTAGCAGTGAAGCATTTTTCAAGGTAAGGAGTTAGGCAATGAGGCAGCAGTTTGCTAAATGGAATGAGAAAGAATAAGCATAAAAGTTGAAATGATAAAACATTAGAGAGAGAAATGCTCATAATGCAATGTTGGTTTAGTCCCAAAGGAACTAAAATCTCACTGCTGTTGAGTAATAATGTAAGAACAAAAGCCTTAAAAAATTTAAATTCCAAATTCCCAATCTGATTATGCATAGGAGCATGGATTTGAATGCATATGTTCCTTGGTGTCAGATATGTCTGATTTCTCTAGGAATAAACTATAATACACAATGATAGTTGTCAATATTCAGGTGTCTTTTATTTATGCATCTTCTCCTGGAAGTCTGCAGGTAGCTATTGCTGTTTCTGTCTAAAAGCACATAGCATAGATGGGGACGTGACAGGGATGAAAACCACTCAGTGTTTTTGTTGATGACTTGGACAAAGAACTGGAGAACAGCCTTTTTAAATCCTCAGAGGACGCAAAGTGGAGAGGGTGCCACAAATATGCAGGAGGATAAGAAGCTCAGGCTTTGAAATGATCTTGATAAGCTGGAGGGGTAATCTGAAAGTGTAAAAATGCATCAACAGGTACAAATGTAAAGCACTGTGCTTAGGAATAACGATGGCATGGGGAGAGCTGGCTGCATGGCATTTGTACGGAAAAGGATGACAGTTTCAGGGGAAGATTGTAAAAACAAAAATCCTGTTGGGGGATGTAAGTGAGATATATAGCCTGAGAGGAAGACGGATGAGGAGTTCTGCATTATTAAGGCTTCTCCTATAGTATCAGGTTCCAAATCCTAGAGCATTGTGGTACCAAAATCCAGGAGAGCTGTGTACCAATTGAGGACTGTGTAGATAGAGGAAAAGAGAGTTGTTGGAAGTGTGGAAACATGAACTGTGAGGAAAAATGAAGCAAATCAATGTTCTTTAGGTTAAAGAGGATTGTTAGGATCCATCCTTTGTACATATTTACAGAGTGTTGCAGGGTGGAAGGAAACAGCTTGTTCTGCCTGACTGCTGTTGGTAAAGCACACATGAACAGGCTTAAACCGTAGTGAAGAAAGTTCAGATGTGCTCAAAGGTAAGGATACTGAAATGCTAGCATAGATTGGAAAGACTGAAATCTGTCAGGCTCCGAAGCCTTTGAGAACAGGCTGCAGAAATACATGTTAAGAATAACATATTTACCGTTGGTCTGGCCCCAGGGCACAGAAAAGGAATCCTGTCCAAGCTCACCATTTGGCCCTGTAGTCTGGTGATTTTTCTTACAGCCTGTGTAACTTTTGTGTGTATTAGGCAACAGCGTAACTGATAACCTCTGCCTTTCCATTCCAGATTACATTATAGGGAAGAATAAAATCAATGGTGTCTATAAGAAAGTTACAGCAAAGGCAGAGCAAAGCCAAGTAGCTGTTGAACATAAGCTCGGTTCCCCCATAGCTGCTTAGTGATTTGTTTTGATCAACAAACTTTCTCGTATAACGTGTTAACCAGACAGAGTGGTGAAGAGGAGAACAAGCAAGCTGGACGATACTGTGTGTAGGTGGCAGAATTTATCGTCTCTTACCATAGAATAATCTTTCTAGAGTCGCGTATACTCATCCTTGTGCCCTCCCCCAAATCTGCCATTTTCTCCACTTCCTTGCATTTGGCAATTTTATCTACTTACAAATGAAGAATCTAGAATTGCTTAATTGCTTGCGGTGTCAGCAACCACACAATTCAAATGGCTTTTCTCATTCATCTTATAAAGCACAATAAAATGGAGCTAGTGACTTATTAAAAACCAGGTTTCTGAGATGCTTATTTGAAAAGTAAGAAAACCACACAGACAGACTGTGGTAGAGTTTGTATTCTGCCTGCTCTGTGCTGGTGTGTGCTTGCAAGTCTGTTGCAGGAATGAAGGCTGTATGCTCCCAGAGATCTGAAACTTATGTTTTCAAAAACTGCTGGGTTTGAATTTTTATGCCTTTCAAAAAAGCTGGTTATTTCCTCTGTACCTGCCTATCTATTAGGTAAGCTGGATTTACTGTTTTATTAGATGACTACCTTTTGAAAGGTACTTTCTGGTGGTAAGATGAATTCAACATGAATGTTTGCTGGAATAAACAAATCTGTTGGGCTATGCTTTCCATTTAATGGATAAAGTGTCTAGTTCTTCAGGCTTTTGGTATCAGAGATTTTTTTTTAATATAAGCTGAACGGTATTTCTCATTTTTCAGTGAAGACTCTGACCTCCTCAAGGTCTATGTAAGTACTGTCAATTAGATTCTATATTTAAAATTTATTATGAAATAGGTAAATGGCTATAAATTGCATAAAAATAATTGTTGGACAAACTATTCACCGAAATACTTGTATTAGTTGCTAATGTTTCACTCTTGATATATTTGGTTATGTGATAAAAAAAGACACTATCTTTCATATTTCCTAGTTACCTGCATCGTAAATTCATAAAAGAAGCAGAATTTTAAAAGCAGAACCATAGCAGTACGGGCTTCATAGCTCACTGGCAGGGATATGTAAAATGCAGGCTGCCTTTTCACTCCAAAGTTGGCCCAAACCCTTCAAATTGTGCCTCAGAAGGTGAAAGATCATGTGCGGAAGTTTGTTTCCTAATTGGATTCCACTGGGAAACCAGGAGTGAACTGGAAAGCATCCATCTCTGTTGCTGGAGAAATGCAGCGTTGAGATAAGACCAAGGCTTGGACGGAAGAAACAGCAGGAACCAAAACCACTGATCTCAAAGAATGTTGAATCTCAGAACAATTTGCCTCATGTATGAAAACATCTCCTATGCAAATAATCATTTCTGAGAAGCATCTGCTCATGACTTCTTCAAAGATAAGGAAACCGGATAGAGAGTAGTTCTGTAATTACTAGTGTGAAGTAGGCTATATCAAATTAAATTCTTGCTTGATCCTAAATTTGTTTGGACCAGGAGTTCTCTAATCACAAAAAGGCAAGTAAGGCACTAACTTTCAAAGCCTTCCATTCTGTTGTGAAGCTTGAAAAGAAAGTTAAAAATAAGTGGCTTAGAGTAGGTGAGGAGGTCAGATACGCAGGAACAGGAATAAGCTGAAGGTGAAAGGATTCACTTTGGCATTCTTCTGCAAGTCAGTAGTAAAATTGCTACAAGTTTTTGACTCACCAAAACCAGCCTCAGTTCCCTTGAAGTAAAACCTTCATCTTTAAACACCTGATGAAATCACGTGTCAGAAGGCGAGCTAAATCTCTACATGTAAGGATGTCTTCCATCTCCATCGACATGCTTTTGAGATACCCTGTCTAGTCCTGTTTCATTAGAGTTGCATGAAGTTCACTCATTCTTTTTCTGATAATGCCATCGCTCTAAGCAGTACACAGGACTTCAGAAGTCTTGAGCTTCTTTCTCTCCCAGTGCTCTGTAGAATGCCTCCAGGTTTTCCTTCGTGATTCTTCACAGAGAATGATTAATATCCCCTTCTTTGTACTCACACAATCTCATTTAAAATCTGTTTCTTCATAAACGGTGATTCTTTCACAAAGGAAATGGTTTCAGACCCGGTTGAGAAGCACACTAGCTGACTTAAAACGTAAGTCTCTCACTCCAGCCAGAACTTTAATTTTGACTCATTTTTAGAGTCAAGTTTAATTGGAACTTCTTTTGAAGTTCTAAAATGTGCAGAAAATTTCCTCCTCTGTCTAAAAATCTTCTGTTGTCATCAATACTGAACAAAGTAGGTGTAGTGCAGCATAATGAAAGACTTTTTCAAGATGCTCTTAGATCAGAAGTGAAAGTCTCCGAAATCATGAATGTGAAGCTGTTAAGAAGTCTTCGTCAAATATTACAAACTGAGGCAATTGCATAATTTCAAATAAGCATCTGTGCTTGTCAGCACTCATTCTTCTGAATACTTTTTTTTTTTTTAGATAGGACACTCAACTCGTTTCTCATTTCCTTTAGAAGAGGATTTGAAAAAGTTTGGTTATAACATTTTAAAAATGTTGGGATTTTAAACATTAAAAAACCTGAGTAAGCATTACCTCCTGCCCTGGTTGGAGTTAGAAATTTGTTGGCTTTTCATATTTTTTTGGAAACCATCTTGATCTTGGTGGCTTTGTACTGCTGGTTCTTACACTTTCAGGCAGATGACTGTATCTTCATCAAGTATTTTCCATTTGATATTGAAGCTAAGTATTATGCAAACAAATCTCATTGCCAGTTGTGTAATTCTCATTTTCCCACTTCTGAAAGTTTCTTCTTGTCTTCAAATAGCCTACAGCATTCCAACTCCTCATTCAGGTGAAAAGGTCTGAAAAAGATTAAGAGAGTAAGTTATAGTCCTTCAGACATAAACATGCTGAAGAGAGTCCACATTTTCCCCATTAGCAGGCTGACTGTCATCGTTACTCTCTATCATTTTTGAGTCTTGGACCTGATTCTTCTCTCCTGCTGCTGCAAGTGAGTAACTTCAGTAGAATTAAGCTAATAGTAGAAGAGCAGGTCTCCTAGCACCTTTCTCTAAGAAGCCCCTCACTTTGATCCCCATGAGTCACATTTTCCCAAGCACCTCGCACCTTTCTTGCTTTGTTGCCTGCCCCAGCTATGCCCAGGACCACCTGATTAGGTGGGGGAAGTTAACTGCTATGTGCAGCACACATCTCCTCTTATTGAAAAATACCACCAGGGCCTCATCCGTGTGCTTCCCTGGGTGTGTGTCACGGTATCTCCAAGGTCAGCTCCTGTGTATGACACCGAATCATTAGCAAGCCTGACTTGGCTGCAGGTGTTTGAAAGAGCAAAAAATGAATGCATGTTCCTGGGGCTGATCTGCCACTGAAAGCTCCTGGTAGCTGTGGTCATTTGGACAGGGTCGGGCCTCCCACACACTTTTGTGCAGAAGCTGATGATGGACAGTCTCTCCTTCTTTTTGCTCACACTGAAATGCTCTTTCTTTGAGTCCCTAATCCTTCATCCCTTCTGATCAGGTGCAAGCTCTGCATGCCCCAGCGTAGATACCTAAGCTCTCCTTCTTGACTAGATAACAGCAAAGCGTCAGGTTCTCATTAACCTATGATGGTGAAAGACTAGTTTGGGAAAGTCACATTCTCTTCCCTGAGGGAGAAAGTATTATTAGTAAGATGCCTTTCTATGCTGAAACACAGTTTCCTCTCTAGTAGTAGTTTTAACCCACAAATATTTTTCTAGCAACAGTAATGAAATACAAATACTTAATATGTGTAATACTTAATATGTGTAATAATAGGTGTAATAGCAACACAAATGTGACTGACACCACTAATAAAGTTAGTGAATTGCTACATCGATCCTAATTCTTTCGAATTCGAAAAGGATAGGATATCTGTATATGTTTAGGATAAATGTAGCAATTTACTACCTTTATTAGAATGAACCGTTTGATAATTAATCAGCAACAGCTAAAATAAGGCATTTCTGTAGCTTTTATAATTGTGGAAGACATGCTTACTGTTATGATTGCTATTCTAATCTATACTCACATTCCTTACTCATTGTTGATTCAATAAAAAAACGCAGCAACTAAACCAGCTGCGGCCTATCCCTAAAAAAGAGACTGCTTAAGCACTAGTGGTATTTATAGAGGATGTACTCAATAGCTTGTTTCCATGTTTTTCTCTTTTTAAAGTAAATCTTTTTTTTTAACCTTCTGAGGGTATTGGGAGTCACAAGTCAGTCATGACATTATTAAAGTGATCTTGTGGTTTTTTTCCCCATCCCTGATTGTTCTAGAACAATATTTTAAATCAACACAAATATCTAAAGGATTGGGTTTGTTACTTATTTCAGGAGACGCTTGTTCTCTGAAAGACGGAATAGACACCTTTCTTGATAATAAATTCATATACAGACTGAAGTATATCACTACCCTGCCTGTTCACTGGTTGAAAAATGAAATTATCTTTGCTAATTATTGTTAAAGGTTGGTTTTATTTAAAGGAAATGTTGAAGAGCTGTTTCATGAAACAAAGATGCTTGTAAATCGAAGCCTTAGATTTTGATTGAATGAATGTGATTAAATTCTTCAGAAACTTGTGAAAGTTGGGTGATCATTGGCCAAATATTTTGAAACTTGCCTTTCTTCCATGTCACCGTGAAAAAGCAGGAAAACCTGCTATTGGCATTTCTTTTTAGGACTTTTGCCTCAGATTAACTGCAAAGATTGTCATTTTGGCAAAATGAGCTTTGGTAAAACTGCCAAATATATTTTTCAAAGGAGAAATGAAATAATTGCTTGAAAACAACAACAACAAACCCAAATCTGGTTCAAATGAAACACCAAAGTAAAATATTTCTGCCTGGGTAGTTGAGCTGTACATGCTGCAGGACTTGTGAATGACATGGCTTCGCCTGCTTTTCCCACCCAAACATCGGGATTGTTCAAGAGTTAGTGGGTGGGTTTCATGCGTTGTAGTTTGTGACGCTCCATAATTGCCGGCGTCACGCTTCCGTGGTGTCATAGGCACTGGTGAAGAATAGGCACTGGCTGCAGAATGTATTTCACAAGTTAGTCTTCTTGGTTTTGCTTTTGGCAGTGTCAGGAATGAAAATATGATCTGGCTTGTAGGAGGCAGCAGTGACAGGGGGCTGTTAGCAGGGTTATTCCAGTCTCCCTGAAAAGCACAAGCTGTGCAAAGAAATCAATGATGGAGCTAGAAGGGGAGTATCACTGCCTGATTTAAAATACGTAAATGACATCCAAAACTCTGAAGAAGCTAAAATTTAAGCAGAAAACTATTCGAAGTCGGCAAAAGAAAGTGTTGTATATTTTTATTCTTCTGCTGTCTTCTACAGTCATTTTATTGCTCAGAAATCGAAAAAGCTTGAAAAACTAATTAAATAATTCTCTCAGCATAACTTTCTGACAATATAAATTGCAGTGACAGCTAGAGAAGCATAGCTGACAATAAAGGAGCTAATGGTTCATTGAAGACTCCTCTAACCTACACAGAGATTTATCAAATCTTGAAGCATGGGTGCAAGTATATAAAGAAGGAATGAAGAACAGTGAGTGTCAACACCTACAGTATTTTTCTTTGTATGGATCACAGCTGTGCACAATTTTGAAGTCAACCTCTATGAAAAACATGTCACTTTTTTTTTGTTTGTTTCTTTCAAGACTGCAAGGCTTTTATGCTGATGGTGTTACTGTGAAACACTACAATACGCTTAAAAGGGCAATTTCGCACTCAATATGTATCTTCATATATTTACCAAAAAAAGTGTGCCTCGTAGAGTAGCAAATTCATTTTAAATTGCTTTTTGAAGCCCTTTTGCTTACTTTCAATTCTGTCTTGCACTTTTTCAATGGAATGATTTATTTGTCTCCGACAGTTGCATCTGTGGGACTGTATAGATGTCACTGAGAACACAAGTTGAAGAAAATGAACAAAGCTGTCCTGTTGAGATAAAGCTTCACAAATCAATTAGGTCTTTGTTGCCAGCAGTGATAGAGTGGGAAAGCTCTGCTTCAGTATGCTTGCTTGGCAGCTGTGAAAACTGTGACCTATAAATGGTGTGATGATAATTGCTGATTTGCACAGTGGTACTGCCTGAAGAATTAAATAGCAAGGGGTTGGCGGACAGAGGTGATTTAAAGCTGTGGCTTTTCTCCCCGAGAACATTCATGTCACAAATTGTTATTAACTGGTCCCTGCTAGTGTGTTTTTTATTTAGATTTAATATTAAGCAAAACACCTGTGCACGAGCCCCAAGAGCCACTTTGGCGGTAATTTGATTTGCAATTGCTGCCCAGCAGCGTGAAGACAAATGTACCAATAAATAAACTGCCAGCCAGCACCAGTGAAAACACTGATTTAGCCCCGCAGATGAAAATAGAAGAATTCTATCAAAGCCTTTCATTTCCAAAGCCGCCCAGGAGCAGGCATTGAGTCTTTTCCAAGAACCCTGGCCAGAGGTTGGTGTTGTTTCTGTAAAGTAACGTGCATTGGATTATTTCAGGCGAGGGGAGTGTGCCCCATATTCCCGGGGCTCTCCTGGAGAGCATCCTGCAGATGAGCGTCGGTCTTCTCACTCTCAAGATCTCTACTGAGCGTTGTTACAGCTGAGGCAGTAGGTAATTGGGAGAGAAATGTCCCGGTGGGCTGTATATTCGCTGAAAGCACTTCAAGTGCCATGTGGAGGCAAAAAAGGGTCTTGTATTTTGTACGATATTGTGTGCTACTAGTGAGTTTCCCTGCTTTGTGATGTGTGTGGTTGTTGTCTTTGCTGAAGCCAAGCAACTAACTGGCGTCACATGTTCTCATGGTCACCATCTGTCAATATATGCAAAGGGATACTGCTTTCTAGACCTGTGAACTGGTTGCATTTTACAAACAGCATGTTCTTTTTAAAGAGGCGTGAGTTTCTTAACATAGACTCCAAAGACAGAGAAGTTTCTGAAATCATAAAGGGTGAATATTTTAAATTTTGTTCCTACAAAGAACAATAAAGATTATCAGCAGAAAAAAAAGTATTGGCGTTCTTAAAAATAATGATATGAGGAAATGCTTTCTAGCAAAAGGAGAAATAAGTACTTTCAAGTTAAATAGAATGTAAATTTGGACAGTAATTTTTCTGTTATTTTCCTTGAGATTTAATGGAATCCCTAGTTTATGTGCAAGCTGGCTATGTAAGTTATACGTGGGTTGTTTACATAAACTGGAATATGGATGGGTGGATTGTTTTAAAGCAGGGAAAGCTTAAAAATATATAAACCGTTTTTAACAACGTAAGACATCTTGGAGATTTTTTTTTTAAAAGGTAAGGTAAAGATCTTGTAGTCTGGAAGTAAATGAGCAGAGGGTGCGTGGTAACTGTCTGGATGTGCTCCGTCGCTGAAGGCAAATAGGAGGTCGCTGAATTACCTCAACGCTCCATAAAGGAAACGAAGATAATCTGGGTGACCTTGTAGCTGCTGAAGGCTGGGATTGAGTACGCACAATGCTTGTGCTCATTTAGAAACAATAGCAAGGAAGGAAATGTAAAGAGCAGGTTGCCAGGGAATCATTTAAGCAATCTCCTGTATAGGGCACACCTGTGCCAGTGTAGGAAAAGGCAGTAGCTCTGAGCGTAGTGGAAATGCCACTTACTAGAGAGTGCAAGTTGTACAATGCAGGTGGCAATTAGTGGAGGAAAGCAATTGGAAATGAATGTTCCCATTAGTTTTTCTGAAGTAGTGTTTGATGTTGAATCTAATAATTTTTAGCAGTTGTTAATTCTTTTGCATACCTTGATAATGCTGTACATCTCCCTTTACGGTATGATGAATAACTGTAGATGAATTTTTAAGAGAAAGAAGAGCTTGAAGTGGCGTGTGGGCTGTATTGAACACCCATAAATAAGATGTAATTCTAAGCTTTAAGAATAATGGCCTCCAAGAGTAGCACTAGCAATCCTTCCTGAAAGCTTTTCAGTGAAATTAAATCTTAATTAATTTCTCAGTTTAAGGAATAAGTTATTCCCCCCCCCCCCC
>VZSC01020000.1:531741-613347 GCA_013398225.1 Steatornis caripensis | reverse complement strand
CCCCCCCTCGTTTCTTGGGTGGAAACATGCAAAAGAGATGAATGACTACGAGTAATTCTGTTCCCCTTTCCTTTTCTTTTGGTCCATGATTTCCTTTCCCTTGCTGCTCTTAACTCTTTCACCTCTTCTTTCCTCTTGTTCTCACTCTCCTTTCTTGGTCTCCGTAGTGGTTTCCTTTTCTAGCTACGATTTCTTTTTTTTTTCTGAAGACTTCTAAACACTGAAAAGATAGCTGGAAGAATACAGATGGATTTCAGTTATAATAATGATGGAAAATCGTTTGCTATTTTTAGGCCTGTGTCAGATTTAGGCCTTTTAGATGAGTCTCAGGGTGCTTACAGTAATGTTAATAAAAAAGACTCAAGAATCTTTACAATAAAACCAGAAGAGATCTGTAAGATACCAGAGAGACTAGGAGGAGGGGATTTAGGGGCGGGGAGAAGCCGTTAATGGTGGTGGTACCAATGCTGGTGCATGATCGGTGGTTTAACAGGCTTGGACAGTGTGGCGCTCTGCAGGGCGAAATAGGATGGGCCGGCTGTGGCACTCCTACACCTGCCCCAGAGATTGTTCCTTGAAGCCACTTCAAGCTGAACATCGTGTATTTTTGCAATTGTGAAAATGTGCGCTGTTTATGACCCTTATTTTTCTCCTACTTTTATTTGTGGTCTGTTTCTGTTATTTGCTCTATAAGGATATGGCAGGTACCAACTCTGTGACAAGATCGGTCTGGTGCTTTTAATACTCGCATGGACACACCAGCGTGCTCACCTAGATAAAGGGCGTTTCCCTGAGAGGAGTGTAGCTGAGTGGAGATCGAGGGATATTGCAATGGAGAAGCATGTTGTTAAGTTGTAAATCTGCAGTTGTGTATCGACTGAGGAGGGTAAAACTTTTTAAAAGAGATTACATCTTTTTTAATGCACCCAGAAATCTGGGCAAACCAGCAAATTTAGTGCTACAGTTTATAATAGATCTCTTGCTCCAAAAGGCATTAGATCATTATCTGTTGATATGCAACACAGTTTCTACATGGATACTGTGAACAGAGTATCTTCACTATTTAACGCTACTCACTGTGTTTATAATCTATAAGACTACTTTTATATATGCTTGGTACTTAATCTCTTCATTTTACTTTAATGACACATCATGTAGAAAAAGGCAGACTGTGTCAATAATTAAACTTCATATGTGTTTAAAAGCTTTATTAAGCTCCCATACTGCTTAATGAGATTGGAAATTTTACATCTATTTGAAGTTTTTATTGCTTTCACCTAACAGGTATGCTCTGGACAACTCAAAGCAACTATTCTCTTTCAGAGGCTAGCAGTACTGCAGCATTGCTGTTGCTGAAGCGTCTTCAGAGCTGTTAAAGTTCCTGGAAATTCTGGGGATGAAAAGGCTATTCAAAACTGAAAATGTCATTCAAGACCTTGAACCTAATTGCAAAGCAATATCTGACCAGGTAGGAACCTGTCTTTGAGGGAATCTTAGACTTTCTCCAGTATTTTTTTCCCCAATATTTGCTGCAAAGAGACAAAGCAGGGATGTGTTTGTAACCTGTGGCATGTGTGGAAGCAATGTCAACTGTGGTTTTTTGTGTAGTTGGAAGTAAGAGAGAATCCCTGCCTTACTAATTAGACAAGATGGACAAAAGTGGGAAGAAGAAATACATGCAGAGGACTGAAGTAATTAGCAGGGAAGGGGTGAGCCTTGGGATTTTCACATGTTTTAGAAATGTTCAGATCCACGTGACTTTTTTTTTTGTCCTTCATATTGGCCTGAGATAACAAAAGTTTACGAAGTATTTCTTAACATCCATCTAAATAAAGTAGGCTGAGATCCAATGGAGTCTAAAGTGTTAAAATGGGGTTTTTAACTTCTCTGGAAAAAAACAAACAAAACCAAACAAAGCTAAGCATTATATTGAACTCATAGCATTAAATAATGCTCACGACTGAACCTTATATGAACTTCTAATGTTATTTGTGATGTTCCTGGAAGGTGAAGAAACAGACAGTATGCAAACGAAATGGGTCGCTGCTCTGCATTTCCTTTGGTGAGAATTGCGCATCGGGGTTTGTGTAACTTCAGAGGGTTTTTGTATTGCCTTTGTAGGTAACAGTGGTGGAGTAGTTAGAACCAACTCGATACACAGCTTGCAAAGTGTCGCATCTAGTCCAAGTCTGACAAGCTGAAACATATCTTGTCGCTAGTTTTATTGATGTGTGTTCTTAAATACAGATGGAATTTTGACTGCAGCCATCTAAGGCCAAAGCAACTTTAAATTTCTGATGGTTTGTAACGATGTATTTATAGTGACGCTGGGTAAACAGAAGAAATCTTGATGTTAATCTTGATTTGACAAGTCATATTACTTACGCTTATTAAAGCCAATATTACACTTGCTATATTCTGATGGCATTTGCATATGATGATTGTTTCCCATTCAGCTTCTGCTGGCTGTGTCAAATATTAAAACAAAGTGTTTGGGATAGAGCTTTCCATAAAATGACATAGAAAAGTAAAACTTCAACAGAATCCGATTTAAGCAAGAGCCAGATTTTGTTCTCGTACTTAGGACACGCTGAGAACCGCCTTACCACAATCAACTGGAGTGAGGGTGGAATGACCCTCTGCTTGGTGGAGCTGAGTGTCCACTAGTATCATGAGTAAATCAGAATTGTCTGAATACAGCACTTCTATTTAACAGTAATTTTCTTTGGCTTTCGTATGAAAGGTGCATACCAATAGAACGAGTCTTCCGTCTTTCTCATTCTGCAGGGCAAGGATTTGTGGTCCTAACAGAACAAAGGAAAATGGCAGGATGTGACTTGGGAGAAGTTGCAGCAGTGGAAAGACATTGAAGTGCATGGTCAGCATCACCTCTCCAGGGGAAAAAGCTGCACGCAGCAGTTTTGCTGAAAGATCTTCAAACAGGTGAAGAAGAAAATCTGTGGTAACTTCTGAGTTTGTTAAATGGTAGAAGTTAGATGTCCTTGTGCTCAAGGGTGGGCTTTGAGAGGTCAGAAGCCAGCTTTTACTCTGCAGTTAATTTCCATTTGTTTAGGCTCCAAAGCAGGACGATTGCGCCAAATATTTCTGTGGAGGCTTTAGCTGCCAGCATAAAATATTGCCAAAACCTTCCATATGGCTAATGCTTATAAATCCCTTGTTCAATCACAGAATATCCCAGTAGGCACTTTAAAGCCTCAGTTCCTGACTATGCAGCTGGAATATCAAGCATTTGAGGATCTGTAGGCCTGTTCAGAAGTGTTTCTCTTGATGTGTTTCTGTAGGCAACATTATCTCCCTAATTCAGAACAGATTTATTCTCAATGGGGGCCATGTAGTTATCCTTATTCATTCTGAACTCATCAGATGACGTATAACTCATCTGCTGCTCTCAGTAGGATGTGGGATGTCTTCTAAAGTGGACCTCAGCCGGCTCTTAACTCTTAGGTGTCCTTCAGGGCTGTGGGATTCACAGCCAGAAGTTAACACACCAGCTTACTTGCAATACTTGAGGAAAGTTAAGTACCTTTAAGTACCGTCTATAAAAGCCAATGCGTCGCTTAATATAAAAATGTTGAAGAGAAGGTGAGACTATCCTTGGAAGAGTCTATCTATCAGCAGCTACAAATCTCAGACAGAAATAAAAGCAATAGTCCTTCAACTCAGCGGTAAGGAGGACGGCATCTAGTTCAAAATGAATGGAGCTCAGTGTTAAAATAAAAACGTTTTTCAGGGAAAAGGATTATTTCCTGAAAGCAGTGAGCTCACTGAAGTAGGTGAGCATCACTGCAGGAGTCAGTAGTTACCCAGTTTGTCACAATTTTGTGACAGTGAACAGTACTTACCCTCCTGTCCTTTACCCCATGTTCGCTGACTTAGAATATTAAAGTCAGAGCATTGCCCTCTTCATGTACAGCATTGGAAATAAATGCTGTCAAAAGCAGAGGTGGTCACATTTCTGTCTGGGAACGATTCTCCCTAACAGGTGCCCCAGAGGGCAGGCGTCTGAGCTCAGCAACCTTTCTGTAACATCACAGCTGCTGGGTGAGTTAGATCATTGTGATCTCACAGGCAGCTTTTAAGATGGCTTTATAACCCATCACTGCAGAGTTAAAGAAGGAAATTAATCAGAAAGGGAATTACTTGCAGCCATTCTAGAGCAACACTTCTTCTGAGAAGTGAACTTGACTTTATAAAAAGCCCAGTGACATTTCAGGTCTAGGAAAAACTACTCGCCAATACAAGCATTAGTGCATTGTTAGGGTTGGTGTTTCTCTGAGGGACAACTATGAGAGATAAATGACTTAAGTCCAGCTAGATAGGCCTGGTAAGGTGCAGATACACTCAGAGATGCCTTTTTCTGTCACATACGTCTGCTGGAGTAAAGTAAAGAAACTGCTCTTGAAATAAATTCAAGGAAAAGGAAACTGGAAGTCCTCACAAGAATCCACGTAGTTTCTGGTTGGGGATATTTTTTGGCAATGTATTAAGTTTTAAACTTCTTTATAGCTATTTGGTTATAGATAAGTAGATGATACAATGCAACTTAACTGAGACACTGGTATAATTTTCTCCCTTTTATTGGTATGTATTTTTACTAGTTTGTTTTCATCCGTGTTTTTTTTCTCCCTGTTTATATGAAATTAGTTTTTTGGGGGGATGTAGGACAAGCTGTTATTTATCTATTAATTTGATAAGAGTGAAGCTTTCTGAATCTTTGGGGTCTGTCTTTCCAGATATTTCGAGTTTGTATATTCTTTCCACGGCTAACATTTGTGTGGCTACACTGAAACTACCTAGGCTGTGGCTGAGGTGTGCCTCTTTGGGGAGATGGGGACCTTGTCTGTTCCTGTCCAACTTGGCGTCGGGATCTAGCAGTCCTTACCAATAAACCAGTCTGATACTTTGGAGACTCTCAAAATGTGAGATGAGTATCTCTGACCAATTGCTGTGTCGTCTGTGACGCTCTCTGCGTAGGGGTCTGCCTGTTGTGCCTTAGCTAGTGATGGATTCAATCATCAGACATACGTTGGTGGCAAAACTCCTCTGTTTCCAGAACAGAAGAACATAAACCAGGGTGAAATAAGAAATATCTCTGTCTGAGACTCTCTTCCCCCTTCCAGTCACAGGCATTTCCTAGAGTAACCCGCCTCTGCCCTTCCACGTGCTTTTATTCTGCTCAAAAGTCAGGAGGAGAAACAGCCTAAAGGATTCTATATCAAAGCAAAGGTAACTACAACGCAACCCTTCCACCTAACGCACACTAATGGTTTCTGAAAAATGCAGTAATATTGCCAGAACGCTAATGAACCTTATTATAGAGCTAATATGTTAGGTAGATCCAAGAATTTACAGAGATTAAATCTTTCAAAGTTTTGTTACAACTCACACTTCAATAGTTTCATTACATAAGTATTAAACTGTCTTGATGGCTATTACTTTCTTATGTGTCATAAATGTACCTGTTTTGGTATAAATACTTCATTTGGGGAAAACATATTATAAATTTATTGTGGGTATTGGATTAAATTGGGAGGGACAGAGTTAATTTATTTGTTAGAGGAGGTATAGATAACTTATGTGATTACTGTATCCTTAAGTCAGTTATGGATAAAAAATTGTCTTTTTGAAAAATAAGCAAAGCTGCAGCCTGCAAAAAGCAGGCATTTCTGTGTAGAACAGATAGCAGCTAATTTTACGTTAAGAAATAAAATATGTAGTATGTCAGATTCATAATAGGTTCTTCATACTGGGGAAGAAAATAAAAAATGAATGTGTGTTGTTAAATCCTTAAAAGTCAGGGAACACTACTTGAAGTTTTTTTATTACCTCTGTTTTCTTTTGAGAGTGTAATTGCTTTTTCTTTTCCCGCTTTTGGTGAAAAAAATAAAAAAAAAAAGGCAGTGTATTTCAAGAATCTCAAAACCCTTTCTGGAGCAGCCTGCCCTGAGAAACTTCCATGCTTTATTGCATCAGCTGTTCCTTTACAACAGATGTTTTCCCTCTGACTAGCGGTACGGAGCAGCACAGGCCGGTGGTACAGATGCAGTCCCAGGGCCTGGCTCCTCTTCACCATATAAACGATTCTGTGGGCGTTCCCCTTTTTTTAAGCTACACTAGAATTCCCCTCTGAGAAAACTGTTTTGCAGAGTACAACTTTCCTGACACGTACATCCTAAAGGTAGCAAATTCCCATTTTAAATGTATTCTGAATTTTAAGTATTGCCATGTGGTGGCCTGAGACCTGCTTTAATGACATCCTTCTTCCGTAAAAGATGTTTCCGTATTGCTCTTCAGCTTTCTTCCTCCTACTGTTTTAGCTGTTAGAGCCATGAACAAGTATCTCTCTTTAAAAAGTAAGGTAGCCTTTCTAAACTTCCTTTGCTCTCGTAATAGATTTAATTATTTTTGTCCAGTAGTTCAAAATTTATTTGATTCAGTAAACTAGGAGAAAATTGGAAACTTTGACTACAACTGTGCAAACATAATGCTGTAAGGGTTGTCCTGCTCCTGCTGTGATAGACTGTGCCGACAAGTGAAAACGCGAGGAGTTAATGCTTTCAGGATGCGTGATAATGGTAATTAATGGTACTGTCCTCTTTCTCTTCTCTGTTCTCAGTCGTCTTCTCTCCTGGTGGTGATAATTCCTCTCGCTTTCTCAAATGCATTGAAGATACCTTTATCTCCCATGTTCTTCTATCTCTGTCTGGCGCAATATGTGTATGTTTGGTTTTATATGCGGACTTTTGCAGCAGAGGTTGGCTACGCTCAGGTTCCAGTATGGAAGGGCACTTCTCCCGGAGGTGAACGCAGCAGAGTTATTAAGCAGCCCAAAAGCAGGGCTTGCACCTTGCGGGGCTGTGAGGTTAATGATTTAAACATGGCCAGTCTTTTCCTCTGCATATTTTCTGTTGCCAAACCCTGAGTAGGTTCAAGTACTGCCTCTGTGCCAAACTGTCATGAGAAAAGGTTCAGATAAATTAGCGTATCAGTACTACAACATACACCATCAGGCTTAGCACCAGTCATCCCCGTGAGCCTTGCAAGCGGTGTGGTGAAGAGCACATGGGCCCCTCCAGCTGCTCGGGAGGCTGGGAAGGGATCCTGTCACAGGCAAAGCTGAATTTCAGCTTGTGTAAATTGGCACAACTCTGGCTGCTTTGGCCATTGGTCTTGGACAGATATCAGCCAATTCTGGCAAGATGCGTTCAAGGTGACCCATCTCTGGCAATGCATACTGCTGGCGTATTTAGTGTTGCAATTGTTTTTAGTAATTCGTGCACGTTTTCTGGATATGAAAGGCTGCGTGCATGCTGTGAGATTGTTGGGGATTCATCTGAAAGCTATCGATTCCCTGCTTGTCACTTTGAAGGAAGGGAAGGTATCATACTTACATAAATGGAATCTTTGCACTGATCAGATTATTGTATTTTTAGAGTTGTAAGTATCCAGGTGATCTAAGTATGACAGTAACTAATACTAGATATTTAGTGGTTAATTTTAACTGTCTGTTGGTTTTTTAATCTCTTACCTAGAAACTGTACATTGTTCTTGGAGAAGACTTGTATTTACTTTAGAAAGTATACCATTGCTTAAATGTAATCAAAAAAGTTGGACATTTTTCCTACCACAATATTCCAGTAGCCACACATCTGCTGAAACAGTGGACTGGGCCGTGAACTCTCCTAATGAGCAAAGACTGAGACCTTATTAAACTAATTAGCAGTCTCACTAGCAATAGCAACGCTTAATATGCCATGATATTACTGAATTAACCAGCACAGACCTGCCTTCTGTTTTCAAGAATCTGTTATATTTTGACCATCTGATCATTGTACCATGGCCAACGCTTTATTTTTATGGCACTTCTTTTGATGTCTAATAAGTTTGTTCAATGCAACATGGATATTTTCATTCTTACTTGAAACGATCAGTGAAAATGCAGCTGAGGGCAAAATGTTTTCAGGCTTATTCTTTAAATTACCTCTTAGTAAAAACATGTGTCAAAGCAAGATAGAGGTGCTGAAATTAAAGATGGATGTCCTTTGTGCCTGTAGTCAGATTTATCTGTTTTGAATTCAGTGTTACTATGAAACGCAAAAAAATATTGTTGACTGCAACTTTTTTCCTGTGTTAAGTTCAAATATGCTCCGAATGCATAGAGGCCTTAAAATTTCCAAGGAGGGGCATTATATATGTATACCTATAACCAGTTGTAAGGGGAGCAAGTTTAGATAACATCCACCTGAACTATGGAAAAGAAATCTTCCAGTGAAGGACAGAATAATAACAAGAAGCAGTTTTAGCAGGCAGTTGGTGTTGGAATCATACAAGCAAGTACTGCACGTCTGTTAAACAGAAGAAGAAACTTATTTTCTGGGGAAATAATTTCAACAAAATGCAAAGTCGGGAATACCTGCAAAAATCACCATTATTTATTTTTGTTAGCTGTTTCCAAAAGTTTAAAAAGTTAGAGAAGGAAGGGGTGTTGCCTCAAGGATTTGACTACTACCGAGACTTTCAGAAGTCCCCTCAGCCTATGTGATGCCTGTAAGGCATGCCAGACACTTGCTGGTTTCATTAAGTTGCTGCTGGTGGTACAGCGGGAGTGATTATCTCTTGAGACAAATGTTATGTAGACGCCTGCTCTCTAATTTATTCTGAGTTGCCTTTTCTTAGTGACAATAATAATCTGAGGTTTGGAAGGAAAGTTACTATGGGAATAAAAAGACTTCACCCTTAAACCCCAAGTTTTCCTAGCTTCCTGGTAGAAATGGCACCTGCACATGTACAAATGTTGAGGTTAGAAGCTCAGTGAGTTTGCTGTGCATCTATTGACCCATGCAGAGAAACTCTTGCCCGTTCTTGTCATCTCCCAGTGCTGCCTGAAAGTTTGCTGTTTGTAATTGCAGGACTCCTTGAATTCCTGTTGAATTTATTGCTAGCCACAGATGATCAAATAGCCTGATCCTTCCCATACCTTCTGCTCCGTGAGAATTCTTATGTTTGGACCCGGCAGCAGTCATCCCTGCATTTGGCACCTCCAGTTGCATTACTGGATCTCTGTTGCATTACTGGATCTCTACAGGAAGATTGTGCCTGTTGTCCATTGGTACCAAACAAAATTGCCTGACTCTTTCAACACTCGATCTTCCAAGAATATACTGCTGCTATATTCGCAGGCCTGCATTATGTCCTGGCCAGCTTCCAACGCCAGTTAAAGATCTTGGTCCTAACCTTTAACAATGTTATTAGCTTGAGGCCAAGCTAACTTGACTAAAACTAAATTTAAGCTCTTCTCAATGTCTGTGTGCCTTGAAAGGTGCAGGCTACAAACCCCATAAGTGAAGGATGTGAGGGTATAATTTCACAAGGTAATGGAATCAGCCAAGAAGGCAGACTCGTGTCTAGTAATCTAAATCTCTGTGCTTTGGCTTACCATCTAGCAGGTGATGGGTCATTTCTCAAGTGTGTCATTTCAGTGGTGGGGTTTATTTATACTGTGAATCCACAATCTATTGCACTGGTTCAAATGGGAAGATGGTAAACTCTGCAAGCAGGGCACGGGAGGCAAAATCAACAACTTCTTATGCCAGGTCTGCCACCAAAGCAATTGCTTCCTGAATTATCTCCTGAAAGTTGAAAACAAAGTTGTCTTGAATTCCCTGTCAAAAAAGTTTGCCAAATCTTTCTGATACTTAAAATGGAGATGCTGTGGGGCTGTTTTCAAGCTCGAGTGCCTGCCAAGTCTTCTCATCTCTTCAAAACCAGGATGGTAACTTAGGCAGATTTTTGAGAAATGTTGGAAACTTGTACATAAAGTTGCCACTGCTTCTGTTTTTACCCAAAAAGGTGCCTGAATAATCTTGGGTTGGGTTGAAAGATAAGCCGATGTTGCAGTGGGTACGTGGCCCTTGAAAGCAGAAGGTGTACCTGGAGCACAGGCAAGTCACTTATAACATAGTTTCACTGTGAATTCCCTTCGCAACTGGATGTTCTTTCTAAGTGTTGTTTTTTGTTTTTAACAAATTCACCATGAACCTATGAAACAAATTGGATGACACTTCCAAGGCTGCTTGGGAAACAGTGCTACAATTGAGCGATCCTATCACTATGTGTTACCTACAGCCCTATGTAAAAACTTGAAGCGAGAATGAAATCAGTCTGGTATTAAAAATCAGTAATCAACTGTAATTAAAAGGTAGCATATACTGAAATTTTCAGAATCAGTCTTGGGAAGAATATTCACTGTTAGGTTGCTGTAGTTACTCAGACTGTTTACTGAAAATACACTAGCCCTAAGTACAGATTGTGTACCTTGGGCAGTTATGCCAGATCATAATAATTGTTTCTGGACTAACAGACAAGATGACTGAAATAACTTTGCTGATTTAGGAAAAAGCTGATACCACAGCTACTCGAATCAAATCATATTCTTTGAGCTGTGACTTTTGGCACATAGAAATCAGTGAAAAGTCCCAGTTACATGATCTAGATTGACCAAATAAAATCACATTTTGGCCCATAACTATGTGGGTTTGTTAAAAGCAAATTAGAGAATTATTTTCCAAGGGCAGACCTGGTGTATGAGGTTAACACCAGGAAAAAAAAAAAGCTGATTTGATCCTCCTACCATTCATTTTCAAGGTTTTTTGACAATCACATGTAAATGTCATTTGAGTCAAAGTTACCAAGTATGCATTTATTCAGTATTATGAAAATTGTATGGCCACCAAACTCAGTTTTGTCTGTAAATGATGGCAGTTGTGTCTACCATGTGGTTTAGTGGTAGGCTTTAAAGTTTGAAGATATTAGCTGTAGTCCCAATGTAAGTAGATTAATAGGGGCCAAGAGATGAAAGGTGGCAAGACGTTTCCTTTAACCTGACTGTATACAACATGGACCTGTTTTTGAAGTTGAGTTACCTTGTTTCACAACAGCAAGAACAGCCCAATGGCTTTTGTTGGAATTTTGAATTCAGGCTCAGCCAAAAGAAGCATTCATTGAACATATTTTAAACGTGAAGTGTTACAATGTTTTTGAAGCATACAGTAAATTCAACACATGGAAAAAGCACGTGTGGAATGGATCTATCTAAAAAAATAGTCTTAAGAGATGTGATATAAAGTAATTTCCACATGCCAATTAACTAGAGCAGGTTGTTGATACTAGTGCGCTCAGTCTGTGACAACATCGAGCCTGTTTTTTCAGAGGTATTTGCCTTGTCTGTTATCACAATATTACAGTTTAAATTACCTCATAGTGTTTCTTACGAGCTCATTCAAGTTTCAGGTATCGTATCCTCTGGTGGCACTGCCAGTACTCACTGCCCACATGTTATACAGCACTCGCACAGAGCAGCCCAGGACTACCTCCGAGAGGTCTGGAGAAGGGTGATAGGAAAATAATTGCTCTTCTGCTACTTACGTATGCCAGATTCCCAAAGGGCTGCAGTTCTTCTGGAAAACGTTTAGGGCTTTCTCATTCCCAGAGGGTTGAAAGCTGCACTGTGGTCAGAACAAAGCAAATTTTTTGTGATTTAAGTGACAAGAAGAAAAGGACAAAAAGGGATACCCAGCCAACCTACTGCTTGCTGGTTGACATGCGTGCTTATTTATGTTGTGTACCTCAGCTAAATGAGTCATGGCTTTAAATAAGAAAAGAACAGAACTGACAAATGCCAGATCTGAGGTTCTCTCCAGAGTTCTATTTCCTGCAAACAGCCAACAAAACAATGGCTGAGAGAAGCTCATAGCTCTTTCCAGACATGCTAAGAACACTTGAGAAGGCAAACAGCTAGTTTAAGCTGGGAAACTGATGTGAACCAGGAGCAGGCAAAAGAGGGACCACTTTCTCCTGGAACATTTCTTAGGTATCCGGTTGCCCTGGGTGTCTCAGGCTTTCAGCTTGTGTCTGTAACAGTGTTTCCAGTGAACCATATTAAAATGGAAAAGGGTTCCAGTCGAGGGCTCTGTGAGATCTTGAGAGATGGCAAGAAAAGAACGCATGTTAGTTAAAGCTTCTCTGCAGTGCTCTTCTGTAGTAGCATGCCTGATATGGAAGGGTAATCCCTGGAGTTAGGAGAGTTTTGTAAAGCTGGGAAACGATGGATGTGCCCTTCTCAAATGAAATCTCAAAATCTGACACCTTGTTCTTTTAATATTTGATAACATTAGAGACCTTCAATGCTGAGTGTCCGATTGCCATGGTACGTATTTTGTCTGTGAATTTAAAAAATATAATAAAGTGTTCTGGAAAATAAGTTTTTTGACTTTTGCATGGAAACGATGAGAAAAGGTTCTCCATGATACTTTGCCAAAGGCAAAAAGATTAGAATAAATTACGAGGACTGATACAAACCAGTGTGATTTAAAGCAACAGGCAAGCAATCATGTTTTAATAACGGAATTTACTTTCCTTTTGCAGTTGTACTTAATTGTTTTGCAAAGAAAGGCTGACCTGCACTGAACGAGAACTATTCTGGTAAGCTGATTTGCAGTGAAACTTATTTCTTAGGATCAATTCCATACGGTTCATTTTGACAGATATCAAAAAATTCCCGTACCAATTCCTCAGTCAGTAACTTTCCTCATCCAGTGATTTTCCTTCTTTGGAATGTCGGTGCTAAACATGCGATTCTAAAAATTCTAAGTTATGTTTAAAAAATGTAATTATTTCAAATGTGATTTTAGGTAGAAAATGTATTATGGAAAAAACTATTGAAGTTGCAGGGTTTTTTTTTTCATAATCCGTGAGTGGCATTCTTCCCGATAAGCAGAAACCAATGCAGGTTGAAAAATCATTTTCTTTTTCAGTTGTGCACTGAAATAGCTTGGCTGTCATTAACTTGAGGATATTGAAGACAGAGTAATTAGAAAATGACATTTTCATCTTGAATGCAGGCGAAGTTCAGCTGTATCGTATAAAATCGGGGATAACTGGAAATGGTACTTTCATGTCCGGTAACTGTTTCCTGCTCCCTCTCTCCTCTACCCCGTGTTCCTCCATCCCTCCCTGTCCCACCAGCACAAGCCAAGGCGTGTTTCTGCCACCTGTGAACATAACTCGTAAATGGGTTCTCCAGCAGAGGACTTGTACTCTGTCCAGGCCTTGGGCTGCGCATCAGACAGCAAGTCAGCTAGAGCCTGCACTAGAGAAAAGATTACTTCAGGCACCCTGCTTTTCCTTTGGTCTTCCTCGAGCCTCAGTTTGTCTGGTTAATAGATCTTACATGTCTGTTTTTCACTAGCAGATCAGAAGCCATTTTCCAGCAATGGCACCACCACAGATGTCATCCATCGTGCAGCTGCTTCTCCGTTCAGCATGCCAGGGTCTCAGACTGAGGTGGCAGCTGCTGTCAGGTAGGCTGGGCAATGACACGGAAGGGACACCTCCCAGTTGAATGTAGTAGACTCTTATAAGAAATGGAAAAGTTTTTGTAATTCCTTGTTTGAGTTGATTTTTACTTTTCTGGGGATACAAGTCAAGGGAGAGCAATTTCCAAAGCTTGTCAAGCCTTGTCAGCCTGCAACATGAAGGTAGCAATGAATAAAAACATGAATGAGCAGGATTTGGCAGCTCACCAGAGTTGTGAATGCCAAGGCATGATGTTTACTAATGACCATCTCTATTTTCTGATCTGGGTCAAGTTATAATTTTTTTTTTTTGTTGAGGCATTTAATATTTCAACACAGTGGACTTAACGATAACCTAGAAAATTAAACACTGTTTGTCTTCTCAAATTGGGGTTTTAATATTTTAGGCTATTGTCAGCTTGAAAATAGAAAATATAACCAGGTAAATTCTTCAGCAAATGGGCAAGCTGTACAAATACTGTAGCTGCAGTTGGGTGTTGCAGTACTCACAAATACAGGCAAATGAGCAATGTACCTGTTGATTCAGATGACAGAGTAAATCTGAAGATACAGGAGGACAGGACTGGAAGCAAATGGGAATTAATGATCTTGATATTGCAGTATGTCTGCAATATTATATCTGCATCGTCGTGCAGTCTCTTACAGAAACTGATCTGTCTCTACTTTTGGAGGCTTTGTATCTCTGCACTTGTTGGGAAGTTGTTCAGGAACCGCACTCTCTGAAGTTTTATAAGATGTAGAGGATGGCCATAGTTCATGAGACTGAAAATCCACCCAATTTATTAGGTGTGTCTGAGAACAGCTTAGGCAAGCATGTTAACGTGGGGCAAGTATACATTGGTACTTCCTCAGCTGAGTTTTCCACTGCAGCAATAAACATATCAAGCAGTAAATTTATGCACTGTCAAATTCTTCTTTCCTTATTGCTCTGGTCACTTTTGGAACTCGTATGTTACATGGAGGAAGATATCTTTGCTTTTTTGAACGTGATAACTGCTAATTTCTCTCTGTGCCTTGTTTTTAATTTTGTTTAGTGTTTGCTTCATTTGGGTTTCTTTGAGAAACAACCATGCTCATTTCACCAGCTTTTGTCACTCAGCATTCTTCTTGTAGACTTCTGTTTTCTCTCCTCTTTAATCATGCTTTTCCACACTGAAGAGTTTTGGACATGAGAAAACTTGGTACTTAGTCGTCCTTCTCTGCATGTTTGCCAGTTTGGCTCGATTGTTTTTAAACTGAGAGGAATCAGGACAGCATCTTGTCTTCAGCATGTTGGCATAGCACAGGCTGATGCAGTGGCAAGATTTTGTAAAAGTGTTGACTTTTCCTGATTCTTAAACTAAAATTATTCCTGACATCTGGTTTTGGCCCAGCTATTTTCCAGCTTAAATAGCTTTTCTTGTTTTCCACTGTTTGTGTTCTTCAGGTATTTGAAAAGAGCAATCAATTACCCTCTCTGCAGTTATTTCAAGCCCTTTCTGGGATGAGGTTACACTGAGTTGCTGGTGGGCTGCAGAAGACTGTTCTCATGAGTTGTCCTATGCAAAACATCCACTTGTTTCTTAACAGTGGGGCCGGAGGGCTGTCCAGTGCATCTGCACAGCGTGGTTGCTTGAAGACACCAAAGTCCCTGGTGCAAGGCTCCTTTGGAAAGGCTCTTCTAGTGCTTACTTTGCTATTGGCTTGTTAGAGACACACAGACCTGTCACTGCACTGCACAGGCTGATAAAAGGAACGTGTGAGCTTCCCAAACCCTCGAATCTGAGGGATGAAATATTTTGTTGTGGGACCAGCAGTTTTCCCCCAAGGCTCATCTGCTATGACGTGGCAGCTCACAAAAGTCAGAGCAGTGCTTCTCCCTATCCAGGAGGTAGCACGCAGCCCTCTTTCCCTGGCTGTTTCCTTCCCTTCTCTCCGTCTTGTCCAGACCTTCCCGGCGTGACCCAGCCTGGCCTGGTATTCTCAGCACAGCTATATGGGGCAAGACACTTCACTGCGTGGTCTTGGGAGAACGAGGACCTTATTTAGATGCAGACCCTTTTCCCCCATGGCCCCATGTCAGGGTGCACGTGTCATCTAGTGGCACACTTAATCTTAGGCAAGAGCTGATGGGAAGATAAGAAAACCTATGCAATGGATTTCCCATGGAGAGGAGGAGTTGTAGTCTAGTGGAGAAAACACTGGCCTAATGCCCGAGTCCCATGCCTGGTTTTGTTTATGGAATAACTTTTAGCAAACCATATCTCTTTGTACCTCAGTTTCCGCCTTGGTAACATTTTACTGCTCTCCATTGTCAAGCATTTGAATGTCACTTGATGACAGAGTCTGTGGGCTGTGCCATATTGCGTTCCAGAGGCATTGCAAGAACTTGCATGGGGGTTGTGCCTGCTATTAGCTGCTGTTGTTATTCTGTTCTTTCTAACGTAAAGAAGGGTTCTTTATTAAAATCAATCTTTGCTCACCTATGCTACATCTGGGACTGCAGCCAGCAGTTTATTCTAGACATGGGAGAAATGGGAAACCTCAAACCCTAGGAAAACTTTTCTAGGTATTTACTGGGGAGAAGTTATGCACTTGCCTCATCTGTGGCTCCAATACCTTCAGAACTGGGAGGAAGATTTCAAGGGAGATGTGCAACACTTATCTCCCAGCATCATCCTACACGATCCTCCCAGGCAGCTTTGAGCAAACTCTGGCTGAAAACCAGCTCTGCCAGAGAAATGGTGGAGCTGCATGTGAGCTAAATAGCAAGAGGTCATATTAGCTTAGACTTGGTGCTACGTTAACATGACTATGTGTCTTTTGAGCGATAGCTGGCTTGCTTGTGGCTGGCTCCCAGGATGCACAGAGCTTGCTTGTGTCTCCCCAGAGGGGGCAGACAGTTTGACCAAACTGTTCAAATTCAGTTTGAGAAGGATGGTGATCTTCAGGCTTGGTAACAAAATGTTAGGCTTCCTCTGGGCTGGATGTGACTTGGAACCTGAATTTGCCTTCCCCCAGCTGGAGACCCCTGTGAGTGGTACCCCCAAGCCCCCGTACTGCTCTCCCCTGGCCTTGCCTGTGGTGCCTGACTGTACCTCCGCTCAGCAGCACAGTTGGCTACATCCTTGTGGCCACAGCTCCTGCGGTACCTCAAGCTTGTGGCACCACCGTGCTCCTAGGGGCTTGGTAAGCTTTAGCAGATGGTGATGGATGGCTACTGGCACTGTGAAATATGGCGTGGTTGGGCTCTTGTGCCTGTATGGAGGTGGTATGTCAAATACAGAAACAGTGGTGCCAGCCGGTGTCCTTTCTCTTTTGTCCCCTCTGCTTTCTTCTGAAGTCAAGGAGAGTGTCTAAAAACTCCCAGTGGGACTAAGATATATGTTGGGGTACTGCAAGTCAGACTACTCTATGTGCCTTCCGTCCATGCTCCAAGCAATTTGGGGGTAAATTAGTCCAATCTGAAAGTCATAAATCTAGATTTGTGTACCTGGACCTTAAGTAGCTGCAAAAGATAATTAGAGTTTCTTTTCAGCCACAAGAAAGGACGTGGTTCCCCACCTACGTCCCAGTGTATTTATCTTGATTAAAATGTATTGATGAGGGGTCAAACAGGCTCACATTTTTGTTCCATGCTCGTAAATACTGATTAGAGATTTAATTTGCTTGACTATGTGTACGAAAATGCAGAAACATTTAGAGAGAAAAATTAATGTAATGCGTTTTCCTGGAGTCCGGTTCATGTGCATGCAGAACTGTCTGTTTATCTTCCTTCTCCTCTCTGTCCTGGAGAATATGCAGGATCAAACACAAGCTTGTCCAAGGCTGTTAAACAAATACAGCTTTTCTGGAAAACTCTTTGCACTACCAGGGAGATACGGATGAGGTGCTTGATACACAAGTGATTTAACTTTTGAGGATTTGGGAAACCTCTAACTTGTGTTCAGGCATGAGACTTTCTGACTTACTGGATTTTTTAGCAAAATGTCTGCCTATTTCAACTAAATACTTCATTTGCCAAATAAAGGACTGGAACCGTGCATGGAGCCATGGTCAAAACCCTCCTTGAATAACTGCAAAGTTCTCTGCCATTAATTCCTTAATAGGCTGAATATTTTCTGACCTTTTTTTTTTTTCAGATAAAATGATCTAAATGATATAAAAAGTTCACGGTGGGTGGTGTACAATATAATGACAGCTATGAAATATTAAATGGCAAAGATTTGATTTATAGCTCTATTTTTCTTTTCTCCATTACACACAGGAGAAAACTACTTAAATTTATTTCACGGTGTTTTTACTTTGTAAACCACTCACTCTTGTACAAAACAAAGACCACAGTGGCCCTGAATACATTTCTGCAATGTGAAAAATGACTTGTGCCAAAATGCTTATTGATACTGACACTGTTTAAAAATCAGATTGTTCCATTGCACTTCAGTTAATTTAAGATTCCCAGGATTTCTTATACAATTCGTTCTTTAATGCCTAGACGTGTTCCGGAAAACTCCTGCTTGTTTTTTTATGAACTTGCTTTTTACCACTTTCTTGGCCTTATTAATCCTTGGATTACACTGAGAAAGTTGCTTTTGTGTCTCAAGGCTCTTGAGGCCAGGTTTGTCAAGTGTTGTAAAAGTGAATGTTGTACCAGCATACAAAGATTCAAGTCTTTTCAGGCTCTGAAAAGAGTTGAAAGCGATTGCAACTGGATACCTAGCTGCTTCTGCAGATCTCAAGCTCTTTCAGTGAGCTGAGTGTATGTACTGCAACGTTGCTTCCTGGAAGACAGAAACTGTTCGCTTGGTCTTTTAAGTGAGAAGTAATGGAATTGTTGTCTTGCATCTGAAGTGCCTTATCATCCACTGAGTCCTCCCCTATCCAGAATGGGACAGACTCTCTTCTCTTTCTGGAAATGGTTGAATTATACAGAGTAGAGTCTTGTTCCACTCTCTTCCAGCTGAAACAACGGAGTTCATGGTTGCTGCAGTAGCAAGAGAAATAATCAAAGTGTAAGGCAGGCTAGAGGGGCACCTTGATCTTTGTTTGACTTTTTAAAATTAAGCCTCTGAGCTCCTCTTTGATAACCTGAGGTGACCCAACAACACAGACAATTGCTCTGTGCTTTTCAATTTCAGAGGATGGCACGGTTGTGACCTGCAACTTCCACGGAGTATTCCTGTGGGTCTGATAGACTTCCATTAGTGGTGAGGTTAATCTTGGCTAGATCACAGGCTGACTTGTTTTCCACTGAGAGGTGACTGAAATTTTTCACACCTGAAACATTAGCAATTGAGACACATCTGAGCTCTTAGAAGCAGAATGCTGTTTGATGCCAGGGTTGGTACCAGAACTACCACTGCGTTGGGTAGCAATGAGGAGAACAAGAAAAGGTGATGATGAAATACCAGCCTTTTTGATGCTTCAGGTAACTGCTTGAGTGTTGGCTTTGATGAGAAGACTGAGCTCAGTGCTGGTAAGGTGCTGATACCAATGCTTGGTATTAGCACTGAATCCTTCTCAGCATAGCAGTTGCCTGTATGATCAATGGGTCGTTAGCCCTCACTAACTTGTCCATTAGCGGGCTTTTAGAACTCATTATTTTGGGACTCAGTTTGTTTCTTGAAGACAGAGCCAGACGGTGGATCATCAGCCTCATATGCTACTTATAATTCTTCACAAAGCACTCGGGCAACTTGGGCTTCTGTGCGTCATATTGGCAGCTGTCTGTTATGGAAAATCAGTGTATGTGCCTGACCAGTGATGCACCATTGTGAGGCTGTGGAGGTTGTGTTTGGGACTCTGACTTCAGGCATGGATTAGAGTTTTCATTAACTCTTTCTCCTTTGTGTCTGTTATCAAACTGTGTTTATTACCTTTTGATTTATAGTGTTTAGTAATTATCTAGTGATACCTGATACAAATGCAAAGCACAGGAAAATGGACCTAATTTTCAATAAGCTTTTCAAAAGGTGACTGGTGAATCAGTAAGTTTTCACTTGGCAAGAAGGTAGGAACCTCGTATCTTGCTTGCAGAAGTTTAATGAGTTCATTTTACTTTTTAAAGTACATTTTCTAACATAACTTTCTCTTTCAGAAATAATTTAGGATCGTTTACATAAGTGAATACTTGACATATAGAACTGCAGCATTATATTCTTTAGGAAAGAACTTTCCCTGAGGTGTATCTGATGCTTGAAAACGTGTGACTGAAATTTTGTCAGGTAGTCATTATAGGTCAAACAGCTTAAATCTCTACTTGACAACATACAATTAACGATTATAAATAGAAACATTTAAAATTGAGAACATTACAGTATGATAATCCTCATATCAAAGTATTTTAATACTATTCAACACACCAAATCATTACTATAACTGAGATGTAAAAAGTTAATGACAGTTCTTGTAAGCACTTTCTTCCAAAATGGTGCAGCTTCCCTTGTCAATCCTTGTAACACCATATTCTGCATTTCCCTGGAGAGGTTTAGATCCAAAGATTCCCTCAGTTTTTACTTGGCATCTAGGACTGAATCTCTTGGTTTGTGATAGATGGCTCTCTACTTGAGAAGGAAAAGAGAGAAGATACTGTGGTTGATCTCTGTCACACACCTGTTTATGCTCTATACTGACAGATGAGGCTGGATTATAAAACTAAGTGGGGATCGCTAAATCTAGAGGTGTGCATGAACCCAGCCATGGAGACATGAGGCTCCACACGAATAAATATTTTCAGCCAGCAATGTTTATCAGCAGAGCCACACAGTACGAAACAAAAACATTTTGGAGTTAGCCCGTACACTAGGTTAACATAATTTATTTTCTGTTCAGCAACTCCAAAATACCTCACAACTGTGTGCAACTCTATTTTAGATATCAGTGCTTTTCCTAATACATGCTCTATTGTGGAAGCTGCCTGTCATCACAAGCGATGGAAAGTAAAGCATGCATGAAGAAGAGGAGACAATAGCTAGAAATAAGTATGCACTGACAAGACCAACCTTGAGCTGTATCCTTAGTTACCTAATGATGATGGTAAACTGTTCTGTTCCTTTGAAGAATGATCCTGAAAGCTGTGGTACTAATATGGATTAGAGGTGAGTGCGTGCTCAACATATCTACCAAAGGATCCAAGGCTAATAAGGTTTACTAGTCATTAGTTGCAGCGGCTGTTTAAAAGCTGGTACCATGGATCTGAAAGGAATTACCTCTTTTAAAGTCTTTTGAAATGTCAAGGCAGTGAAAGAGGAGGAGGAAAGGAATTCTTTCTGTTAGTATTTTTGTCGCCTATTTCTTTTGCCTGCACCAGACAATGTGAGTAGAGATTTGGAAGGAGAAAAAGGTTGTTTTAAAATTTCTGGTTTAGGATTACACAGTAAGTATTTACTTTATCAATGTTCAAAATGTGTGTTGTTCACAGTTTTTACAAACTTCGTGCTCAGTTTACAAAAGTTATGCAAAACTATATATGCACATTCCTTGTTGTTGGGGGTTTTGTCCCAGCAGCCATGCATGGATCTTATTGCTTGCTATTAAAAGGGAAACAAACAGAGTGAAATTATAGGTTCTTCTAGCTTTGTAAGAGAAAAGGTTACCACAAAGTGACTGGCGGTATTTTTCAGTTTGCAGAAAATTCGCTGTCCTTTTTCAGTAAGGTGTCATGCTGATGAATCATCTAGGCAAAAAAAATTAGCATATGGTGGCATGAAGAAATGAGTGTTTTTGACGGAGTGCAATCTGGTACAACTCATGTGTCACCACTTTTCGTGCTTATCAGTCTGTCGGTTTGTGACAAAAGAATATATGGTTTATTTGAAGTCAAAGTAAAATTCCTGGCAAAGCCAAGACTCGGTCCATGTTCAAGTTGCGCGGTTGTTTCACTGGGATTCTAAATACAGAAGTAAAATATTTTTAGCCACTTAATTAGTAGGAGGGTTATTTTTTTCAGTTAAGAATAACAAGTGCACTGTTTCTGTATAGTCATTTATTTGTTAGAGTATTTTTTTCCAAACTCTGCTTTATATTTGTAAACACATCAGTTTCCCAAATAATAATCAGTGGAACAGAAAAGCACCTGGTAATTTATTATTACCTATAAAGGTGTGTACAGGCTAATAATAGTCTTTATTTTACAGCACACTACAGCTCCTCAAATTTAGAACAGAGATTAATGTGTTACGAAGATTATGTAATGGCTTATGTCCCATTGATATAAATATCAAAACTCCATATACTTCAGTGGAAACAGAATTGGGTTAGGAGGTAGGTGATAAAAGATATGGAACAGTGAAGTTGCTCAAATCTACAAAGAAATAAAGTCAATTAAGGAAAAAGAAACCCATTTGTTTCAAAAGGCTGTTTTACGCATCTGTTAAGAACCAAGGCAGGACTGACTGCCTTCTTACACGTGCACACCTTATCTTTCCAGTTTTAGAGAAAACATGTTTACACGACGGGTCATTTTACTGAAGAGCTGAATGACAGTGGGGAGAGTCTGAGCTGCCCCACATTGCTTTGCTTTGTGGACTGCAGGAAGCAGCAGGAGCCGGCAGTAGCCATGGGGTGCAGGATAAGGCAGAACGCTAGTTGCCTGCCCTGAAAAGTAAGCAACACTTTTCCCTACCTACCAATCATTTGTAGCCCAGGGAAGCAGAGAAGTCATTTCAGTAATTTCAGCAGGTTTGAGATGAGGTCACCTTTTGTAACTCAACTCTTTTTACTTCAAATATAATTTTATTCAGGTCAAGGAGCTGGGTAACGTGATTACTAGTGATTCACTTGTATGATGTCCATGCTGTTATTGCTTCAGCCAAGAGGATCGATAATGCTCATAGAGAATGAAAGTTTCTGTAAATCCTCCTTTTATTTTCTCCATGTGGCTAAATGTTCAAGACAAATGTAAAATTACCTGCATTGTGCCTTTCTTTTCATGCAAAACCCAGCTAAATCTGCAGCAGATGTAATGGCACACTTCCATAGCCTACAGNTTTCCCTAAAGATAAGAGGCGTGATTCTTCTCACTTGTAACTAAGACCTTGGTTTGTCAGCTTGACCACATGTCTGACCACAATCAACTAAAAGTTGGGTGGGATGAAGCCTCCACCTAAAGTGAGTTACAGCAGATGTGGCCCAGGCATGTGGAAAAATACGGGGAAAATGTGTACGTATCCATTTACCTTCTGTTACTATTATTTGTAATGAGCAATCATAGTAATAAAATAAGGATAGATGCAAAACATAAACCTTGATTATTTGCAGTATTTAGGTAAGAGCTTATTCCCGTTTGTTAAGTTCTTAAGGCGCTTGGATGCTTTTACAATGAATAACACAGCACTGCAATCCACGATGACGAAGCCTGGCCTTCTCCACATTTGGCCCTTTGTCAAAGGAATGAAATCTGCCGAAACGCATCTGGTTTGTTTGTTAATAGGAGAGCTTCTAAATGAGGTTTCTGTTATTAACACAATGTGGTGGGGCAGAAGAAGGAAAAGAAAGACGTGTAGGGAAGGGTGTATGAACAGGGTACATGAAGGTGGTTTTTGGCTACACCTGGTGTACTTACATTCCAAGGGAAGGGGCTGGGAAAACTGAACCCAAAAGAAGTCTATCTGTGCTACAGAGCTTAAGCTCAGCAGGATCATTATAGGACTAAAAAAGCGAGCTTTTCTAGCCAACAGGGCAGGCCTAAGAGAAGGTGAAAGGGGCCCTCTCTGTGTCGAGAACTAAGTCGATCTGATGAGCACTTGCCTTCCAGAGCAAGGCTTAGAAAGCCTGTCAGAGAGGGAGCCTGATGACATTGGTCTCAAGGTGAAAATGCAGGGCTGTACTGCACCAAGGAAGGGTGACAGGGCACTTTCACAATGGGATTATAAAGAGAATCTTAGTTCTTTGCCATGGAGTTATATTTTCAAAGAGGATTGTCAGCATTCGGATTGGGATACATATGTTAACAGTGCAGGCACAGGAGCTTCTCTCCATTGATTTCTGCTTAACACAAATACTTTGTGTCATCTTTGAAAGAAAATATCATTGTTCTTGTTGAGAACATTCATGCTGCCGAGAACAACTTGGTGGTGAACTCTTCCAATTTTCCTTGGCAAGACAGCAACGTAAGATCTAATAAATAGATAGCTTTTGCTAGACATTTCTTCATTCTGTTTTACACTTCCCTGATACAGGTAAAGACACCTACCCAGGGCAAGGAGGACTGTTTCCGTACAAAATGTAATTTTGCAGCATTCTCCCAGGTGATCCTGTTTCCTTATGAAACATCTATCACTGTGGGGAGGGGGAAGCGTTGCTGGAACAGTTTTCTGTATTGTTATTGCCTTCTCTGGATACTTTTTGATCATTTATGATGTGACTGATTAAAAACAAGTTATTGCTTATTAAATGTATTATCGTATGGTATTAAGGGGGGGTATACCTGTGCTAGTGAGAAAGCCGTACTGGGCAGTTTAAAACAGGCTCGAAGACAAATCAATGCATATTTTCAACTTTACCTCTCTATTAGACCTTAACTCCCGTTATTATGCACGTTTAAACTGCAGTGGCATTTTCTCACCTGCTCTTGCAGGCGGTTAGCTAAGTGCGTCTTAGTCGCCTATGGAAGTAGCCTAGCCAGGCCAGGAACGGGATTCTGGCAGGAGGGGCTATGCGGCTGTTGAATGTCTGCCTGCGAAAGGAATCTTCAGGAGCCTCCTCGGATCTAGGTGAGCTCAGTGGCCAAAAGTTTGGAAAATTACTTTTCTGTTTGAGCTTTGGCTCATCATCACGCCAGGGCCTGGAGCAGCGTTGGTACAGAGGGGGCTGCAAGGACAGATAAAATCCTGTCGCTGCCTCGTTTGGGCAGGGCTCGGCGCAGCAGCTGCGTGACCCGTTGTGGGTGCCATGAGCCTTCCCTCACGCAATCTCTTTTATTTCCCTCTCAGCGTGATCCAAACGGTGACGGGAGGTCGGCTGGGTAGTTTCAGCTCCCACCTTGGGCGTTTCAGGCCGCCGCCGGGGACGTACCCGTCGGGAATGACGGTCAGGTGCCGCAGGGCTGTGAGGGGAGGGCGGAGGTCCCTCAGGCGCGCGCCCTCGGTAGCGCCCGCCCCCCCCCCGGGGCAGAAAGCCGCTGAACGGCCGTCCCGCTCCCCGACGGCGGGGCCGGGGCGGGCCCGTGCTGCGTGCTGATTGGCTGCCGTCCCTGCTCCGCTGGCCACGGCAGGCGGCGCCGCCGCCTCGAAGTTTGCCGTCAGGCGGAGCTGGCAGCTCCCGGCTCCGGCCGCCCCTGCTTCTCCGCTCTCTTCCCCGCGCCGGGTCAGATCCGGTTCTGCGCCGGCTGCTTCGCCCCGCGCCCCGGCAGAGTGGCAGGGCGCGGGGAGGACGGCGCCATGCGGTCACTGAACATCACCCCGGAGCAGTTCGCGCAGCTCCTGCGGGACAACAACGTGACGCGGGAGCAGTTCATCGCCCTCTACGGGCTGCAGCCGCTGGTGTACATCCCGGAGCTGCCGGGGCGCACCAAGGTGGCCTTCGTCCTCATCTGCGTGCTCATCTTCGCCCTGGCGCTCTTCGGCAACTGCCTGGTGCTCTACGTGGTGACCCGCAGTAAAGCCATGAGGACCGTCACCAACATTTTCATCTGCTCCCTGGCGCTCAGCGACCTTCTCATCGCCTTCTTCTGCGTCCCCTTCACCATGCTGCAGAACATCTCCTCGAACTGGCTCGGCGGTGGGTGCCGGGGCCGGGGCGGGCAGTCCCGGGCCGTTACAGGCTCGACGGCCGTTGGAGGGAGATGCAGGGCGGGAGGGGCGGACGATGAGGCGTAGTGCTTGTGGCGAGCGGCGCCGCTGAGAGCTCTCTTTCCCGCCCCCTGCGAGGGACCGCGAGGGCTGTGAGGTGTCCTCGCGGGGAGCCCCGGGCAGCCTCGGCCGCTGACGACTGCCCTCCGCTGAGGAGAGGAGGGGAGGGACGCGGCCGCCCCTCTGTGAGGAGGCTGCTGTCCTCCCTCAGGGCGGCGTTATTTCCGCGCAGCCCTGCGGAGCTATTCGTGCTCCCACAAGGCTTAAACTCTTCGGTGAAAACTTGAAACGCCTGCTCTGCCTAGAGTCGCTGGTCGCGTTCGGGCGTTCGTAGTCTTGTGGCGGGGCTGGGGGGCCGCCTCCAGGTGGTCGTTCGGTAATCTCAGCCTGCCCTCAGATGCTTGTCCGCAGGGTTTAACAACGACACCACACCCTCAGGTTATGTTAAACCCGGTGCCCTTTCATGCTCATATTGGTTAAAAGTTGTAGTATGTCTGTGAGAAACTGCGTTGTGCAGTGTTGATGAGGTAGTCGAGGTACTGTATCTTTTTTTTTCTCTGGAAGTAATGAAATCTGTCTGGTAAGTGAAATATCAGTCTTTATTCAGCTTAAGTTCCTCTGGCAGCAGTCGGCTCGGGAGTCAGACCTGCCTCCTGTGAGGAAAAAGAATGAGTCCTTGGAGAAATAAGGGAGTGAGTGAACATGCAGGATTTATGTCGAGACGATTGATTTTCAAGATATGCTTATATCCTAGGAATTCTATTGTATTCCTGTTGATGTGAAGGACCTTTGGGCAAGGCCTCAGTGATACCTAGAAATAATTAATGTTTTTTTTCTTTTTTTATGCATCTCAGTTCCAAAGTAGTAAAGTAACATAAAGATAAAGGTGAAGTAACATTGCAAATCGTGTTTATCTTCCTTTTCTTGTCCTTAAAACAATGTTTGACAACTGTAAGTAGAAAAACAAAAGGGATGGTTTTGCAGCAAGTAGCAGACATCATCTTGTATGACCACAAATAGAAATATTTTTCATAATATGTTGATATGAACAGAAAAGATGTTCATAAAGTGACAGGGTTATGTTTCAGTTTCCAAGGCTTCCTGTGCTTCTGTTGAGAGACAGTGAAAGTTACCTTCAGAATATCGAAACTTAATTCCAGTACATCCCATGAATTAGAATGCAGGATGGGAATTGACAGGTCAGAGGAGACTTGAAAAGCACACTGATACCTAACTCAGTGAGAAATGGGCTTAATTTTTGTCTGAAAAACAAGCATTTTCTGGGAGAAGTGAGGAATACAAAACTCCAAGGGCTACTAATAGTAAGGACAGCTGTTTAAATTTCTTAGGAGCTGCCTTTGGGGGAGGTAACCACTGTTTTAAGACAGTACAGATGTTGAATCCCAAAACTAATAAGGATGCGTAAATAAAAATAACGGAATAAATTGTTAGCTATACTGCTATGCCTTCCTTTTGACTATTATTAGTTCCAGTTCTCCTTCCTCGAAGAAGAATACAGTGGAAAGTTACTGGTGGCATCAAGAGATCTCGCATAAAGGAGAGATGACTGAATTGAGTAGCTTTCCCTAAAGATAAGAGGCGTGATTCTTCTCACTTGTAACTAAGACCTTGGTTTGTCAGCTTGACCACATGTCTGACCACAATCAACTAAAAGTTGGGTGGGATGAAGCCTCCACCTAAAGTGAGTTACAGCAGATGTGGCCCAGGCATGTGGAAAAATACGGGGAAAATGTGTACGTATCCATTTACCTTCTGTTACTGAGGATGCTTGACAAAAATCTAGAAGTAGTGAGTGTAAAAGGTATAGCGTAGTTGCAACAAATGTCTTTAGATATTCAGTAGTTGGATACTTTAAAGTGTACTCTTCTGTAGGTTTTACTGTACTTTTTGTCTACCCTGTTTGCTGTGCTAGAGTATCTTCAGTACAGGTGGATCCATAGGTCCCATTGATTTTGATAGCAGCCTTTATGGTCCTGGTAAGATAATTAGCTTCAACTAGCACAGTATTGGAAGGACATCATAAGTAACATAATGGATGGGTGCTGCCCTTCGCTGTTGTGGGCAGGGGGTGTGAAGTAAAATTCAGGAAAACAAATGAGATGTGCACTGATAGTATCCCAAGGGTATCTCATTCCTGAGGCTTACGCTGTGAAGCATGAATAGTGGTTACAGTTATACTGCAAATCAGAGCCTGCCAGTCTGGGAGGAGTCTTTTCCTTGCTAGCTTTACTGGTTTAATTTTCCTTTTGCCTTTCGTTTTCTAGTCTGAAAAAGCTTATTCTCATCCACCTTAATGCAACAGCTCTGAGTAGTGCAAGCTCCAACGCTGTTAAGAAAAAGGCGATTTGACTATATAATATATCCCTGCTGGAAAACGTGGTGCATCCTGAGACACTTGATGCTAGAAATATCTTTGGGTTTCTGAGCATTTAGTTACTTTATATCTTGATTTATTTGCATTTTCATCACTAGAACAAGCATCTGTACTAGGTGATGTGACCTGAGATGTGTATGTTTTGTACTTGTCTTTGATGTGGAACTGGTTCTTTATTCTATGCTTGTGTGGGGGGGTTTTTTCTTTTTTTTTTGGTCATCTTTTTCCCTTCAGAAACCCACAGCAAAATGGGAGAGGTGAGCGGAAAACTGCAAACACTCTAGACTGTAGAGGCAGAACATACAGATATAAGAACAGCCACAGTTTCAGAGTAGCTGTTGCCTTTTAAGACATTATGGGATGCTGTCAGACTAACTACCATTTTGTTTCTTCTAAAGCGAAGGGTGAAACCCTTTCACCCCAGAGTGTTCCAGGTGTGCATAGTTTAGAGTAGGACTCAAAGGAGCATGTTGATAGCTGGTGATGTAAAGTAATTCAAATTGTGGATGGTAAAGTGGCTTCTCTAATACATAGCTTTTGTCAGAACTCTCTAGAAACTGAAGATTTCTCTGATTCACTGCATTGCACTTACCAGAACTTCTGACAAAGATGGAAAAAAATAAAGCACTTGTGTGACTTTTTCCACAGTATATTCGTTAATATGTCTTAACGTCACCTACAATTTAGCAACTGCAGTTTCAAGAAACTGAATGTGTGCTTCACTTTGCCTGGTGAATATACAGCATTAACACAGACCTTCTAGCTCTACATAGGCGGCAACTGGGAGCAGTACCATATTGACCAAAAATGGGTGAGTCAGTCTCACTTTTGATTCTCTGATCTTCTAAGAATCTCTAAAGCTGTATGAGACTGTGATGGTCACAGTATATGATTTAATTTCTGAATTTATATTTTGCAACTGAAATGGCTGCAGTTTCTAGGGGAACTTTTAATAAAAATCCTGCAAGCTAATCTCTCTGTAATGTGGAAGATACTGTGGAAGAAAATGAAAATTGTGGCTTTGGCGTAAATGATCACTGGGATCATACTTATTGGTAAGAGGAAGATTAAATGGGAACTTGAGAAAGGGGGGGATTGATGCATACAGCAAAGGCAGTCTTGGTGCAGACTGCAGCAGATGAGGATTCCCTCTCACGATTGTAGGCAGGAGGCAGCAATATTACAAGAGTCGCTTTATTTTCTGATGCTGCTTGGTTAGCTGGCCAACAGCGTTAACTTTACAGAACTACCTGGAATGACTGGATAATTACTTTTAATGTTGTGTAATACAATAGCCCTAGCGAAAGGTAAGGGCGAAACATGAGGTTATGGTACAGCTAGCATGATGCTGCATCTTTCTCATGAATTTCACATCTTATCAGTTAGAATATGTATTCTCAAGACAGGTGTCAGAGAATGGCTTTTCCTTAGAGAGTAGTGAGTCATCTGAGGAACTACTGAACACATAGCAGCATTTGAGATGCCCTCGTGTATCTTGTCTGGCCTCCAGCTGCCACTCAGGAGAAGGGTGAGTCTTCTGCACATTGCTGCCATCTCTGGTGCTCCTTGACTAGGCAATTTCCTCTTCTCTAAAGGCTCGGTTGAAAACAAAGTTGCAACTTCTACCCAGTTGAGTATCTAGAGTGCTTTCTGTTCTTTACCAAACATCTTGTGTAAAGCAGTGTGTTACCTTACTTACAACTTTCCTATATGAGAATGCATAGACATTCCTTTCTAAGGGATTAAAACTCAATCTTAGCGATGGAAATCACTGGGCCTTTTTTGTCTGGTATTCTTGAATACTTTTAAGTTCTTTAGTGAGACATTCAAAACTTCTTCACTGACTCACTTCTGGAATGATTTTTGATACGAAAGGGTTTCCAAATACTCTCAAACTGCTGACACGCTATTAGGGTTAATACTAGACAGTAGAGCTGGACATGAGAGATCCAGTTATTTGAATATCCTGGTTTTAAGCTTTTTTTCTAAAGTCTAAACGCAAACATGAAAACTAGCTTCATATGTTTTTAATGTATCACAGTGTTTCACACAGCTGTTTTTTTGCCTGTCTCAGTGTTACTTTAATTTCACTGTCTAAGCTATGATGGACTAGCATAATTTGCTTTTTTCCCTGGAACTTAATGTGTCTTGCTTATAGTAAAAATTGGCCTTTTTGTTGATTTTTCCAGAAGGGACTTTCAACAAACAGGCACTAGAGAATGGGGTTGCATTGATTTCTTGCTGCAGGTGAAGCTTGTTTTACACAAATGGGTTAAATATTAAGTGAAACGTGCATGCATTATTGGATCAGGTGCTAGACCTCAGTACCTGTGAGTACGTAAGTTTGCAGGTATTGGTGATTTGGTTTTTTTTCTGACTATGAAAACCCATAAGTATTCTTGTGAGATGGTCCATTTCAGAGGGAGGTCCTGAAGGTGGGGCCCTAATGGTGAGGCTTTCTCCTCAAGGTTTGAGAGCCAGGATTTGGGGCCCCTTTTTCCACAGTTGCCTTGTTCAGTGGTTACAGCATTCAGTTAATTTAACAGAATAAAGACGATGATGCATCATCTGTGTTTTGGGAAGGCTTAGATCTAGTAAAACCTACTAAATTGAGTCTCACAGGCAAGATTGTGTTTACCATCCAGAATATTGTGTCCAGTTTTGGACCCACGGTACAAGAAAGGTATTGATAAATTGGTATGAGTTCAGCAGAGGGCCACCCAGATGTCAGGGTGGGAGCAGCTGCCCTATATGGGTGGAAAAGCTGAGGGAATGGAGCTTGTACAGCCTGGAGAAGGGACAGGTTTGGTGCAACCTAGCAGCGTTTTGCAGTGCGTATAAGGACGTTAATGAGAACATGGACCCAGGCTCTTTACAGCGCTGCGTGGCAGGAGGGTGAGAGGCAAAAGGCTTCAACAGAAACAAGAAGGTCAGACAAGATGCAAGGAAAATGTTTTTCCACGTGAGGGCTGTCAAGCAGAGGAAGAGGCCAACCTGGGGAAGGCTGTGCTGTCTTCAGCCTTGGAAATTTTCAAGATCTGAATCCTCTGGGCTGCATCTGGCTTTGGCTTGATTGCTGATCCTGCTGTGAGCCATGAAGTCAGATCAGAGACCACCTGAGTTTGTTTCCAGCCAGCATTATTCCATGGTTCTCTAATTCTCTTCTGTGCTTGTCAAGACTGACTGAGACAGCTCTGTGAGGCCATGTGGGGAACCTGTAGCCTGAAAGTATCTGAAGGAACAGGGCAATGGAGTCAACGCTTTGAACATTTGGCAGCTAAATCCCAATGAATAAAATGATGATTGGACTTTCATAAAGGACTTCTGAAGTCCTTTCAGTGATCTAATTCCAACTCAAGAACAACAAGCTTTCTGTTGGGAAAGACTGTGATTTAGGGCATGTGGACTTGGAGACAGTTTTTAGAAAAGATCTATTGAAGAGTTAAGATCCATATAGATGTTCTGTTTCAGAATATCCCTGGAATAACCAGCGTGATCACTTTGAGCTTTTTAGTATTGTGAAATAATAGTTTCAGGTTGTATTTTTCCCTTTTCTCTACACCGTCCCAACCCAACTGCCACCATTCTGAAATAGGTACCTTATTTAACAATAAATGGTTCTAATTTTCCACATGTACAAAAGCTGATAGTGTCTGTAGTTTGAAAACATCAGCTATATAATTTATAGTATTAAAAGGCTCAGAGAAGAAAGTCTTCAATAATTATCTAAGCAGTTTTGGTAGATATTTATAAATAAATAATGAAAGTTTTGGAATCTAAGGAAGGGCTTTAGGTGGAAAAACATGCCCTATTCTGTAAAGTACAATGAGCCCCTGGTGTCTCAGGATTGAATCGCATTCAAACACATTAAGGATGTTGGAGCTGGATCTCAAATCTGTTGACGTCAGATTTCAGTTAAAGTTGATGACACTTCATTTGGCCATGACATTCTAAACACTGTTTTTGGTTTTTTTTTTACACCCAAAAATAACTGTTCACACACTCATGCAAGCGAGAGCCGATTTCCTTGCTGAATAGTCACTTAACCTTGGTGAAATTTTGCATTTGAAGTGTCTTATGATTTCAGAAGACAGGAAGCATTTGTATAGTGAGTGACAATTCAGGGCAATTAAAAGAGCCCCAAAGCAATATGGTAATGTTCATGCAAGTTGATAGAGACCCTGGGCTTGGTGGTGTGAGAAGCTTCAGGGAGATTGAAATACTGTTCTATTTTTACTATTGATACATAGAGGCTTTTTGAAGAGCTTTTAGCTACTGTCCTTTTGAAAATTTTGTGTTATTTCTTGGTTATAAAAATGCATGTGGCTGTTTGCTTTGGCCACCATGTCCACCAAGGAACCCAAATGTGCTGTGTGCCTCAGAGCAGGTGTTTCTGTTTCAGCCAGCTGTGTCTTAATGAAAGACATCTTTTTGTTTCACATTTCTGGAATTGCTGATGCCACTCATCGTTCAGCTCAGTAGAATCAATCTCTAGGCATTATGTTGAGTCTTCCTTTTACTACCTTTTAAAGTTACTTTTATGTAGCTTAAGTGATCACTTTTTCTGTGTTTGTCTTCAAAGAGATGAAATACGGAGTTTCTGCAGCTGTTTCTCCAGGGGTATCAGCTAAAGGCATAGCAGTAGTCTGTGCTCTTTGACAGTGTATTTATTGGGAAGAAAATGAGAAGATCTCAGTAAAAGGCAATGAAAATCTAGGAATTCAGGAGTTACTATCTGATAAACTCGGGTATTATTTTTGCTCATTGAATAGTTGGAGACAAGCTGGTGGGAATTCCACTGATTCATATCATTTCAGTGATAGTCATCTCATTTTATTACTTGAGTAATAGAGTGGTATTTCTTTGCTTGGTAAGAATATCCTGGAATGCTGGGACTTCATTGAAAGAATGGGGCATTACAGGAAAATCCCTATAATCACGTATGGTTCAAGTGGACTTAACTTTATTTAACTCTGACTTTTTTCAAACTATAAGAAACAGCATATGGTGATGGCTTTTTTGCCACAGTTCCAGCACTCAAAGTTGAACTAATTTCTTTAGTGAAACAGGAACTTAAACATTTCTTTAATGTACAAATTTTGCTTTTCTGTTAATGTTATTTATATCAGGAGTCACTTCTAACTTAGTGAAGAAAAAACTTGAAACCAATAGTGGAAACTCTCCTTTTGATTCAAGGGAGCAGGATTTGGATTTGGCTGAAGATCACTTTAGCTCTGCTTTACTTACAGCAGTAAGCTGATTTTTCAGGAGTGGCCAGAGATTGTGTGCCATATCCTCTTCTTTGGTTGTATTCACCATTTGCAAAGAAGGTATGATTTCTGCTTGCCTTTTTTTTTTTTTGTTTTTGTTATCTCACTACAGAAATTTCAACACACGGGTTGAAGGACTGTAAATTTGACTGAGTGGATCTGATGATTGTATGTGTAGCGCACACACTGTACTGGGGGTAGTGAGAAGCTGATGAGATGCTGAGTTAATAAGATATTGGCCGTGTTTCATAACGGTTTTACTTTGTGCTTACTGAAGCCAAGGAAGAAGTGGGGAGAATTATATAAACTGCAGTTGATAAAAGATGTCAAGATGACTTGTCTTGTTCTTTCTGACACCCTGAAAAAATACATACTAGGTGACAAACAGATATGCAGCCCAGTGCATCTGCTACCATGCAATTCCTACGGACCATGCGAAGATTTCATTCAAGTAGCTTGAAATCGGGCTGCATAGTATATTTTTATTCTGTATTTTTAATCCTGATCTGCATGCATGTTCACAATGTTGTTGGTGTTGAATATGTACTTGAAAGGTACTTGACTTTCATCCTTTCCCTCTTGCCCTCTCCTTCCCTTTTTGGAGCTAGAGAAATAGTGATTTTTTGGGGGCAGCTAGAATTGATAAGACCAGTACCAAACCATTTCCTTCTTGTAAACTACAGTGGGTTTTGTCCTGGCCTAGCAGACAGTAGTTTTCCTCTTCCTTGCTCCCTTCACGGGGGGCAGGATTAAGTTTTGCTAGTTTCCTGTTTATTTTCTGTTTTCTGTGCTTTTATTGCTTAAGGTGTCTGTAGGATCTTAAAGGTTGACTTACAATTGGATCAGATATTCCTTTGGCTGTTTTGAATTTATGGGTTATATCTGGGTAAGGTAAAATTAATGATTAAGTACAGAAATAAACCCAGCTGTTGCTGAAACAAATAGCTGATACTGAACTGTAAGAATGTGAGGCAACTGTGAGAATGTGGACATATAAAACTGTGTCAGGGTTCAGAAATATGGTCAGAAAATTAGTAAATGAGAAGTAGGTTGGGAGAGGTGTTAACATAAGATTTCCGAGAGAATAATTTACACCACAGTTTCTAAGATGGTTGGGACTTGAAGATGAGTAATGGAGAATTACTAACATATCAAGAATTGAATGTGTACTTTTGGGAAGCTATAGCAGCAGTGAAATCTGAAGATCTGTGCTAGCTGTGAATAAATACAATGGGAACCTATACAACTAAAAATACAGGCAGGAAAATGCATTTATTTTTGACAGTGACGCTAACATAATGTGTTAAGCAGGAAAGAGGGAGACTTGGAGAATGGAAAGATGATGGAGAGGTTGAATTTTTCCTCTTATGTTATGTGTCTTAGAGGACTCCTATATATATGCGTGTGTATATCTTGCTTGGCAAAACGATGTGTTAAGTGGCAAAGTGTACAAATAGAATGGTATTTAAATGAGCAGAAGAAATGTATTTGCAACAGCAGAAAAGGTAAACTTCTAAACAGGTAACACTAAGATGTTCATAAAACTGGAGAGTAATCTGCCAAGATAAAAAGATAATAAATATTCATGTAACTTGGCAGATTTGAGAACAGATGGTGGAAGACTTGGTCAAAAGTGAAATAGGAATAAGTGTCAGACTGATACAGAGCAAGTGAATATGTTGTTAGAAGTCTTGGTTTTGCAGATAGAGTGTGTACGACAGAAAAATTACTATTGAAAGCTACATTTGAGGAATAGCTTAAATAGATGACTTAGCAGTTTAGCCATTAAAATAAACCCAAGAATATTTGACTGTTCTTTTTGCACAACATGAAGTCTAGTATTAATAGCTTTTTCATGAACTACAACAGCTGCATACCTTACCTTCTGACTGTTACAGGTGCCTTCGCTTGCAAGATGGTACCATTTGTTCAATCCACTGCGATTGTAACTGAGATTCTTACAATGACCTGCATTGCTGTGGAAAGACACCAGGGAATTGTGCATCCACTAAAAATGAAGTGGCAGTACACCAATAAAAGAGCTTTCACGATGCTTGGTAAGATTTTAGGCATCTCCAGTAATCGTGTGTATAGAGAAATAATCTTCAATGTAGCTAATGTAGATGGCATGACAGACAGAAGGCACTGATATAACTCAGTGATATAATTCAGAGGTAGAGTTAGTGATAATCCTGGTAATGTGTATAAAATAGCTCAAGGATAGTGCCTATGTGTATAGTAATTACTAGCCAAAACCCTGATGATAAACTTAGAATCTGAAGTCAAAGATTTACTTAACCAGGTCTCTGATAAACCTTTGGCAGCCTTTTCTTTCTTTCATTTCTTCTCTTTTTTTAAGGAAAGTTCAAAATGTACAAGCACTGCTAAAGCAAAGTCACAGCTCTAAATGGTCCTTCCATTGTAACACAAAGAGAACATAGGTAATGCTGCTCCTGCAAGTTAAGTTGCTTTTACACTTGAATACAAATAAATGAAGGTAATTTGAGAGAAAGAAAACTGATAAGGAAAGAGCAGGCTGTTAGTGACCTGAATGTTAACTGATGTGTGTCTCCTATAGAAAACTTTGCTCTTTATTTGTCTACTTTGCCTGACTTTTTGAAGATGAAACTGTTAAACTGTTCATACCAAACCTTATGCTGCTTGTTGTACAAAGTATTAAAAAATGTATTTGTTTACAGGCATAGTCTGGTTGCTGGCACTTATTGTTGGGTCACCTATGTGGCATGTACAACGACTTGAGGTACGTTAGGTGAAATGGAAATTTACATTTCCAACTCAGTGCTTCCTGGATCTTTTTGTACTTTCAGCAATGAAATGGAATAAACTCGTAAGAAATGAGTGGGATAAGAGAAGTGAAGCTTTTCTTCTGTGTGCCAGCTAAGGATTAAGACTTGGATGCACTGGAAGAAGGACTACCAACAGACACTAGTCATGTCTACCCTCCCCCGATATGTCAAAGAACAGTGATCACATCTATGACTTCCACTGTGACTTCTTTTTGGTTTATAGGTGCACTGGCACACAGCAGTGTAGGGCTTAGATTACTGTTTCAGAATGGCGTAGTGTTCCCTGAGATTTGGAAAAACTGTGCCTAGTTTAAAAATTATTTAGCTGCCCCTTATAGTTTAAGGAGTTACCGTACACTTCTGTAGGAAAAGAAAAAAAAGCAACTTGTCAGAATCTGCTGCTTGTGAGTCTGAATGCTAACAAACCTTGTTTTTTTCAAGTGACTGATGAGTGAGGTTTGTTTACACCTGTCTTTACTTGCGAAATGCGTAGCCCAGGTCTCCTTTGAAAATCCTCATTAAAAAAAAGAGTTCTGAGGAGGAGTGCAAATCAGAACATCTCCTGAACTCTGTCAGTTTGGATCCACCCAATGCTTGATGTGGAAAAGTGCTTGGAAGTATTTTGTCGCTTTGAAAACTCTCTCTCTTGATTTTTGGTTGTTTTATTAAGAGCAAGGAATATTTGAATGTGCTTGGTTTTTACACTTGGGGTAAACATGTAGTGACTCATCTCCTTTACACTTGTTACAGGTTAAATATGACTTTCTATATGAAAAAGTGTATGTTTGTTGCTTGGAAGAATGGACCAGTCCAATTTATCAGAAGATATATACGACCTTTATTCTTGTTATACTCTTCCTTCTTCCACTGATGTTGATGCTTTTTTTGTACACTAAAATTGGCTATGAACTCTGGATTAAGAAACGAGTGGGAGATGCTTCAGTTCTTCAAACCATTCATGGAAGTGAAATGTCTAAAATATCAAGGTTTGTAAAGTAAAATACAGTTGGAACTTTGACTTCTAGAAAGCTTCTCCCCTCTCTCGCCCCCCAACAGTTCTTGAAAACCAGTGCAAAAAAAAAAAAAAAAAATCTGTCTGTCCTTATCTCTTGGGAAGTCTACAAGCACAGACCTGATTTTTAAAGATAGCTAGTTATTTAACATGGAGATACCTAATTTAAGGCAACTAAAACAGATTGTTTTTTTCAAAGTATAGTGTAGCCACACCTTGGAAGTCAAGCCCTTTCAATAAATCTAATATACATTGTGAAATGCCTGTTTTTAAAAGATGTAAGCCATGAGTTAGAAGACAACTTGGGGAAAATGATGCTACCTTTTTTCTGCATGCTTTATGGAAAATTCTTTATATAATTCTGAGACTGTGAACGCTGCTTTACAATCCTATTATAAGTTAAACTGGCATATAGGAAAAAATCACAATTAATTTAAGAACAACTTTGGTACAGTTTAACTTGATACAGCTTCTGAAGAGTTTTGAGTGTTCTCAGACGTTCGATGTGTTTGTGTGAGACTATCCACAAGGTAAAGGTCTGTCTGAAAAGGTATGAAAATCAATAGTTATCAACTTTGCTATTTAGCACTATATATGGTCTACCCTTAATATTGCCTTGTGTTTTTTCCTTGCATTTGGCAAATTGATCTGTTGCCTGATGTGCTAGAAACTTCTGACAGTTCTGCTCATTGAGGACAATATCACCTTAGGTATTGACTGTAAGGAGAATACTGACAAGCAGCTTAAAGAGAAATGATTCCTTAGATACTTGTCCAGCAAAGATTTGCCTAAGGAAACGGACCCTTGTCAATCAAAAGTGAAAGAAGGTGCAGTCTCACAGGAGTTAAGATGACGTGTGATCTTTGGGCTACTCCTCAATTAATTTTCACACACTGGGGAGCAGATCCTGTAACTGCTACCAGTGAAGTGCTGCATTAGCTAAAGTGAGAGATCCATCTTGGGATCTATAAATATAGTTATATGAATTATGTATCAGTTTGAGGAGGGTGATAAATTCATGTATACCTTGAGTTTGTGAGATACTACAGTGGAGGTTGTTTCTTTCTGCAGGGAATGTGTTTCTTGCTCTTTCTTATTCTAGCACTTCACCTACTAGCAAAGATTGAATGTTGCAGGTGTAGTTTCACTTACTCTGTCAAAATTCTCCGTGTAATCAGGTGCTGCGGGTATGGTCAGTGCTCCCAGATCTGGGAAGGGACTCTTGTTTTTTGAGCTATTAGTGGAATTTCACGTGGTTTCTTTCCCCGATCTCTTACTATTGGAAATTGCATCTGCTTGACTAGAGTGAAAATGCCTTGCAAGATATGCTAATGTCATTGCCTGCTGCAGCTGCAAAGTGCATTGCTTTCCCAAAAGAGAGAAATAAAAGGGGTTAATTGATGTACTAGATTTATATGATGCTGCATTTTTTTTTTCAAAGGGAATTGTGTACTTCTGAGCGTTCTTCCAGGGTTTTATTTGCATCTGCAACCGTCAGAATACATTTTCAGATCTAACTTGAAGAGACAGATCTAACTGCCAGTCAATTCTTAGTGATTCAGTATGGAATGTCTTGATGCAATTTCAGGAAGAAGAAGCGAGCAATTGTTATGATGGTGACAGTGGTGTTTCTCTTTGCAGTCTGTTGGGCCCCTTTCCATGTGATTCACATGATGATAGAATACAGTGAGTATCTGCCATGTGTCACACAATAAAGCCTTTCTTAGTTTTTTTATAATGGAACTACAGGTTGTGAAAAGCTAGTGCTGCTGCAGCATTCAGCTATAGAATACCTTTTGCTGGCAAAGGTTACTGGGCTTATAAATCCTGGAGCACTGTCTTGTAATAGAGTGGGAGACAGATCTGCAGTGCTCATGGAAAACGAGTACATTTTAAAAACCTGTTATCAGAGAGTCATTTAGGTTTGAAAGGACCTTTAGTGTAGCGTTTGGGAGATATCTTTTCTCTGAGATAAACTTGTGTGTCAACCATATTTCTTCCCTGCTGTGTGAATTTTTCTTTTTTTTTGAAAAAAAGATAATCTTTGTGTCTTGCTGTAAACCCTACTGAACTTTGTTGCAGGGTGAGTGGGAGGGAACCCAAACTCTCTACCAGCTCTTTTAGAATGTAAGCTCTTTAGAAAGGAGATTGTCATTGCTTCTGAATTTGTACAGCACTTAATCCGGTCCTGAAAAGGAGGTTTGCTAGGCCTTACAAATCTCAAGAAAAAGCAAGACTTGAGTGTTAGGATGGTGAACATATCTCTGTAGATTCTTTTTCTTTCTATGTCTGTCATGGTACCCTCATTTACTGAAAGGTCAAAAGTGTCTGTCTGGAAGATGAAAATTATTTCCAAGTATAAAACCTCTTGAACAAGTAACTTTTAAACTCAAATTTAATTTTAATGTGTGAAGACTTCTATTTGCATCCACTTAAGTTGTCATACTACTTTGAGTTAAACTGTTATGAAATATTTATCCCTTCACATGCCCTGGTTTTAACGTGGCGGGCATATTAGAAATATAAATACTGGGCATCATAGTGATAATACCCTGTGAATCCAGTTGAATTTTTTTCAGTGGTCTCAACTGGATACTAGCTTGGAAATGCCCTCAGTGCTTGTTATTTGCCCTGTTCTCTGGGATCTTGCACTGTTCATCTCCCATGTCCTGCATAGGTGCTGGGATAGCACATACAGCAGGCTTATGCGTAGGAACAAGAGGAAGTTTTCAGTAGTGGGTATGCTCTACTTGCCAAAGGCAGCAGCTGTTTCTTTCTCTTCCGTCACAAATAAGGTTGTAGCAGATAAATCATTAGTCCTGCAGCCAGCCAGCTGAACCAAATGATGTGTATGTTGGGGCAGAATCAGAAGTCCAGAAGCTGTAACTATTAAAATTGTCTGGATTGTCCTATGTTAAGATTGCTCATAACACTCCATGATCCGTTTGCTCTCTTTTCATTCCTCATTTCAGGAATTACTTCAGGTGCTTCATGGCCTTTATTTTACTTGCCATATAAATCTTAGTAGTACTTATCCAGAGTTTGCACGCTGAGCATTTGAATTCAAGGAATTCAAGGTCCTCTGTGATCTCAATAATTAAAAAGTGATAGATGTGACCGAGAAGATGCATTTTTACCTCCACGAGCTGATCTGTGCCAGGACAGAGAGAGAAGCTGCGCGTGGTCGGTGACAAGACAGGGACTGATGTTAAAGTAGTTAAAATTTGATATGGACGTGAAACTCAGAGCTAGAAGAACAACTAGAATAAGCAAGGGCTATGCTTAGCAGACTGAGTGCTTTCTGTTGCTTCACCATTGGGCAAGTGTTTTGGCTCTGAAATTGCCCTTTGGAATGATCCTGTCCTTATTTACATGTACACAAAGCAGGGATATGTGTTAGATCTTGATCTTTACTTGCTGATGAAACCCTATTGCTATTATTAAGAACCTCCAGCAAGGTCTTTTGTTGATTTTAAACAAAAGATTCTAATGCCAGACTGGATATAAATAGGGTACACAGTAGGTATTTATGCCATTCTGTGCTTACAGCGTATTTCCTTTTTCCTTTACAGGTAATTTTGAAAAGGAGCACGATGATGTGACAGTCAAAATGATCTTTGCAATCGTTCAGATTATAGGATTCTTCAATTCTATTTGCAACCCTATTGTATATGCTTTCATGAATGAAAACTTCAAGAAAAATTTTTTGTCTGCCATCTGCTTCTGCGTCGTCAAAGAAAATGCTTCACCAACCAGGCAACTTGGGAACTCGGGGATTACTATGAGGCAACAAAAGGCAAGTGTTTCCCAAAGAGATCCCACTGACTCGGACGAAGCCGGGAGGGAGGCATTCAGCGATGGCAACATTGAAGTCAAGTTCTGTGATCAGCCAGCTTCAAAAAGGAATTTGAAAAGGCACGTTGCCTTATGCAGCTCTGAGCTTACTGTGCATTCTGCATTAGGAAGTGGACAGTAGCGTCACAAAGGTTTTGAGAATGGAAAAAGCATTCTCTTTACGTGATAACTTTGAATAAGCCATTTAAACTATTTTTTTACTTTGTATTTGAAATGACGGTAAAATATTTTGTGGATTATTATAATGTTGGGATAATAGTTGAGAAAATGTAATGTATTTTATATCATGAGAAGGAAAACAGTATTAGTGTATGATTCCCAGGGAAAAAAACAGGTTTTTTTCCTAAGCTAATGTAGGACTTGTTTGCCTTCTGCTTTAGGTAACCCAAACAACTATTGCTTGCTCTGTTTATTCTGTGTCTGGATGCTGGCACACTGCTGGACCATGCACAGCTGAATGCCAGAAAACAAGAACTATGGAAAGAGTGCACACCTTTTTTGGATCACTTGGAAATCTATCACGGGTCTAACATTCTAAGGTCTGCTCTCTGCAGCTCCAAAGCCAGAAGAACTTCTGATCTGAGTTCAGGAAAAATGCAGACTGAGATGCAATTCTATTTTGGAAAAAAAAAAAAAAAGTATATGAAGGAGCCAGCCAGAATTTGGCTCTGAAGAGATTAAGATTTAAAATTACATGCATGTTCAGATTTTGTTAACAGGAAGCGTATCAGAAATTAACAATGCATGCAGAATTAATGTGCTGTTTTTACAGATTAATTCTTGGGTACAAATTTACATGCCAGCGTACTGCCCTGTAAACTGCGTTGTTCTGCCGAAAAAGTAGAAGTTGAAAAACTGCTATACAAGAGTGTGCAGATGCTGGAGGTGTAAACAGTGAGTTTAACTTAGTCATGCTTGCATATATGACTTATGGGTTGAAAGTGTGGTGTTGCATTTTTTTGGAGGGATGCATGGGCCAGATCGACAGCCTGTTGGGACTCTACAGAAGACTTTCAATTGAATGTCATGGTCTTTTGACCAGACACTTCCCTGAAGACGTGCACAATTTTTTCTCTCTCCCCGCCATCTTCAAAGTGGATTAATTACTGTCTAAGAACAGGGCCAGCGTTCTGTTATTTTTCACAGTAAATTATGGGGTTGAAATCCATATAAATGCTAAACATTTTTACTCTCAGCGGGTCAAACTGAAAAATTGCAAAAGGATGCTTAGAAGTGTGGGACTAGGGGAAAAGTGTAATCTAGAATAGTACGCTGTGATCTGATCCTATAAATGAGGCTTTGAAATACATAATTTGAAACTCCAGCCAAGGTTAGGTTGGGTCTTTTAATAGACTGTGAAATGTTGGTGCTCTTGTTTGTCATTCCTTGCCTCACCTAAGGGTGAGGCAGTAAATGTTGAGATTCTTTTGCATTGCTACTTTACACTTCATTGTAAATGAAAACTTAGTCTAAATTATCCTTGTATAAACTGGAAGTAATCTGATCCTTTGGTATTGTTTACAAATTTCCGTTGGATAAGGCGTTCTGATGCTGGTTTGTGACATACTCTTTATTTACATTTACATTGTATATGATATACTCCCATGCAATGACGGGAAGATTCGTGACTTGTCCTGACAGCCAGGAATTAAGAGCACTCCTATTTACATATGCATATGTATTAGATAAATATCAATTTTGGAGAGTTATGTCTGGGTAAAACAACATGAGTGAGGTCAGGTTCTTCTTTAGGCAGTCATGCAGGTATGGCCCTGTGCATTACCTTTGAATGATGCTGTAAGCAACAGCAAGAATTTTGGCCTGCAATTACAGCTGTGACATCCTTTGAAGACCATTTCTGTCTTAGTATGTCTTTGTTTTTCTAGACAGAGGTCTCGTAGTAAAAGTTTTCTGCTGTGGAGAATAGAGGCTAATGGGGGTTTATGATCATAGTTTTCCTCAGCTGGTGTAAAGTTTATCTGGCTGATGATAAGAACTATGTTTTACAGCTTCTGCAACTGGAAAACAATTTATTTTAAGCTTTTTATTTATTTGCACTGCTGATTTCAATGACAGATTTTAACAAAGATTTAACAAAATCTTCCAAGTATTTTCTGGTTTTGTTTTGTCTTATCTGTTTCTTCTGTTGTCTCGTAAAATGTTGTGTCAATGAGTAACTGTGGTAATGTTGTATTAATTTTTTCATTAAAATTCCTTTTTGGTATTGCTTGTGCTGTTTGGCAATGGGAGCATCTGCTATAAACATCATTCTTTGAGTCTCTCTTTGTTTAAAGATTTATATAAGCTTCTACGTGCTTTTCTAGTGATTAAATTCCAGTCCTGTTACAGGTGCCAGCTGTTACTGTAATCCTGAGAGATGTGATTTAAAGGACTTTACAGAATAAGGTGAGAGAGGGGCAAAAAACCTTCCAGTCTCTTGGTACGAGAGAAGTGGTGAATGTTTCAGCACACATGTTCGCGGCTATGGTTAGATTAAATATAGACCGAACTACTAAAGGCAGTTCTTGTACTGTCCTCAATAGTAACATTATTTGTGCATTTTTGGCGCTGCAGTTTTCTCAGGGGCAGATAATCTTCTGAGAAGTCCTAGCTGCAGGGAATAGAAAAACCTTTATTGACTTAAGCAGACCCAATATTTTGCCCTTTTTTTAAAAAAAAAAAATCTGTCAGAACTTCAGCTTTGATTTAACTAACAAAACAACTTGTTGTGTTGAATTGGGTCAGTTGTCAGTCCAGGCTAGCATCCTGTCTCTTGCAGTGGCTCATATAATGTGTTTTCTGAGTGTGTGGCTATAACTGAGTACTTCAAACCAGTGAAAGCTAGCACTACTGTGGAAACAACAGCCCTGCTGTCCTCCCAGCTTGCCTGCTTATTTCCATCTTATGTTAACAGAATTGCGTGGTGAATCTGATCAGAAAAATTTCTGGCTAATGATTTTACTGGAGAACAGAAGAGATGACCATGCTAATTTCCTTAAACTGAGAGTATTTATCAAAACCGTAGTGTTCTTTGAGGAAAAATGGTTCCTCAGAAAAGTTTATTTCTATTGTCTTAGTTATGAATCACTTATTTCTTTGACTTTGCTCAAATTAAAGATAAACTTACTTTATTCTCAGCTATAAAGGGGCTAAGCCTTAAAGTTACAATGAGATGGTGCCAGGAACTGGCAAGTGGATAAAGACAGGAGACTGAAAGGACACATTCAGCTGAACAGAGACCCTGGAAATTTGAATGGACCAGGAAAAAGTCAGATTCGTGACTTGCTTAACTGAAATCAGAAAGTATAAACAAGAAAAACAGTGAGTAGAAGGGAGTGAATCCTCTCAGTAACTGTCTGTAACAGTGCATCTGCTACAGAATTCCTGTTGTTTGGGAGAGGGGAAAAAAAAAGTGAAATTTCTTCCTGGCACAATTATTTTATTGTTTTTGTGGGGATTAGTTTCAGAGGACATCAAATGGATTAATTTGTGGGTATGGTTTTAAGCTTTAGAAGTAGGTACTGGGCTGTAATACTTTGTGATTAATAGACAGAGAACTGTGCTTTTATTGAGGAGATTTGATGCTGTAACGGGCTAACACAATGCTATGCAGGTGTTAAATAATCTGAAAATGATGAACAACTAAACAGAGAAATTGCAGTCTCCTGTAGCATTGACAATGTTTTCATAAGACATTTGTGATACTGAATGAGACAGGCATTTAGGTGCAGACCAGGAGATGCCCATTTGAAGTTTCATTCTGTTTTCAAGTAGGCTTTGATTGTTCCCTAAACAAGGATAACAAAGAGTAGCGGAGAAGATGGTATGTCTCAATCTGGCAGTGTGCGCTTAGAACATTCTCAGCCAAATTCTCAATAAAAACCAAGCTCCAAAGATGATCTGTTAGCTGTTTAAGACCTTGTGTTATGGTTAGCATTTTGAGGAGTACTGCATAGTCTTTGCAAAATGAGTTTATGTAAAAATGTTTGTAGATCAACTGTAAATCTGCAAGTTGCTGGTTCTCAATCAAGGAAAAAAAAAAACCTTACCTCTTGCTGAAACTAGTTTGCTCTGGTAGAATACCCATGAGAAAAGATCTGTTTGGAGGGAATGGTAGTGGTGGTAAAGATTTAGAAGTGAGTGTGCCATTAAATATAAGGGAGGTGTTGAAGGGAAAGGTGGATAAATGCTTGAAGGCAGGTGGCATGAGCAAAGCAGAGATGGGCTATTGAAAAGCACACGTAAGTACGTGTAAACTCTTGTCCAGGGTTCAACTGTCCAAGGCTCGGTTATGAAGCACAGATGCAAGTCTTTTGCTTAGCTTTGCTGAAAAAGTTGTTGAGCTGAAAGTACATGTCATGTAATAAAACAATTATAATTTGTTATTTTTTTCTAAGATAGTAATGGCAACTGACGGAGATGAGAAAAGTTCAAATTGAGGCATGAGGGGAAAGTTTTTTTGAGAGCTAGAAGATAGCATTTAAAAATACTAAATATCGGCCTGTTCCAAGGAATAATGGGAGGCAGCCTTGCTCCATGTCTCGTGATTGCCAAGCCAGCAGAGATGTGCAATGTGCCTACATCAAGGGGGTAAGTATGTAAATTCTCAGCTTGGCAATGTGTTGGTCCTGTCTATATGCTGATTACGTGATTAGCTAATATGTAATGGTTATATACTCAAAGACTTGCAGTCTTTAAGTGTGATAAAAGCTATTAAAACAAGTGATCCAGTAGAGGGGAGGGAACATCTGAGAGATGACACATACGTGAAGAGCGTTGAAGATGAGGACTAGGTTGTTATTGCCCAGAAAAAAAAAAAAGGAGTAGGTAAATGAAGGATTTAGTAGAGCTGGTCACCTAGAGAGATGGGATAGGAAGATAATCACAGCAAGCTGTATTTTTGTATAGATTAGGGATGATCTGAGTGTTAGAAAAGTTGGGAAAGCTTAGAACAGCATCTAAAGGCACGGCAGAAGGCTGGGAGGAGTGAAAGCTGCCCTTGTGGTGCTCCCCTTGAGTGGAAGCAGTGGAATGGACAAGGAGCTCGCCAGGGTGAGGAGGAGACAGAGCACTGCGAGCACAGTCCAGTTGCTTCGAACTTACAAGGTGAGAACAGGAGGAGATTTCCCTGAAACAGCAGAAAGAGGAGCATTAGAATAATTTCTCTGTGCACCCTGGTTAGCAGATTACATGTCATGTTTATTTCAAGTTTTTCAAAGCTACGTGTTTTCAGAGCAGGTTCTCCTTTATGTTGTAGATGAATTCTGATTAACAGCAGCATTCTAAAGCATATATCTTTCTGAGAAACAGGGATTTAATGCATAAACACAACAGGGCATTAGAGTGTATGTATTCCTTCAGAAACATTCACATAACAATTTCTTTTATTTTGGTCTATACTGAAAATCCTGCTTTGACACCTCCAGACTGGCTTCCAGGAGTCTTGATGGAAATTCAAGCCATCATTAGCTTCTTCTGCTGAAGCTCCAGTGAAGTTAATTGATTATGAAGCTATTTTAAAAATCTGTGGTGATTTGAGATGAGAAAGAATCCATGCTATTGATAGTTAGTTAATAATTTATTGCAAGTGGCTCTAGTTCATCAAAACTGTCAAGATGTGAAGTCTTGTTCAAATGTTATGCAGATTTTCCCTGATCCTGTAATAGATTCTTATTTCAATTACTATCTCCAATGCTGCTCTAAGGATGTGGTAGTATCTGTACCAGCTTCTGATTACTGCTTCTTGCATGGGTATTGTTTCCTGTTCTGGGATTTCTGGGTTTTGCTCTGTCTTGCCAGAAGTGGCAATTCTTGCCTTACTGACTTGTCTGTAAGCAGCTGCAGTGATTAGAGCTGCCTCATCCAGATTTCATTTTATAGATGCATGAATATATCTGTTTTAAAAAATGATGCTTAAATATTTGTGATGCTTGCATTACAAAAAAAAAATCACACTGAATTAAATTAGTGTTTAAGACACTCCTTGATCTGGTGCGACTGTAGGTGAAGCATGGTCCCTTTACTCAGATTGAGCAGAACTAATGGTGAAATAGGCGTTTACCTTGGATTCAGCCTAGTAGGAACATATGGAGGAATAAATTAAGAGTGTAGTAGTACGCTCTCCTCCACAGTCACATACTGCTTTATTATGAGAGTTTAATGACCCCCCAAACTTTTCAGCTGCATCAGTGCTAACAAAACACAGTCAATCAAAAGCAGTATAACCTGGTTCCTTTCATTCCTAGAAGTAAAGACTAACAGTCCTGCAAGTGAAGCTAAGATACCATCTGTTTTGCGGCAGAAGTGCTGTCCTAGAAGCCAGGATTGGTTTTGAGAAGGCTTAAGGATATTTGCACTTAACATGTATGTTCATAAAAGGCTTCTAGAAATCTAGTAGAGATACAAACAACCTTTGAGAAATTGCAGTTGTGCCCTGTAGGGTGCTTAAAGCTTAAAACAAGATTTGAAAGATGTCTCCTGCCTGAAAAATGTTACTTGAATTTTGTTGACAGATCAGCCTCCTGTGAAATACAAAGCTTTCTATGAAAAGGTCTTATTTCCTTACATTTTCCATTTTTTTCTCAAAGCAGAAACTTCTGCTTATTTCTCATTCTTTAGAAAAATAATCTTAAAGCCTTTGTCCTAAACATCATCCGTTTATGTCACTTGCTGGTGAAAAGTGAGAAAACCTCAACTTGAAATGTTTCTGGAAAAAAAAAAAAGTATTTTGACCTGTATCGAAAGAAACAACTTCAGAGCTTCAGTAATGTATACAAGTATTTTAATGGGTTTTGAAGCAGCCCTATGCAGCTGGACAGCAGAAGCACTCTGTATAATTGTGTGCATATTGGGAGGCTTGGAGATACTCAGCAGAACTTTAATTCTTTGTTTTTCTCTAGTCTGCTCTTCTTTGCGAAGGTGCCCAGATTCACATAAGAATGTAAAAACTCCAGATGGCAGTATAAGCGCTCTCTGTCCTTCAAAAGGAAGAAATAATTCGTCTGCCTCTCTGTGTTTTTTTCAATCCTCATATTGTCATTCCTATGTACTTGCTGTTGTACAGAGTTACCAGTTTCAGACTAGAAGTCTTGATGGAAGACTTAATTCTTTCTTGATTTCAAAAATCTTGTTCACATTCCAAAAGCCTCATTGTATTTCTAATACACACTGACCACAGTTTTCCCCTTCTCATCCAAAATAAATCTCTGCAGCTACATATCACACTGGCCTATAACCTTTCTGGTCCCATTGCACAGTGACCTTACCGTGTTTTCTCTGATTCTTTTTGTTTGTTTGTTGTAATCTGCGTTAGGCTCCTATGCATTTTCTTTGATACCTAGTTCTATTCCTGATTTTTCTTTCTTTGGCATCTAGAAATCCAGCAGTTTGTGCTATCACTGTTCAAGTACTTCTTGTGGGTGTGATGATTTTTTCCCAGGTGTTATGGAAATTATTACATGGCTTTGAAAATGGCGCATCTTGGAATTCTTTACTGTTGTGAATTTATGTGTATTTCTTTTTGTATGATGGTAGCAGTGATAATTAGATACAAAGTTAGCTTGAAGCAATCATTTAAAATACTGTATCACCATTTTCTGATACAATCTTGTGCCTCTAAGAGGTTTGCTTGGGAATATGTGTAAGCAGTCTAGCTTGCTGGGTTCAGTTGCTGTTTGTGGAATATGGTCAGTTTATGAGAGGGGCTCTATCCTAAAATGACATAATATTTTGCTTATGTTGAAATACTTTTTTTGATCAGTACTCTTTTCTTATAGCAAAACTTAATTTTTTAAAATTTCTTGTTGAAATCTCTTTATAGCTTTCCGGGTTTTGTTTGCTCTTTCCAATGGCAGCACTCATTTTTTCTAAATTAATCACACCAAGGTTTCTTGGGAGTCTCTCTTACCAGGTAAGGTTACTGTTCCTGTGCTCATGGTCCTTCTCTCCTCCATCTCTAATCTTTTCCAAGCATGCATGATTAAATTGTATGCACCATTTCAGCTGAGGCTTTAACAATGCCTCATGGAATAAATATTACTCTTTCCTGACAGCTATATCTTTGTTTGCGCTGTTTGCCAGAATACAGGTGCCTTTGGCTTAACTTTCTCCTTGTACAGAATTTGCAATGTGTGAGTGTAAATGTGTGCTTTCATACCTCTTTATAAACTGGAAATTCTGGTTTTCAGACTTGACATGAATATTCCTACATCTTAAACTTACATCTTTAATCACATTCACTTTCTTATTTAGACCGTCTTTCCCCCCTGCCCCTGAGCAAAACCTTAATTAAATAATTTAAAATTTAAGGCAAGGTGTCCGCAATTCTCTTGTTATGTCTTGGAAATACATGAGAAGGTTTTCAGGCTTTTTCAGTGCACTTGTAGCTGATTTGTAAATCCATTTCATTTTCCCATCTGAAATAGGTGTCCTTGCTAACTTGTATTTATACCACCTTGATAAATATTCTGTGTATGTACATAGAACTGTTACAGGATCAGACATCATTTTCCAGTAGTATCATAGGCGCATGTTTCAATTTAACTTTCTGCTTCTGTTCCAGCAGAAATTCTACAAGTTTTTGAACTGTATTTGCCAGTGCTGAAGAATGAATTCTTGAGTGAATAAATAAAGCAGAAGTGCATTGGCTTATACATCCATCCTACTGGAGGGGGAAAAGAGTTTGAAAGGCTTTTTTTTTTTAATATTGTGTAAGCCAATATTTTTGCAGGCAGGCATTTGCTGATAAAGTTACAATAGTAATCATTTATGAATAGTATTCACAAATTACAAGTATACAAAATACAATACAAGTATTTTCGGTAAACTTAATCAGTTTGTAAAAGAAAAAGGTCAATAGATTTTTTTTTTCTTTTTTTTAAATGTTACTTTGGTTCTTAATTACCTTTTTAGGCTGTACTCATTTGGGACTCTTCCCAATGGACTCGCTGAAGCTGTGAGTCCATCTAGTAAAGATCGTCTTGGTCATACTGCCCTGAAGCTCTTTATATTATGAATATTGAAGGTATTTTTTACTTTGCTCATACCTCTAAGAGCTTACTGATTTAAAGCCTCATTGCAGTGATTATCGTGAATAAGAAGTGTTTGCTTCAGAGGTCAAGTTTGAAAGAGTGAGAAAGGGGCCTGAAGGTTTCTTAAATTTTTACAAAAAGCCAATTTGCAAACTTACGTCTCTGCTTACGAATACCCAGACAACTAAGCCCCTGCTGGCAGACAAAGTCAGGACCAAAATTTCTGCTGATTTCACAGTAAGAAGTAAAGTTAACGAATAACAGAAACTCTAGCATAAACCAAACCTGAATGACTACTATTTGCAGCATAGTCTGAAGTAAAGTATTCAACAGAGGTGTGACGAAGGGCTAGTGGTATGAATATGGGAAGGATAGTGATCAGATTGGAGCTGATATGCTTTCTGCTGTGGAGCGGATTTGATTTGAAGGTAGGTGGAGGAGGGGGTGTAACTGTGGTAGGATACGTGTCCTCATGAATATGTACTGAGTTGAGATCTAGATGGAGGCAGTCTCTTTGCATGGAAATGTGTGCCCGTAATGAGATGTCTGAGTAGATAACAGAATTGGGTAATAAATTTAGAAACAAAGCAACAAGAACAAAATGAACATTTGTACTGTGAAAAATCTGCTGTACAAATCAGTTTTAAGAAGCTTTTGAATTGCCTACTCTTCACTTTAGTTTTCTTTCCCTGGTGTCCAGTTTCTGCTGTGAATGCTGAGAAAGCTGCTAACTGGACTGTGCTGGATTCACTGAGTGAAGAGGTTGAGTTATAGTTCCCAATTTGTATGAGGGCTATTTTCTGTACTTTTGCTTTTTGATACTTCAGTGACATCCCTGGGAAACTTGTGCTTTTGTGGAGTTACTGAACTTTGCAGTTAGCTGTTGCTTAAGATCACTCTTTCCTAACAGTCAGCTTTGTGTAGTGGGAAGCTGAGATTTGACTTCTGGCTTTTGCCTTGCTCCTTTTCTTTTTCTCGCCTCATCAGTTTGTTTTACTTTTTCACTTGTATCTGTCCTTTTTTTTCTCTGTTGCTTTCCCTGAAGCAATTCCTTGAGTTCCATGTGACCACCTTATCTCTTTTATACAGATTAGAATAACCAGGCAGTGAATTTTGATGATTAAGTGAAACAGTCCTGTGATTTAGAATTTGTATTCCATCAAGTCTGACTATTGGATGTACGAACTGCATTTCCAGTCCTTATTTCAGGCTTTCTGCACCCTTGGGAAGACTTTGCCCACTGTACTGGTTAAACTTGGCTTGCATATGGTAAGAAAACTTGCAATTATTGAGACACTTGCACTTATTTAACAAAAGGTTTGCGTGTACTAGGGGAGCTGGAGATCCACTAACAGGAGTGCATGCAGCTGTGAGGCAGATGCTTGGCATCAGGCCTGGGTGCAGCTGTAATGACAGTGAAGGTGGTGAGATGGGGCAGTGTGGAGAGATGTGCAGCGATGCATGACGTGTGCCGAGCCAGGTAGCACTGGTAGAGTTGTTAAGGCCCCTGTGGTAAAATAGATCAGCTCTGCTTGACATCGTTAGCATAAAGAAGAGGTATTTCTGCCTTTCGATCTGGCCTACTGAGTAAGTGAAGAAAATGTAACTTGCATCAGCTTAAGCTTCCAGGTGCTTATTAATACTCTCTTTCTGGTAGCTTGCGTGTAGAATATATTGTTATTTCTGAATTTGACTTTATATATTTCTCTTGACATTCTATTTCTAATGTTACTTATTGACGTATTTCAATTTACACATTCTGTTTCTTTGACTTTACGTATTTCTAATTCCTAGGAAGTAAGGCTTCTCAATCATGTGCCAGCTGCACTGGGACAGTTGATTTTTCTTGCTTCAAATAACAAGTGGGGATGTCCATCTTGATTGTACAGATGACGGCTGAACTATGGCTTATAAAAAGGTCCAGTAACTTTCTTCTGGGAATATGCAAAATAGACTCTGTGTACTGTATTGTGTGTGTGTGACAACAGAAATGTAACGTTGCTCTGCTTCTTGCTTCTAAAGTATGGTTTCTGTAGACACGTCTGTTAAGCACTCGACTTAGCTGTTATTGGGTTTGGTCCATAGCTGAAGAGTCTTAAAGACCATGCAATCTGAGAACAAATAGCTAGAAAATATATAGCATCTCCATGGTTAAAGTATAAAAATATATCCTACTAAATAACATATTAAAGCTGCGTCCTCAGTCAGACTTGAATTTTGAAGAGCAGATTTGTGGCAAAAACGTCTATGAAATCTCTTTGCCTGCTGCAGCTCCGGAGGGTTGTGTCAGGCCTCGCTCAGGCTGTAGATGGCACTGTTGCCGCACACAGCTTGGGCGTGCTCTTCAGTCACCTTACTACCAAGGGAATTGTTATCCTACAGGCTTTTGAAAGCATGTATTTGATTATTGGGATGTGGTAAGAGTTTGATAGAGCTCCTCTCTCCCTAGAATTAGGATTAGGAAGAGACATGGAGAGAGATGTTGGATTTTTTTTTGTTTGCCTTTGTGCGCTTGTGCTTTGAAACACGTTGGTTATACAGCTCTTTTCCTCTGGTCATGCTAATAAAGGCAGTGTCTTATTTTGGTTCCCAGTGAGAGCTGTGTGTGACAAGGAATTTCTTAAAGGATTTCCTTATTTTCATCTTTGGGGTTTCTGTGGTATTTTCTGTGATACTGCTAACAAGGCTACTATAGGTGTGATGTATTTTGGAGGATACTGAAGTTGAAAGCCTACACTTCTCCAATTTTGTCAGCTTAAACATCTAAATCTGCGCCTCAGACTTCAAAATGACGTTTCTCCCTGCAGAAAGAGGATGTTACTGGCAGGAAAGGGAATGGGTCTGCTCTGATACAAGGGAGGGTACGGTATGAGGTCCTTTGGGCTTAGCCATAGCCTGAAACAGTGGGAGGACAAAAACCTGAGCTAAGGAGTTAGAGCTGATGAGTGACCAAGGATCAACGGTGTGAACAATCCAATACAAATCGGTTTTTTTGTTTGTTTTTTGAAGTCATACCTGAGATGTTTTAAGTTTTCCTTTGAGAGGAACATCTGAAAGTCATCCCCTTTGTTTTGGAAAACTTTTGTTTTCCAAAACAAACAAATGCCACACTTAGGTCTGTCTGTCTTGTTTTTGAAATTGAGCACTTGAAACCTAAATTAGTCAATGGATCTACATAAAAATAGGAATCAAGGCTCTCTGAAATCCTTCAGACAACTAATTTTCAGGCTCCCTGGAGTGTACAAAAACGCCCATAGCTGTAGACATCCTTCTTACCAAATTTGGTGATACAGTGGGGGGGAGCCAAAGTGGTAACAGAGGGATGTGGAAAATAAAAGAGTTATTTATTAGCAATCAGCAGATATCTTAGTTCTGAAATGCTGAATTTACAAATGTAAAGGGTCTCAAAAAGTGATCTGTTTTATTACAGTCTCTGCAGATATTCATTAAAACATGTTATGCACAAAAAAAAAAGCCTCTAAAAATCTCAAAAGGAGTCGAGGAACATTGCTATTAAAATTAGAAAAGCAAAAAATCCTCTTGTGTAGGAAAACAAATTTAGCAGCTTGTCAAGATCAGCTGTAAAATACAAGTCTTGACATAGTGATGAAAGTTAAAACTCCACAAGCACTAGGACAAATGAACAAATTATTATTTGAACCTATAAAGAGTGTAAATGGAGGATAAGAATCCTGGCTATCCAAAGTAACAGCAACCATGAGAAAAAGTGGGAAGTCCTTGTCATAATTTGCACCATGTTAATGAAATGATGGAGTTCTTCAAAGAGTTGTTGATGTATGTTTATGAAGTCTGAAATGGAATATAACCACTTCATTGGTGAGGGGGAGGAGCACAGAAAGACATAACCACAAAAGTGGATTGTTTGGTTTGATTGCAAAGTAAGGTGAAGAGACAAAGGAACTTGCTGACTTTACAGTAATCAGCTGTTTTGAATGGAAATAATTGATAATCACATGGAAAACAAACTGCTTTTTGTTTCTTTGGGTTTTTTTTCTTGAACGAACATATTAAGGAAATGTTACTTTTCTTAGCATGTGGTATTTTCCTCTCCAGAGTAAACTTATACAGTTTTGAGATTAAAGAGAAAAATATCAAGAAAGCCATTAATTCATTCATCAGTTATAAAGAGGATCCAAAACACAATCAGCAGCAAAGGAAGCTTTAGTCCTACTAGCTTGTCTTTGGGTCAGACATTATTGGAAAGCAATGGTATTTCAGTTTGTCACAGTTGCTTGTTCCAGTCAATGGTTATGGGCATTGCTGTTTTGCTTCCACTGCTTTTGCAGTAGCCATCTTATTACTTCCTGATTTTTAATGTATTTTAGAGATCACAAATGCTTCTGGAGCTTTTGGTTCCTAGAAGCTGTGCTGCAGTTGTTGGTATCTGGTTCATTTATGTCTGACAGATGACCCTGAGCTATTTGAGAAAATACCTCTGCATAAAATACATAAAGCATTATGCCAAATAGTCTTATTTTTACTCATCCACACAGACTAACTTTTTAGTAGACTTAAGCCTGAAGCATGAATCCACAGCTCTAATTCTTATTTTAGGTTTGCAGTTCAGTGCATTTTGTGATGACAAAATGGCCCAAACCCCCTGATGTTGTTTCATTCTTATTTAAGAGTCTCATTCTCCAGGCTGGATTGTGTAGTGAGGACAAGGTTCATTAGCAGTTACATTGCCTGCTATTGCTTTGCAAACATTTGATGGATTGTCTCAGCCTTCCTGCTTCTCGTGAAGAATGAAATAAGGGGGAAGCGATCATTTAAGGGGTTGTATCAAAGAAATAAGGGACAGTCCATAAAACCTAAAAATGAATCAACTTAGGCCAGTCATATGGATCACAGCATGGCCATGTAGGACTTGGCTGCTTGTATCATGCCGAACATTTTTTGGAAGCTGACATGTAGCACCGGGAGTGGACGAATTGACTGATTTCTGCAGCTAATTAACTACAGTGCACTGGCTGCTACACAATAAGCAATGGAAGTCGTTACACCTGATGTACTTGAGTCTTTTTGGAGCAGATGAGTGCTAGGTCAGTGATACGCCTATGCACTTTTAGTCTGTGAGTAAATATGTCATCTACTAAGGCTGTAAATGATACTGATTTTTCAGAGAATAGAAAAAATTAGATACTGAAATGTAATTTCTACTGGAGAGCTCTGTCAAAGATGGTGTTTCAATGTTAATTAACCCTTATTTCAAGTGAGATGTGATGTTTTTAAAGAAAGGGAAATATGGGGAGAGGTGGAAGGTGAAATAATTTTTTTATCCGACACACTAGTTTTGAATTCATACTTTGTTCATACAGTGTTCAATAGAAAAGGCCTTCAGCGATAACTGTAAATGAGGATACTAGCACACCATCATATCTGATGGTAACAGATATTTTCAAAACATCTGTGTAGCCTTCAGGGATAGGTGTGATTGGTAAAAGATGGGTATAAAACTTGAATGATGAAAATAAAGTAAAATGAGAGAAAACATCTTTACTGGTATTAGTGTGGAACTGAGGCAGAGCTGATGATTGATTTTGTTCCTCTTTCTATATTAGGAGCCTGAAAAGGGGGGCAGTGCATCTTCTGCTGACTCCCACTACATAAAACCTATCACAAATTTCTTGAGCTAGTTCATTAAAAGTTAATGCCTAAAGTTGACTTGCATTTCCCATTGATCTGTATGCACTTGGTTCACTCACTGTTCAAATTACTGCCCAGCTGCTTAATAGGCCACAACTTAAAGGACAGCGCTGCACAAGCACGTTCCTGCTCAGACATTAGCTCTTGTTTTTCATGTTTTCAAAGGTGTCTGTAACATGCTTCATAGGAGGGGGAAGCAAAGATAGGGGAGGGTGTTTGAGGAGGATTTTGGCTGATGCATCTCTAGTGACACCTTGTGGGATGTTTCACAGAATCGTCTATAACTCTTTTTTGAGGAAGAAGTAAACAGAAAGGCTTGTTGTGCAAAGAGTTGCCCAAGTACTTCACATGGGATATGGTTAAACTTCTGCACCCATCCATAGTTTTTCAGGACTGTCTTTGTAACTTGTAGTTAGTAAACAGGATTAAATACTCAACATCAAAGATGCTATTTGGCAGCTAAGGACAGCAGAGAACTGAAAGATGACATTTTTGTTACCAGATTTTATGGTGACTGTTTGATTTTCCTTTAATTCAGCTTCTGAAATTACTATTTTATGAGCCAAATCTTCAGGTTTAAAATTGAGATTTCAGAACTGATAAAGCAAATTATTTGAATAAGTCATTAATGAAATCAGCTAAGCAGAAATCTAGCTATTCTTAAGGTTTTCATTGCTATAGAAATCCCATTTCTTTATACATAACAAGCAAAAAATATTAGACTATTTGTCCTAATCTTAACTGATTCCATAGTTGTTCATATTCTCTGCTGTTGTCTCTTGGAATGACTTATGCCCTAACTCCAGCGTAAAGTCTCATTTTGTACCTTTTTAATTAGAATGCTAGACGGAGACAGCCATACAGACTTGCCTTTGGATGAAAACAAAGCTGAAATATTTGCACATTCCTTTTTTTTTTTTAACCAGTTCAGTCTAAAGTCTGATGCTACCTCCTCAAGACACCCTTAAACATCCTCAAAGTGATTTCTCCATTATCCTTAAACATCCTCAAAGTGATTTATCCAGTTTCCTCAACATATAATATTACTTAGATCAAAAAGTTCATGTTTACTCGTACAGTCCAGAAACAGATTTTACTCAGGTAGTAGTCAGGACTGCACAATTCATCATGCACTGACAATGTCTGTACAGGCATCTAGCGACTTGCTCCTCTCTTGAATTGTCTGGTCTTGTACTTGGGCCTTCTAGCAGATTTAGCAGGTTGGCTTATGCCATGAATGTGCTGGGTACCTTGCCTTGTGAGAAACATTTTGCTGTTGCTACAGAGGCAGTTCAGATGGAGACTCCATAGCCTGGTGAATAGGACTTCGTCGTTAGTAGTAAAAGGCTATAGGAGTTGTAGTGGTGTGACAATGGAGTGTCTCAGGGCTTGTCTGGCCTTCAGCTAGTTTTTGCTGTGGATGTTGCTTCATAGCTAGGCAATTGTTTATTCCTGAATTACCTGAGCTTTGCTCTGCAAAAACTATTTATATAAATATCTGAGAACCTAGTCGTAATCATTCTACGCACAGTAATCCTTTATGTTAGTTGAGGTTGGGGTGGACTGTGTTGTAATTTGGAACTTAAACTGGTAGCTGAGTATGAGAGCGCTGTCTGTCTTAAGAAAACATAACCATAACCGAGAGGGACCCCCCCAAACCAGTGATTAACTCCTCCCAGCGAAGAACTTGGGATGCTGTTGATAAGCTGCCGTACCCCGCAGTGTTTCAGCATGAGAAAGACTGGTACTATTGCCCCCAGGACCCAGAGGGACACTGAAAGAGCAAGTATAAAGCCAGAGGGGGGAAAAAAAGAAAGAGTAGGTGCTAGGAAGTGTGTATATGTAAGTTTTAACTGTATTATTAACCCTAAGTGGACTAATAATAATAACTTGTGTTTTAGTTAGACTGCCAAGATTTTAATTAGGTTAACTGTTTCCCTGAATTTTGGACTGATAGCATATACAGTACTCCATAGCACACCTGAAAATAATTGCTGTTCTTACTGAATTCTTTGGTTATACAATCAGACCCCCAGTCTTACTCCCTGGAACAAAAAGAGTACCAAACCATTTAACTGATCTTTCACAAAGAACAGTTAAAGTGGAAACTCTGTGAACAGCCTCCTGGCTTTTGATTTTTGATGCAGACTTTTTTTTTTTCTCTTTACACCTAACATGAAAAGATAAATTCATTTGAAGCAGCGTAGCAATGCAGACCCAGCTACTAATTCAACAAGACTTCAAATTAGACTGGTCTTCTAATGACATATTCTCAGCGAAGAGCGATAGAGGTAATGCATCTGAAATAAGTGGATCCTGTGGACTTATAGCTGACACTAAAGTTAATTTTTTCTTTGAAACATTAAACACAATACAGGCCAGCATCAAATAAAAGTAAAAGAAGACATATTTGACTGTTCAAAGCACTTTGGCATGCTTCTTCAACTTTGCTTCCTTGTGTTCTACTGCATCAAGGAAGAGTAACTTCCTTTTCATTTCTTCAGCTGTGAAATCTAGTAACTCAGCAGGTTTAAAAATAGTGACTATCACGGTTTGATCTTCTCTGGCAATGTGCCACTGAAGTTCTTCCTAGATTTTGAGGACTAGTAGTAGTCTTAAATCCATAAGAAGGCTGTAGGTTCGAACTTGCCCTCTACCTCTGCAGGGAATGCGAGTGATACCAAAAGAGCAGTCAGGTGCTTTTTTGTGCTCCAGCGAGGATAATGGTAAACTTTGCCTCTCAGTTCAGTGGGTTCAGGACCATGCTGTAGATGCAGGACAGATGCAGGGTAGGAGAAGAGGCCTGGAGAAGACCGTTCCCAAAGGTGCTAAAAATCCAAGCGCGCACAGCTGATGAGGCAAACCTGGGCAGCGGAGGGAACAAGGTTTGTGGTGAAACCAGTTGTTATTTCTTCTACAGGCTAGTATTTGAGAAAACAAATGTTTTGCTGAGCCAAGTCTGATGCACCTCAGAAACAGCTGAGTCCTGTGTGTGTGTGACATACCTACATACAACAAGAAAATATCTGTTATAAGCCCTCTTTAAAATAAAATATAACTGTTAGTAAAGAATTAGATTAATTGTGGTAATAAAATAATAAGAGAAATAATGTGGTTTTACTGAACATGCCTTCCAGATTTCTGCTTCATTTGCTTTTCTTGTATATAGAGAGCATTTTTCTGCTCTCTGCTGTTATTTCTGGGTAATTCGGTACTAAGTTTTGTGGTATTTTCTTCACAGTGTTGTTGGCCTCTCCTTTGGCATAACATGACTTAGCTTCGTTATGTAAAACACATTTGAGTTGTCTGACATAAAACTCAGTATCTGGCTCATAGTATCGGGGAAAAAAACAGTGTAATTAATTCAAAGTCTACATTAAATGATCTCACTGAGGTTATTTTTACATATTTATCTACTTAATAAATGCTAACATTTTCTGGGAAGGAAATATCTTTCATAATGAGTTTTCTTTTCTTGCAGTGCTTTGAGGATAACTTAGATGTTGTCTTCAGTAGCGCTCCGAAAACTGCTGCAAAGCCTCAAAACATGAATGTCAACCTGTTAAAGGGTTGATCCCTCCAGTTATTTGTTTTACATGTTAAGTACACTAAAAATGTCTTTTGAATGCCTGTTGGTGATGCTAAATGAGGGCATGAGAAAAACAACACAATAAGGCAATTGAGGAATGACAGAATTCCTTTTTAACACTTGAATCAATATATGGCATTGCTGGGGTGGTTAGTGTAACTGAACTAAAAATGCAAGGGGCAAAATTATTGATTTCTGTAGTCGAGGGTATATTTTATATTTAGATGTTAAACAAATGAACACACTCATACTCCTTCTAGTGAATACGTATCTGGTATTCAGTCGATTCAGTTTGCTGGTTTAGTGATAAGCTCGTTGCGAGAGACAGCCTGATGAATGGCATGAATATAGGAATATGGCATGAATATAGGAATTCATTGCTTCCCAGAACATGTTAAAAATAAGCTATAGAGATACTTTCTCGTGTTGAATTTGTTCTTCTCCAGTCCATTGAGGTGTTAGCACTTTAGTCTGTGTGTGTGTATACACACAGTACTACTTAGAACTAAATTTTAACTTTTTAAAATAAATACATTTAGATTCACTTTAGAGTGAAACATTCAGAAATACAAATGATGCAGCTGACATGATTTAAATGGACTGAGTACGTAGCTTATTGTCCTGTTTGGTGAAAGTTTGCTGTTCTGAGGAAAAACTGGTAGGGGAAAAAACCCCAAACAATTACAATTTTTTTTTTCTGTTCAAAACCAAGTATTTAGAAAACTTTAATCAACATCTCACTATCCAAGAGTTCATTTTTTAGAACCATCTGGTGATTTTCACATACTGATTGTAGGGATCTCTTTCCCTATTTAGTGGTACTGTAGTAACTATTTTGGCTAGATGTGTGGAAGACCTGTTTCCTGTTACTTGTTCTCCTTTTGTGAAAAGTGTGAAGTCTGGGGATAACTGAAGTCCTCTGTACAGCACCACTTATGAAATGGATCTCTCTTCTGTCCTCAAAGTTATTCACTGGATGTGGTTTCACCCATCTGGCAACTCAGCCTGCTGCCTTATCCCGGTCAGAAGAATATGAATCCCAGCTAACCCTGGGGGAACAGAGCAGGTGAGACTGAGTAAGCTAAATAGGCTGAAGGAAGCTCTTACAGTAGCAAGAGCCTGATCTCCAACAGCTCACCTCTTTGCAACAGCTCTCGATGTGAATTCTCACACTAGAGCTTTTTGCTGGCAGAAAGCCCTCACTTGGCATGAGGTCTGCCGTTTGGTTGGGCATCACAGGAGAGAGGACTGCTGCAAACAGACCTCAGAAGCTCTGATCCCAGAATGGCTTGCAAATGAGTGTGTTTTGGATGTATGGCTAGTTGATTTCAGCTGAATTTTGAAACCAGTTGGCAATGGTTTTCCAGAAGTGAAGCAGTAATACCAGCTTGGAGGAGAAAGACCAAGCAGAGTCTGTGCTGCATGAGCACTCAGCAGCAGGTAGACAATTGGAAATGCAAAATGAGATGCTGCCTGGCAGGCAGGCATTAAAGCTGTGGATGTGATCAGAGCCCAACATAAGAAAGTCTGTCTCGCACAAGGAAGCGGGGGAAGAGTAGTTGTCCTTATCTGGACTGCATGATTTAACACAATTGTAGTAATAGTTGGGACATTTTTAAGGGAATATTTTTGCAGAAAAATACTGACTTGGTGAAATAGAATGTAGTCCCTCTCTCCCTTGCTATGAAGAAATTTCTTCTCAGGTCTAACGAGGAATGAGGGAGGACTGATCTGCCACTGCAGGGGCTGCAGAAGATATGGAGGTGAGATGGATGCTGCCTCGAGGTGCTGCTCTGCAGGGGTTCAGCAGCTGGTTGAGACACAAATGCAGCAAGAGCAGCAACAAACTCAGAGCCAGGCTGTTACTCCACAGCACTTGCTATTTTCTTGTGCTTAGGGTAAGGAGGTCAGAGTGCCTAGCTGCATAGGGATCTGGAAAAGGGGGCAAATGGCTGGGCAGCAGGTTCCAGTGTCTTCCTGTGCCTCACCTCACCTGAAAGCAGAAGTGCTGGTCCCAGTGTACTTCTCTGCAAGCGGAGGGGGAGCTGAAGTACTTGTCTGGTGTGTGTGAAGAGTTAGCTGTTAACTGAGCCGGATTGCCCAAAGCATGTGCATATTGATTGATCTGAGGCCAGTGGTTATATGTCCTACTTCTTCCTTTTGGCTCAGTACTTGTCCTCTTTTCATTTTCACCAGAAAATTAATTCTGTACCCAGTAAAACTTCTGTTGTAATTAGTATGTTTCTGCAGAAGAGTTGTGGTTTTAGTGAATTACCATTTTCAAACAGATCAGTTTTTAGAAAATTTTCAACCAGCTTTATTGCTGGGCCTATGGATGAGGAGACTGTAGTGGGGGAGATGTAGCAAAATAAATTGCTTGAAGAAGAGAGATTGGAAAAGAAGACTGAAAAGAGATTTGAAAAAGATTTACTGTCTCTTTCTTGCCTAGCAGAATATTTTATCTGCCTGTGTATAAATATAATGAATGTAAATTTAGCTTGGTCCTATTCTGACGCAGGAGGAAGAATTGGATGCTTGAAGAAAATGCTGTGGATTCTCTTCCAGCTATACCAGCACAGCTATACTGATTAATTTTTTTTTTTCCTTTGTCTAAACACACAGCCTTTCCTTCCTTTGCATGCCTTGTGCTTCTGACATTCTCCCCCTTCCTTCCTTAGCCACCCCAGGTCCCTCTGCTTCTATGGGGTTGTGTGATTAATCCTTTAATTGATGGCCTTGATTTGATTGATAGTTTTCTGTTTCCATGTCTTTTCTCTAGATGCAAGCATTGGGCCATCTGAGCCTGAGAAAAGTAAAAAGAGGTGTCTAATACCTGAATCTAGAAGTCAATCCAGAGGACTCATTCTATTAAAAAGCCATCCACAGAATTCTGCTATGTGAGAATAACAGTTTTACAAAGGAGTGAGTTTAACCTCTTCTAATTTATGTAGTCGTTAAGATTTCACAAACAAGTTAGTGGAAGTGTTGGCCAGTTCTCCTACAGCAGCTGCTGTGGAGAAGTGAAGCTGTTTGATACCCCTCGTATTGCTTTGCTTTTAATTAATGTATATTCACACTGCTTGTTTACCTCTTGCTTTCTATGCCTGGCATTTGAAAGTGAGATATTTGAATAGTTGCTCAATTTCATGGTGTTTTAGTTTTGTGCTAACAGCACAGGTAGATGGCAGAGGCAGAAGACAGATTGACTTTCTGGTATTGCCTCCTGTTCCCATCTATCTGTAGTGAAGAAGTAGAACTTATGTAGCTAAACTCAGTACAAAGATGGTACCTGAATACAACTATACTCAATCAGCAGTAATACCTTTTTTGGAGGACGGAGCGCAGTAGGAACATTTAGCTGTGCAAGTTTCTTACACCTCCTGGATGGAAGTAGACAGATGGTGTGACTTGGTAAGGTAGCACTGTGGTTCAGTGACAGAACAACTCCTGGTTTTATGCTCTGCCTTCTGATCTTCCCCCCAATAACATAACACCTCTGCGAACGTACCGGTGCGCCAGCACACTGAGAATGTCACACGCTGGGTAGTCACCTAGTTACTAAAAATCCTAATTGCTGGCATTTGTATTCAAGGCAGAAGGCGTCCCCTGTTTGTACAGCCTCCGTATGAAACATCCCACGTAGTTTGTAACCATCCTCCTGCTTTCACTGTGCGTGGGAGTTTATCTTTACTAGAAACAGTAATTGCAAAAATGACCTTCATATTTACTGAAAGCAGTAGACTGCTCCGCTCTGACTCATGGAGTGAGCCCAGGTATTGGGTAATGGCTTGCTGCTTGGTAACATGATTCTCTATTTTCTCCTGCAATAGTTAAACCGAAGCCTATTTCTGTGTCAGATGCAATGTTGTAGGCAATGCGTACAATGGTTCTGTCTCTGCCAGAATCTAGGATGAAGTGAAAACTACAAAACCGCTGCTGACTGATGAAAGCAGCCTTGCGTTGGCTCAGCTGGGTTTCACAGCGAAGGCTCACGTTTCAGCCTGTCTTCTAGTTTTGGTTTTAGAATAATAAATCCAGTTTGGATCATGCACCTCTAGCTAAAATAAAAACTATTACTTTTATTCTGTAATCGTATTGCCTTCCATGTGGATCCTTGGACTCCCTCTTTGCTGTCGCCTTAGCTGATTTTTGTTTTCTGTAGTGTTCATTGGTGTTTGACTTCAGTAGGAAATCCCCTTTTATAAATGCCTTGTAATGAGTCACTGCTGCTGTTTGCTCAAACTGAAGGGGATTCCAACTATAAAATTGTATTATTGCTAAAATATAATCCTGTTCCATTGCGTAGGTTGTAGTTTAACACAGAGAAAGGTTTGGGGGAGTTGTAGGGTAAGCAAGCAATTTTGTTGCTAGTTTTGTTTATTAAATTGTGGATTAATGGCAATTCCAGTAAGAAGTAAGCAGCTTAGAAGTTTAATAGATCAAATCCAATCTCAAACTGAAAATATTCAGCAGTTATATGTCTCTGAATTTCTGTACAAAACCCCCCAAAAAACAACCCCAAACCATAACAGTTTGTGTGTTCTCTGTAGTGAATAGTAAGATTTGTTTAGCAAGAAGTACAGCTTGGTTTGGCCTTTTTTTTTGTGTGCGTGTATATGTTCATTATGGATTCAAAATTGAATTGCTTTAAAAATGTTTCTTTTGGGCATGGAAGATTGCTTTGAATTTCCTTCTTTCATTATAAACCTGAATATGCTCATATCTATATTACTGTTGATTTAGCCTCTGTTGCTTTAATGTGCAGTCTTCTGAAACCGTTGTCTATCGCTTTCTTTTATCTGGAGTAACTGCTGCAACTCTCTGTCGTGCTGAAGTTTTGATCGCATTTCAAATCTCTGTGTGCAGAGATGGAAATTTCAATTTGCAGTATCCTTTGGTCCTGCCTTCTCATGTCCACAGAGATACTCAATCCAGGTGTATTCTCTGAACACTTACTTTGCTCCCCCTTTCAGCTTTGGATTTCCTTCCTTATTTTCAGAGTTTACTTGAGAGCTTCTACAGGCTGTAATCCAGACTCCCTCATTCTGCTGGTGACAGCTACCTCTGCACTCAGCACTAGGTGAGACGACTTGCTCTCCGGTGCTTTTAGACTCTGAAAGTCCTCCTGGCAATTTTTTTTTTTTTCTTATCCCTTTCTGGTTTTATCTGTCATTGAAACATAACTCAGCAATTCTGATTTTACCCTAGGCTGTCTAGTAATGCAAAAAAGAACGCCACAAAAGCCACCGTTTAAAAGCAAATTCTATGAATGTCTTGCATATTACGAAGTGGAACGTGGTGGTTATATATTGAGATATTCTGGTTATTGATCATTGAAAAGGACCGTGAGGTTGCTGAAGGCCCCACAAAAACACTCGGGTTTAAAAAAGAGTCTCACTACTGCTTTTACAGCATATTGCTGTAAAGGAAATAAGTTAATAAAAGCCACAAAGATGTACAATTTCCCATAGCCTTTGACTAACGCTTTTAGAGAAAGAACATTTAAAAAATACTCTTAACTGAAGGTGAGGGGATTTCCTTAGGAAGAATGCTTTTAAGAGGCCTTGCTCTGAACCAGTGACTTCAGGAAGCAGTTGTTTCCTAACAGTGTGAAGAGTGTCTGTGCTGATGAATGGGAGGACATAGCTCCATCTCTCAATCCCTGAAATGCTTTTTGGTTTACCTCTCTTCAAAGGTATTTTAAGTGCTAAACACTCAGAATCTTATACCAATGCCTTAGATTGCCTGATTTGCTTAGCTGCCATCCTGTTAGAGTAACAGGACCAAAGGAGCTGGGCTGCCCCACAAAAACCAGGGTGGTGTGGTGCAGAGGCATTCAGATGGGTCCCTGTGGAGACGCTCTGGGTCTGGAAGCTGATCGGCTTGGCTGGTGCGGGTCAGGCTTGTCCAGTGAAGGTCACTGGTGAGTAAAGCCAGGCTTCCCCATCACCCCATGCAGGTGAGGGTATCTCAGGGTCCAGCAGCACAGACTTGTCTCATGTTATGCTGAGCAGAAACTATTAAGCCCCATGACAGTGCAACACCTACATGGGTCTAGGGGGTCAAAGCCAGGTTTGAGTGGAGTGATTTGCCTGTGTCTCTAGGGCCCAGAGGTCTGGCTGCAGAACTGAGACATTTCTGTGAACTGGCAGCACGGTGGCTCAAGCTGGCTGTACATGGGATTTGGGTTGGGAATCTGTGTCTGTGGTCTGGCTCAGACTCAGGCGTGGATAAAATGCGATTACTGGGAGCTGACTGGTTGAGTGTGCTCTTGACAGTTCCATATGGGGCATAGCATGGAGTCTGGCTGATTTGGAAAATTTGGACCCGAGTGCTTTTGTCACTTCTGAAAAGGGAAAAGATTCCATGCATCCTGTAGAAATTTTGAAAATAACACCCCACTTATGTAGGGAGATCTCTACATAGGCAATTAAGGTCACCTTGGCACTTTCATTAGGCTGTGAACTACTGATAGTCAAATACTTTCTTTTCGTTTCTGTGACCATTACTATTTTTCTTGTGGTAGAATGTCTCATCCAAATAATCCTTTCATGTATTCAGTTGCTTTTCGATGTCCATCTTTGGTTTGCAAATGCTGAATTTGCTTTTTTAGGCAATTAGATTGAGGTAAACTTGAATGCTTGCAAACATTTGAAAGACATATAGCAATGGGATATTTATCGGGCTCGCTGGCTCTCTGCTGTGGTTTAAGGCTTCCTTAAAAGCAGAGTGCACAGAGAGGTACTGTGAAATTTTAGAGTAAGGTTATAATTAATAGGTAGATACATATCCCTACTTTATAAAATAATCTTCGGTCTTTAATCTTTTTTCTAGGTTGTAATTGCTGGGAAAGTACATAAGGGAAGTAAAACTGTATGTTTGCTACAGCATCCTAGTGCTCCAAGCACTTGGCTTTGGGGTTTTTTTTTAAGGGAAAAAGAAAAGAAATAAAAAAAAAAAGACCGTATCTCCTCTACAGCAAATGGCTTTTCCTTACATCATTTATAAAAATTAATCATTTTAACAACATGTTTCTTTACTGTTCAAAGAATTTTTATGTTTTTGTTGATTGTTCCCCAGTGCCTATACACTGCCTCTGTCTGTTTTATGGGTAAAATCTGAATAACACAAGGGTACAGTTTCCATAAAATTAAGGTCATATGAGGTGGAAATAGCAGCCTAAGATCAGGAGTTCCTTCATTTTTATAGTCCTTTCTTTTGGTAACAGGAAACAGCTCTAAGGCAGTTTTCTTGTAGGACGACATATAGGAATGTTTGCCTTTATAGATTTTTTTTTTTTTGGTGTGTGTGTGTGCTTATGTGACAGAGCGCTGCATTAGAAATATTTGGCTCTGGCTTCTAACAACAAGAGAACTCTCTCTAATGTGGTTATTAGCTTTACCACACACTTGTATGTCTTGCACAACCATATAGCAAAGTCGTAATCAGATAGTATTCTTGATTTCACAAAAAAGGGAAAATTAGATTCACATGTTTTATGGGTTGGGGGGGAACTTCTGCTTTAGTGTTATGATGAATATTAGTGGTTGTGAAAAGGTCATCAGATCCTCCAGAGGAGCTGAGGAGTACAATTCTCATCTGAAATGTAGTAGACATGTCACCCCTCACCACCTTCCTCTCCTTCAAAGTGCTTTTCCTCCTGTGCACCAACAACCAGAATGCCTCCTAAGAGATGCCTTCACTTCCCCTGTTTGCCCTTGGTCAGCTGCAAACCCAGGTGAAAGCATCTTCCTCTATTCAGCCACCTGTGCTGGTGGCAAACACTAGCTCTCATGGGGTACATCAGGCCTTACTTCCTTTTTCCTTTCATTTTTAACCCGGACTCTTGTAGCTCCTGTGCTCAGTTGACAGTTTATAACCTGTAACAGTGGTGGTAGCTGACAAAGGCAGCGTAAGCCAACAGTTCAAGGGAGCGACTTTTCTGTACAGCACTCTTTTATATGATTGTATATTACCTTATTCAGTATCATTCTAGTGCTTCCTTACTACGAGCATCAACTTCCAATGGTCCTTTAGATAATGTGACAAAAACCTGTGCTGTGCTTGAATTCCATGGACTCTATACAGAGGGACAAGCAAATGGTAGTGAAGAGAGTGACTAGGTTTTGTAAATAATTTCAACATATTTTGAAACACGCGTTTTTGTACAGTCTTATCTTAGGGTAGCATCAAGAGTGTGCGTCTTACACTTAGGGTAGGCAGCAGTGGGGTTTGTAATAATCCTTCATTCTTTCCATGACCTTGAACTTAGCTTTGAACATCTTGCAGTCTATCCTTGGCCTTTTCTGTGGAAGTATCCACTGTTCTGGGTGAACATAGTGACTCACTGCACTCCCTTGCTGCTGAGAAGAAAATAAGAGACCAGGAACTTAGTTTTCTGTAGATCATCTTGTTGAGAAAATTCTCTGTACTATTTTGTAGTAGTGTAAGGTACGTAAGTCCTCCAGGCTCTGTGCCTGATCTTCATGTTGTAGCTCTGCTGTGAAATAGCAAAGACAGAAAAGTGGCTGCAACTTGCATGTTTTTGGCAGTCCCTCAATCTGGGTGAAAATTCTTTGCCTCATCCAAAGAAACCCTGTCTCCATGAGGTAAAGGTCAGGTTTCTGTCAAACCACTAGATGTTGCTTTAAAATTTCACTGACCTATAGAGTAAGAAACTTCATACGGCTTCATGGTTGACTTTTCTCTCTTGTTAATTGACAAGCAAGTTAAACTATGTATGGGTAGGAAAGAAATCTTCCTGAAGCTTACGCAGAAAGAGAAATGGAGGATTCGCACGTTGCATAAAATCAGATTTCATTCCAGTTTGGATCAGAATTTAAACGCTGCAATATTTCAGTAAAAAAAGTAGTGGTAGAAACCAATGGGTGGGCAACCAGCTGGGAATAAGGTGACCTTACTGGCCAGAAAAGAGGTTTGTAGTCAACCTTCATTGACATAAAGCTGTGTGCTTAAATTTTGTGGAATTGACAAATGTGATGGAAGTGCTGTTCTGCTGGAACCTGCTGCTGGTCTGCTGTAAAGCTTGTTTCATACTTGCTATTGTATCAACTTCATGACCATCTCCAAGAAATCCAGTGAAATAACATAATAATGTATTTGAGTAATAATGAAGAATTGATTGAATCGCCATCTAAGACCTCATAAAGGAGCTGTGGCACTTCCCATTTTTCTGTAAGGAAGGGAGAATTTGTTGTGGGTGGTCTTTCATTTGTGGCTAAGCAGTGAGCCACACAGGGAGCAGGAATAAAATGGGTGGAAAGTGCCTTGACTTTTAGTACATCTCAGCAAAACCTGTTTGACTCCAAGCTAAAATCAAAGCGGTTCGCTAAAATTTAGGGTAGAACTGGATAGCAGTATCTTCCTCCTTGGGAAAGACACTTCTGTGAGTACAAAACTGTATTTCAATTCTGTATGAAGTCTGCGTAAGTGGTACCCTCACCTTTAACTGTTTGATTTACCTCAAAAGCATGACAGCTGGAACTGTCTGTCTCATATTGCTACTTCTTGATTTGGGGCATGTGAAACTGTTTAAGAAATATATAAATAAAAAAGAGAGTGGTGGGCAACCTATTTCTGAGTGGAGCAGAAGGGAGTATTTCAGGTTGATAAAAATGTAAGTGCGTGGGAGCAGTTCTTATTCATGCACCAAAAAGAGAGGAGGACAGCTGTAGACAGCCAACGAGTAATGCTCGTGTCAAAAGCAGCAGGCCACCTTGTTTCAGCAGAACGAATTTCTAATGCCCTAAGTGTGGTATCAAAGTATAAACTTAAAACTAAGTCTCAGAAACTTCCTGGACAGCAAATCTGTCTTCAGCTTCCTCTCCAGAATACTGTAGTCCCAAACTGTTTCGAGCACTTTTGAAATTGCTTTTTTTCCAGTCGTCTTTCTTCCCGGTATTGGTCTTTTCTCTCCTGAATACTTACATGGTAATTAAGCCCTTTACAAGTCACCTAGGATCCGGTACTTTAAGCTGCTGTCTTTGCATTAGATTAAATTTTCTCTAACTCATTTCCTTATTTTTCCCCTATGGAAAGCCCCTAAACAAAAAGTTCTTCAGTGGACAATAAAATAATTTGATTGGCAGCCGTCCAATCTGGACTTTTTCTAGATAAGTGGCTTGAGTATGCGTAAGAGGCAATGAAATTTTTATTACTCGGTTATGTATGGTGTAGCCAAAGGGGTTTTCCTCTTCTGAATGGGGGGAGTGGGGAGGTCAGGTAAAAAGATGCATATGTGACTTCTGCTGTACCCCCACAATTTTCCACTGGAGGTCAAGAGCAAGGGTTGCCCCTTCAATTTTTCCATTGACTACTTTTCTCTGCCTCCACAAAGCATTTTGTTGTGCCTGCTTTGCCGTGATGAAAGTGTCATTACTTTCATGTCACTAACATTTACAGGAGTTAAAAACAAAACAATGTAATTGTTTGAGTCAAGGTGGCTGTTAAGCTGGTGTTAAAAGGAAAGGAAGAGCCTATGTTTTCATCTCCTCTTCTCTGGAAGCAGCACGGATGCTGTTCCCTCTTAGTATCTGCAGAAGGCAGCTGTTGCTGCAGCGGACAGAGCAGTGCATCCATCCCCATGTGTGCTTCGCGCATGGCTATTGAGAGGTGCTAGAAGTAGCACGACAGTAAATGTATGTGGCTCAGAATTACTCCAGTTAAAATGTTTGTAAACATTTTGTATTTAATTCAGGGAACGCTTCCCAGAATAAATTGGCATCTTTGGTCACTTCTCTTAGCTCATGGGACGGCACGCAGCCTTTCAGATAAGAAGGCACCTGACCTTAAAGGCTGAACAGTCCTGGCTTTGCCTGGTCCTGGATGAGGAGAAATCTGATTATTCCTGGCCTCCCTGGCAGAAACCACAGTGGTGCAGTTGAACAGGTGGCGGATATTAAACCCAGGAATAGCACACAGGGGAAGTTTTAATTTAACCCCATCATTGTTGCTGAGCTGGCAGGTGATGACAAAATGACAGCAACCCCCTGAACTATTTTCAGTCCCATAGAAATTAAGGATGTTGGTCAGTCCAATGCTGAAAGCTGTGTTTGAGTGCGGCAAAAGCTAAAAACACAGAAGGCTGAGTTCACCGTACTCTGTGCAAATGCATTGCTGAGGAAGAGTGCTATTCCCTTGTTACTCAGTCATCCCGTGCAAAAAGCATTTCCCCTTACAGGTGTATCTCTTGGCTTCAATTTCTTTTGCTGCTTGGAAGGGTTTGAGTACATGCCACTCGCCTCCTGAGACAGTGCTCTAGCAGTTTGCTACTGAGGTTTTGCTGGTGGATTGCTTTCAGACCTCCCCAGTGAAGGCTGCTCTGCTTTTTATAAAGGCTTATATAAAACTAAACTAGATATCAGAGTAAGAAAGGTGACTCTTGTGGAGCTGAGTGAATAGAACACTATTCTGAGAAGCGGGAAGATGTTGGTACCGTTGTGGAGGTTTTTTTTGTTTTGGGTTTTGATTTTTTTTTTTAAATTATTTTAACCAGGCAAACAGTAAATCTGAACTCTTTTGGTAAATGTATGTATGAACCATCAAACTGAAGTCATTAACATTTTCTTCACATGTAGTGGAAGACTATTATTGCAAAAGACTTAAGAAATCATGCTGCAACTCCAGCAGTTAAAACATTTATCCGGGAGGTACAAACACAGTTAAACTCCCTTCAGGGAAAAGCAGAGGAAAGAGCTGAACCTTGGTCTCCCACATCCTGACCCTGGCCTGTTGTTTCCTCTGCTGTAATTGCAAATGCCTCCAGAATAGTTTCGTTTCAACAAAACTGCAGTGAATTGAACGTGAATTTGCAAATGATTACTGTTTGTGTGCATGTGAGAAGCAGAGTGTAAATGGTTTTACAGAAAAAGATCCACCCCGCTCTACTGAGCAGCTGTGATATTTCTGCTAGGAGGATGCAAATGCTCTCAGGGCAGTTAGATCACTAGTATTTCCAACCCAGAAGACAACAGGAGTCTCCTAAAAATGGTTTATACTCCTTGGTGCAAAACTGCACAGGTGTTGGTGTCATCAAAACCGAAACCAATACAAGAATCAAGCTTAAAGATGAATCTTTTTCTGAACATACTATCATGAATCTTTCACTCCTAGGTAACAGAGTCACAATGTTAATTTTTATCATCTATGAAACTTGACTAATCAGTTCCTGCACGCAGTGGACTATAGCCTGAAATGAATAGTATACTCTTGAAAATGCTGCATCACTTGTCCGGGCGAAAGGAAGAAGTTTCTGCAGCCTCCACCTCTATATGCCCTTTTCCTCAGAGAGAAAATCAGATATGATAATGTAGTGTTTCTGATTGGGGGCAGAGCTGAATGTCACTTCTTATGAGGAGACTGAGACCGGTTCAACTGAGCGCTGATTCTGTAGGGAAACCTTTAGAATAAATTCTCATTAAAATGCATTCCTAGAAATGGGTCCCTGACCTATCTGCCCCTTACAGTAAATTATTCTACTTCTAGATTAGTATTTGTGTTCTATACCTTTTGAGTTGATGCAACTTTTCCACTGTGCTAGACCACCACTTTTCCCACAGAGCAGCTTTTGCTGCTGCGTGGGCGTACCATTGTGTCACTGTTCCATGGTAATCTGAAGAACAAGAGGGAATCCTCTGTGGTCTCTTACAAGCAGTGCTTTCAAGTAGATCTGTGTGGGCTGTGTTTGTTTGAGAAATATGAATATGCTCTCAACGTTAGAATGACTTCAAGAAAGGGGTTTCCCTAAGCCTGGGGTGTAGGTTAAACCTTGAGAGAGAGAGAAAGATATATATATTTGCCTCCAAACCACTTAGTTGTCATTTGATTTGGAGAGCCTTTATTGAGACTAGTACATCCTAACCTAGCAGCACAGAGACGAACGCCTTGCCTAAATATGGTGAGTAACTTCTGCGTTAATGTGAAGCTCATATCAGTGGGTCTCTGCCTAGCCTCAGAATGAAGTCATGTGCCTCTTGTCATCTACCAAAGAGACCTCAAATCTAAAACCTGGTATTTTAAAAGGGTTTTTTTTTTTCCCAAATAACTTTCAAATTTCTTCATGATTTTTATGTAGAATAGCTATAGCAGAGTTCTTTTACTTTCGTTTCTTGCATAAGGCTGGACAACGAAAGGTACAGGAATAGTGAAGGATTATTGCCACGTAGAGCATTAAGCCTATGTCAAACAGTTATGTTGGGGTAAATCTAGTGATACAAAGATTCAACGGACCTGTACTGGGTTTGATCCACATTGCTTCCTTGGATAATGCTTCTGCTGAGACCTTTGCAAGTTTTACACCTATTCTGTAGAGTCTGGGATCTTCCCTGTGCTACTGCCTCTGGCTGGGGCATGCACAGGATGCCCTTAGCTGGGTCTGTCATTAGAAGACGGACCCTTTATCTACATCTGCTACAAATGTTTTCTGTCATCCACAGAGCATTTGAGGGTGGGCTAGGACTCTCAACTAGGTGGTATTTTGCTTGCCTTGTTGCTGTAAATTTGCATTAATGCTGTGTCTCAGAAAAAGTTTTGGTGCATTCAAAGCCTGAGTAAGGAATACTTGGAGACACAATATTATAAATTTGAAGTGATATGTTTTGGATTAGTAAGTATAAATGAGGTGAGCTATGAGGACTAGGGAAATTAAGTTTGTGTAAAGGGAGCAGAAAACAAAAATGCATGTGCTTTTTCCCTTCCTTGTTTTAATTACTTTGATAAAACAGTAAAGCTGCAGTACTTCTATCCATCGTAGTGAGAAACAACCCCTCTGTTTTCAGAACCACTGTTGTTTGCTGCCAGAGGGCAGGCATACCTGTTGTGCTAGGGCAGTTGGAGGAACTCCAGACGGCTCGATCTCCCCCCCTCTCAAAATGAAGCAAAAGTTGTCAGTACACCTGTGAGGATTGCAAAATCCTCACAGCAAACCATGTAGAAGCTTGCAAACCATGTAGAAGCTTGCAGAAAGAGAGCTTCTTAAACGGTCATCTTCCCTTGGCTTGCTTCTGGATCCTTAGTACACCATGATACGCTGCCGGCAGAGTCCTAGTTTCTAGCAGCAGCAGCAGCACTGTATTTCCAGAAGCGTGGGCACCCTAGAACGTATGGAAAGCAACATGTGTTTCTGAGTTTCTTAGGACTGGTGTTCCTGCCAGCCAAGCAATGCCAAGGTTTTTTTGCAACTGTCTTGTTAGATTGTTCCTACCTTTCTATGGGCTCTTCTTTCTCATTTTTGTCCTGGGATTTTGAAGCTTGGCTGGAGAGCATGAAATTAAAAAAAAACCTGAGCTACATTCCTCATCTAAATCGGATCCTTCTTACCTTCTCACTGTTAAATTTGTTTTGCGCAACTTTTTGTAGGTAGGTCTACCTGTATCTTCAGTTCTTTTTTCACAGCCTCAGTTCCTTCCCAGCCAGACAGGCCCGGTACTTGGAGCGGTCTTCTTTCTGTTACTGTGCTACCCCTTTATGCTGCACAGTCTCGATTCCAAAGTCATTGGAGTTGATAGATCCTAAATCTTTTCTCTCTTTGCTTAGACTGCACAAGAAAATGTCCTCATTTCTCTTTTCTGTCACAATATCACAGTCTCACAGTAGTGAGATTAAAATTGTACAGAAAAAACATCTTGGGCACCATCGATGAATATCATAGTTATTAATCTTGCTTTTATCTTGCAGCATTTTTCCTTTTCACTTCTCTGTTTTATCTCTTGGAAAGTTTCCTGTCCATAGTTTGGCAGTGAATAATAATAAAGAACCATTTTTTTACTGCATAATTTAAAGCTGACATTTAACAAATACCTAAGTATTTCCTTCTCATCTTGCCCACCTCCAAATAGTTTGTTGTGCTACTAAAAGTTGGATACACATCATCAGAAAATACCATTGGAAACACTCATGCAGTGATATTCCATGAAATATTCCTGTTTTGTAAGTGTTTTTCTGAAGATGTGTATACTTGGCAGATTTCTGTATATTTGACAGATCTGTGATTCCTGGATAAATGAATTTTAAACAAATCAAATATATTTATTATTGAAGGTTTTATTTTATCACCATATTTTTTACTTTTTTTGGAACTATAATTTGTGTTCTGTTAACAATTTGCTTTCACAATAGGTATGTTCAAAGTATCATTGACTTTACCCCCAGACTTGTGTGCGCTAGTTGGCTTCAGTGGAACCTAACATTTTCCAGTGAAGAAAAGATCTCTTCTAAACGTATTAAATACGAGGAATCTACATGCAGTATCCGAAAATCAGTGACAAGCTGCATTTAAGTATCAGAGGGGCTCAAATAACTTGAAAGTTAACATTTATTTCAAAACACAGAAAAATGTTGAGATTTTCTTTAGGCGACACCTTTGGTTGTCATCATACGTCCTCTAGCTACTTCTTAACACGTTGTAAACTTCCCCAAAACAGAAAAGCTTAAATCCTCGCAACTCCCAAACTCATAACCTTATAATAATTAGAGCTTACTCTTTTCTTTTTTTTTTTTATGGCCTCCAATGATGGGAGAGAGAGGGTGACTACAGGAATCCAGAGAAGTACTTGAGGGTGTTTTGAGGTACTCTGTGTGCGGCTTTGATGGCTTGGTGATATTTACGACTTCCTCTGGTCACTTCTTACGCAACTGTTTTGCATGTTGGAAGTGTAGTCATGATATTTTTGGCACTGAACTTACGTTTTGTAGCCTTTCAAATTAGCTTGTATGCTTTAAACTCATCTGCTCATCTGTGTAGATGCCTGTGTGGAGTAACTGACATTGTAAGTTCAACTGCAGAAGTCTGCGCTGCCCAAGCCCTGGGCATGACTGTGGTTGCTTTTTGATAACGTTTTTGCCACTGATTTCTGCTTGAAGAAGGGATTTATACTCATTGGGGAATAATTTTATCACTTTTAAATGTGGTTCTTGAGATCTTCAATCCGAAGATGTCTCAAAATTGTTAAATGGACCAATTTCCAAAGACAAAAATATGCCTGAAAATTGATTTTCTCTCTGTTATAAGAAAGAAGTGATATATTGATTTTTAACTAGGTCATGTAATTTAAAACTGTTTTGTGCTGACCACTTAAACTAGTTTGTATGTGTCAATGGAAGCATTTTCACACACGACCAGCACTTGTAGGACCAAAGAGCTATACAGCAGGCACTCTCTATCTGTGCGGTCACCCTGCTACGTACAATACGACAAAGCAAATGCAGAGATTACACTGCACATTTTCCTTTCCTGGCCCAGAGCCAAAGAACTCGCAGTGTCGAGCCTCTCCGGAGTCCCATCCACTCTGTGCCAAGAGCCAGGCATTCAGTTCTAGGTAGAACTAGTGTGTTCAACCTTTCATTGTCTCATTCCTCGGTTTGGTCCACTTCAAGGGTTGTTTTGGGTTTACATTTACTTCAGTTGTTGCATAGTTTGAGATTATCTTAAGAAACGTAAATAAGACTGCTTATCAGGTTGTGGATATCGCAGCTTCGTGGGAGGCATCTGTGAATTAAGTTCTTTGGGGTGATTACTGTTACCCTAGCCAAGGAGAGTTGTACTTAATGGCGAGATTGGTTTTAAGTATTTGGCGTTAAATCTTCCTGCATCATGCAGGGCATGTACCAGTTTCATTTTATCTGAACCAAATCAGGCAAGACAGGACTGAGGAAACTAACTACTCTTTATTTTTGGCAAAAATCAAGCTTCAGAATTTTAATTTTGGTTAGAAACTGTCTAAGATTGAAGTTTCAGCACTTTATCAGGAAATAACGGGGGGAGGAGAGAACTGGCAGAATGTGGCCCTGTTTGTCTGTGGCTTTTTCTTGTGTTAACATTTACATGACTGAAGCTGCATTTTCAGCAAAGAGCATTGGGTGCAAAAGCAGAAAGGCATGTAATGCAATGGCTAGTTCAAGGCTGGCTGCATTGCAGACTAGTGCTATTATGAGTACCAAATATGAGAATATCTAGGTAGAAGGAGATCACAGAAACGTTGTATGTTTGACTTCTTCAGAGCAAAAAAATCTTGAAGGCCTTTGTCCAGTTGCAGATCAGTTTCAGTGAATGTTGCTTAGGATGTCTTCATCAAATACATTTTTATTTCTTCTGTTGTTCTTCCATTTTGATCACATTTACAGTAATAATCCGTTTCTTCCTCCCACTCCTCCTACACAACAGCCACACATAGCCTCACAGCTACATATAGATAATGTATAGCCTGCTGGCTTGTTTATCAAGAGCATTTATGCTTATATATCTTCCACTTTGTTTTGGAGCAGTTTTGCAATATGGGTCATACTTAAATGAGGTAAGTTTACTCAGCCTGGCTGTGACAGACCCTGGATCTTTCGCAATACAAAAATGGCTATCACTGAAAGGGTAATTTGTTAATGGGTTTATTTCTTATGTATGATTTGTTAGCATGTACTTCTGTTCATTTGGCATACTGTCTGTTTTCTGCTCCCTCCACTATGATAATATGTCTATTTATGGTGGTGGTCTGTAAAATTGAATCATTAAGCTGATCTAGGTGGGAAAAACAAAATAAACATTACTTGTCCCTTCTCTACGTCTTTTAGGCTGGCTCATTTTTGACATTCAGTGTACATTGCATTCCCACAAAATACTGCTTTGGTACAGCTGAAGAACAAGTGACTTACAGAGCAGGTTGGGGGAAAATGCAAATTAATACTCCAACCAAAAGGTACTTTTTTGACCTACTCTGGTATATCTAGAAGTACCTAGGGCTTGGAGCACTGATAAATTTGGTGGGTGAGGACCAAGGAAATTTTGCACACTTTTTACCAAACATTTTCAATTATTGTGAAACTCCATAAATCTGAGCAAAACTGATCCTATTTTACTTCAGGGTGTTCCTGTTCTTAAAAGCCTTGACAGAAAGCGGAAAATTTGTGTAATGCTTAGCAATCCTTTACACGACCATTATAACCCCTTATTTTCTACAGAGCCTTAATTCTTTGAAGTAGCTGAATTTTAGCCATCTTGGCTTCAATTTGTCTGATCTAATAAAAACCTACAGCATTAAATTGCATATTATAGTTATAAAAACTTAGGGTTGTTTTAATAACAAACACTTGCACATGGTACAATAACCTACTTCCATCTCTTTCCTTCAGATTCATAACTGTAGGTTTAGATTTAGCCCAGCTTGTGCTGCCAACACAGGTCCGGCTCATTACAGTAAATCTTTCATGAAGAGTAAAAAATTATCTTAAAAAAAAAAGAAAACCAAAACTATAAAAGCCTTTCAGAACTGACGCACTTTGTGGAAAAAGCACATAAGAAATGAAAGGCAAAGCCATCACTCTGCATCAACAGTCCCTTGCGCATCAATAGTTTGGGAAAGAGTGGAGGCAAATCAAAGCAGCAATGCTGCTTAGCTGGAGCTGGCCTCACCGTGCTCAGTGGGGTGGGTCATGCCAGCTGTTGCTGCAGATAACTTTTTACAACTTTTTCCCATATCTTGTACTGGATAGAAGAGGGTGGATGTACTCCCATGCTACGATAATGAAATAGCTTCTGAGAGCTGGGCTGGCTTGTGTAGACGTGCATTAAATCAAGGTGCCCAGCACCAAGGGACACACTGCAAAATCTGCATATGACTAAGAGTCAGGAGATACATGTGACAGACCTTGTTGAGCCACAGGGGAGGGGACCTCCCCAACCCCAGCAGCTGTAAGCAGTAGGGCTTCTGGAGAACTGCTTGTGTATGCTGACTGGGTGTGCAGCTGGGCCCTGCAGTGATTTGGGAATTGTTGGCTTTGGCAGCTCCTTTCAGTGCATTTCCCAGGCTTGGCAGAGGAGGGCCGCAGAAAACACAAGAGTGCTTACTATGCGATCCCAGAGAGCTCCCCAGCAGGGACTGTGCAGCACCCCTTCCCTGCGGGCCCTCAAATCTGCCTCGCCATCTTGTCGCTGCAGAACCACGAAGTCACATGTCTAATAAGGAAATACCTTTTTCTATGTCCTTCACTGCTTTTTTCCTTCGCAGTTTTTCAGAACTTAGTTTGCTTCTTGCATGAATTTTGCCAACATAGGTATTTTCTTTTCAATAACATCTAACCTGTATCCCTATAACATGATAACATGACCTATTTTTCAGCACATGGGCTGCAATGCCGTGCGTAACTTGGCAAATGCATCTGAGGCTGCTGGAATGTTTAAGCCCCGTGGGATGAATTAGAGATGGAGTAGCAGTCTGAATTCTGTGGTTTCTTTTTAAATTCAGACAAGTATGGTTGGATTTCATTTAGTAATTTCGGTTTAGTTTTTGTTGTTTTGGTGGCAGTAGGGAGTGTTCGTTCTAGGTCAGCATTTTTGAAATTTTATATTTTCAAGTTAGGCACCTAAAACCTAAGTTTAGGCACTCCAAAATAAGGCTTAATTCTCATTGGTACCCAGTGTCTGCAGCTCCCACTGAAATCAAACGAATGCAGCTTTCCATACTTCAGCATGTTTTTGTTATGATTAAACAGACACCCATAAAAATCAGACAAGCTGGAATCAAATTTCACATGAAACGGAATTGACATTTTTTCCTAATAGAATCCTTGTAATTAGTGATTACCAGATGCATTTAAAAAGTGTGAAATGCCTGCAGGAATGGGAATTAAGAGGGGGGAGGGATGCCAAACACCTCAGATCTTCTCCTGGCAACCTTTAATTTTAAATTTCTGCTTTGCGCATAGATGAAGCAGCATGGTTTCTATAAAATGTTCAGCTGTGGTTTCACATTAAGTTGATGTTACCAATAAAGAGAGTGACTTGTAATTGAAAACTTATTTGCTTATAAATAGCAGGTTTCATTCTTCATGGCTCCCCACTTTATTTCAGTGGTCGCATTGCTGTCCTTATGATAGGTGTTATGAAACCTGCCAGTTTTATAATTCCAGCAACTATTATAATGCTATTGTTTGAAATTTTGATCTAAAGAGAACAATAAGATTTCTGGGCTCCTTTTCTGATGAAATGGGGGTGTCCCAGGTAGCCTGAAGAAACATACCCAGGGCTGTTACCAGCCTGCAGTACAGGAGCAGAGTGATTCCCCTGGATGAGGCAGCATTGGCTCACTGTTTGTACCATCTGTTCTTCCACTTGTGATAAAGAGGTGGTGGTACCTCATAACATGTTTTTTTTTAAATTGCTTTTTTTTCTGTTTGGAGTTTTCATCCAAAAGGGAATATCTAGATGTGCACTGCTTACTGTTACCCTGATGCATGTCCTTTTCTGTGGGAGGAGCGTGTTTTTTCTTCTCTCCTATCTCTTTGGAAATGCAGTGCTGGACAGTAGCTGGCCCTGACCTAAGGGAAGCTTGTATAGTTCTTGAACAACGCACTCGTGCACAATAAGTCACACACGGCTCATTTTCTTTTCTCTCCAAGTGATCTAGATCACACTCATTACTCATAGTCTCGTAGATTTGGAGCAGTGGTTTTAGTAGATGCTTTCATGAAGCATATGAATTTTATGGTCAATGTGAGGACATGCTCGAACTGTAGAGTATTTGAGATAGTTGATTCTTTTTGGATGAGTAATAAAAGCCCTTTTTGCAACACTTGCAATGTTCCTGTGACTGCTGGCAGCTTTGCTTCTTGGGTAGATTTTTGCCACCGCAGCCAGAGACTGTTATTGCTCCTACCCTTGCAAAACTGTCCCTGACAGAGTGGTGGACTTGAGAGGATGATGCTGGGAAGGAGGAAGTAGATTCCTGGTTTGCATGTCAGCCATTTATGGTATGTGAAGAGGAAAACAGAAATGCGGGCAAGACATGGTTATTTCTTCTCATTGTAATTGTCTATTTAAATTTTTCTTCCTAGATTGTAAATCTCTTTATTTCCCCTGAAAGTCTGTATTTTTCCTCCCTGTTTCTAATAGATTCACTGTGAGCAGCTCAGAAGGAAGAATAAAGATGCAGAGGATCATCTAGAATTGGGCCCCCATCAGTGTGTTGAGATGGAAAGGTATTAACTATCTTAATTTTACGTGGAGAAACTTATTTTATATTTATTTTTTAAAAAGTAATTTACATTACATTATTTGAAATATGTAGTTGAGTGTTTCCTGCATATATCAATCAATTTATCTGCTAGAGACCCAAGTTAATACTTTTTTTTTCTGCTTTAACCTGTCCTGTGAAGAACTGTATCAGTTCTGTTTAAATAAGTGAAAAATGGACATTTTCTGTACTGAGAAGAGCAAAATCATAGGGAATAGTGTAAGTTGGAAGGGACCTCTGGAGGTCGTCTGGACTGACCTCCTGCTCAAAGCCGTGCTGGTTAGGTCAGGTTACTCAAGGCCTGTCTAGGTGAGTTTCAGATATCTCAAAGTATGGAGATTTCACAACATCTTTCGGCACACGCTACTTCATGAGCTAGTATTAGATCTACTGGTAACAGTGGTAAAAGAGGTTGTACTACAGGATATAAAGAGGTCACATTGTGGCTACAGCCTCTAATGAGACTGTGATGATAGCAATGCCTTTCTAAGACTGTTAGTGAGTAATAAGGAGCTTTAAGAAAATTAATAGTGCTGAGTACTTCAGTGAATAGTGCTGTATTCAGCAAGATAACCGCTGGCCAAAAAAACCCCTTTGAAATAGCCAAGAATGATTAAAAGGTAACTTTGAAAAGTATTAAGGATAGTGTGTGGATTTGAGAGAGAGGTAAAAAGAAAAATTGTTTTATGGTAGCTAGATTGTTTGGGGAAGCTTGAGAAATAATACTCTACCCTTGTTTCTTCCTTTAAGAAATATTTTTTTCCCAGGTTAGTTCATTGTGAAGTAACTGGGTTTGAAATCCCTTGTGGACTGGGATTTCCCATTTATTCAAGACATTGTGAGCTGCTGCTAGTGTAGTTTGACTCCAACCTGTCTTTGTGAAGGGAGGGAGGTGCCAGGTTCCCATCTGGCAACGGCATTCCTGGTGAAACCATATGCCAGTTCGCTGGCAGTTCAAGCCCTGGACCTGTGACACAGACAGCAGTGCAGAGAGCTTCATCTGCCTTTCAGCTTGACTGCCAAATAGCGGGAGGCAAGAAGTTAGCTTGACTTTACAGAGGTGGTTGTCCTCCATCAGCTTCTGTGTGTTAAATTTCCTGGCTGCATTTCCAAATGGTGTTCATGTGTTTATTCTGCTCGCACCGTTAGTAGATCACTGAAAATATTTCAGATCTGTGTGGGAGACGCTGACCCAAATGAATAATGGACTTGTTTGCCATCAAGGGTGCAGCCCAACTGTGAGCCCAGGTCAGTAAGGTGTTGGTGACACATCCACATCCCAGCCAAGGCCGATCGAGGAGGCAAAATGAGCTGTACTTAGGTCTTGTCTCTTTGTGGTGATGCCTGTTTTGGAAAAAGAAAGAATGGTGGTGTGAAGTACCAGTTAAAAATGTCAACCATGTAATTGTGTCAGAATCACAGCTTTCCACAGAAATGAGTACGTGTCAGATCTGAATAGACTCGTGGTGCTCAAGCTATATCTGTGGAGAGAGCAGCCAGCCAAGTTGTGTCTGTGGGGAAGCAGCAAGTCTAGAAAGGGCTGTGGGAGGGAGACCATTTCAAAAAGGCACCTACTGAGGCTAGGAGAGTGTCCTAAAGGAAGTGAAAGTTTTTCTACCTATTGGTTGTCACGGTTTAAAGCTGGGCTGGCTGTTAAGCGAATGACAGACGCTCTTTGTTAACCCCCTCCCTCCCCGAAGTTGGGGGGTGAAAGAGAAAAGGGAAAGAGACTTATGGGTTAGAAAAGTTAAAACAGCTTTAATCTAACTACAATAATAATGAATAATAATAATAATGAATATA
>VZSC01020000.1:464002-531259 GCA_013398225.1 Steatornis caripensis | reverse complement strand
TGGAATACTCCCTTTGGTGAGTTTTGGGTCACCTGTCCGACCCGCTCCTCCCCATCGCAGGGTCACAGGTGTGACGACTTCTCTGCTCTTTCAGTTCCGGCGCACAAGAAAGTTAGCGGAAGTGAGCATCGACCTTGGTCTCCATAGGGGTGACTGTAAGCAAGGGCCTTTCTGCATACCATTGCTAGTGATGTTCCAGCACTAACTATAAACACCAAGCCGTATCACTGCTAGAAGCAGCTACTGTCTGGAAAAACGTGCAGTTAATTTCAGAGAGTGCAGCTTCTCAGAAGAGACTTAACTGAAAAGCAAAGTTACCAAAAGAAAATCGGTTCTGTCCTGGCCCAAACCAGGACATTGGTCTTCACAGAAAAAGAGCAAGTACTTGAAAACATCTAGATTTGTCTCCTTTCTTGTTTTCTAACTCTTAGTTTTCAGTTCTTTCAACCCTTTCCTGGTGGCTCTGCTTGGCCAAGCTTTCAATTTGGTTGATTTTCATGGCAAAACTTTAATTCCCTTTCCACTAGTGATCCGCACGTAGCTACATGAGTCCTGGGTGATGAGTCTGGGTGACAGTGCTCCATTTACTGCTTCTCCAGAGGGACAGTCATCCGTAACTCGCTCATGGCTCCTTTAAAGCCTGAGAAAGTTGGTGAGAGTAATTTAATTGGCTTTCCTGAAGTCTGAACTCAGCCGAAATGCTGCCCATCCAGAAGAAAGTCAGTTATGGTCTTGGTAGTATAATTAAGCAGATCAAGTGAAAGGGGAATGATGTTATTTTCGTGATGTACAGGCTGCACAGGGTACAGAAGTGAGGCAGTAGCATTGAAACCCAGTCCCAAAGGACCGGAACCTCCAGGCATGGAGGGGAGCAGCACCATGTGATAAGTACCATGCCATTTAATGCACAGCAGCTAGTCGTCGTCATCTTGTATGTTGCTTGTTTGTTGAGGGGAATAGTCAAAGTCTGGGAGACACTAAGTTCCTGTATATCAGTAGCTTTTCTTCTCTCTTCGCTGAGATGAGACAGATTATAGGTGCAGCTTCAATTAATCACTGCCCCCCCGTCTTTTTTTTTTTTTGGCTTATTTTCAGAGAAACCAGATGTGTTTCCATTAAGAACATGCACGTCTTCTGTTGTTGTGATTGTGTAATTCCTAAAATTAAGCAAAACTGTTAAAGAATAATTGTTTCTGTTCAAATTAACGGCACACAGCTTCTCCAGATGTGGCATTTGACAGCCAAACAGCTGCTGGCTATTAAATGTGCCTTAAAAGCTCCGTTCCTTTGTCGTAAAGGGAACAGAAGTGTAGGGACGTTTATGGGGTGATAGGCAGATGTTTTGGCTACATCAGATTTGAGCAAAAGTTTAAGTGGTTTCTCTGCTATACTTGCCGTACGTACTATCACACACCTTGCCTTATGGAGCTCTCTTCTCAGGCCTGGAGTGAGATTATTTCTGATCTAACACTTACCTCCCAAGCAATAGTACCAGCACTTTTTTTTGCAACATCTGGGACATCTCACTGCAAAGACAATGCAGTTTTTCTGCTAGGTGGATTTTAGCTTCTGTTGGTGGCTGGCTTTCCAGCTACACATTTTAGAATACTGCATGATTTTTTTTTTGTGAAACTTGAGTTAAAAAATTGTTAGAAATAATTTGAATTAATGTGTTGCTTTGGGTTTTTCTTAGAAAAACCCTTTCTTTTTAAGTTTATCCTCATAATCGTCAAAGGCAGATGTTCTTTTTGTGTTCGTACCAGCACAATATGCTTTATGCCCAATAAACTGTATTTTATAGTGGTACACGTGAGGTGGAATGTAGAACTAGTGGAGCTCAGTTTCAAGAGACCTGGCTCAAAGTCCCAAGCCTAAACTCTGAGTAGAGATCTGCTCGCTAGGTGTTGAGTACTGGAATAGCACCACTGATCTTTAGGGAGCTGCACCACATGGTAACTATTCCCTATCAGCTCAGAACCTACTAAACTTATAAGAGCTCATGAGGCTGCAAAATATTTTTTCTGTAACAAAAGTCTTTTTGTTTTCTTGGCAAAATTTTATTCTTCCCCTTGCTCGTTGGACTGGAAATTCTTTGTCATTTAGTCTTAACTGGATAAGATTTTAATGTAAAACTCCCAATGTATTTTCATGGAAAAAAATCTAAGAATTCTACAAAACTGGTTTAAAAGAGAGCAAAAATCCTGTAAAATCATAATGAACATAAAAGAAGTAGGCTAATTCTACAGATAAACTGTCATTTTAAGGAATTATATGCCTAATTTTATTCCTATTTTAAGTCTGTTTCTAATACAAATTAGATTAAATATTCTGTAATCCAGGTCTCATTCTCTCCCATATTCTAAAGGCCTTTTTCTGAAATGAAGTGTNTGTAAAATCATAATGAACATAAAAGAAGTAGGCTAATTCTACAGATAAACTGTCATTTTAAGGAATTATATGCCTAATTTTATTCCTATTTTAAGTCTGTTTCTAATACAAATTAGATTAAATATTCTGTAATCCAGGTCTCATTCTCTCCCATATTCTAAAGGCCTTTTTCTGAAATGAAGTGTGTTATCATAAATAGGGAGAATATTAGCTGAAATGGGTTGCCTTGAAGTTTGTTGCATTTTTTAATTTATCCAAATCAGTTCATCCTCCATAATTCAAATGCAGAAATTTATTTCTTTCCGTGGATCTGCTCTTTAGGCTTAGCCAAGCAAGAATCCTACATCCCAAATGCCCACCCAAGGGGATGAAGCATGTGTTTAACCCCTGGGTTCTGGAATTCATTTCCCGTCAAAATACGACTCCGTGGTGTTGGTGTCTGGCTGTAAATCATGGCTTAAAACCTTTTTTCACTGTTGTTTATGGTGTGTATTTGTGCTTTCGCCAATCATGGGAGAATGGCCTCAGCACACCAGCCTTGAAATTATTATTCCAACTAGAGTTATATGCCTTTGGTATTAATATCTCACGATAAATGTCTTGGGATATGTTGTAGGTATGCCCATTGTTGCCACATGACTGCAATTAGTAAGTGATAATGCCAGTCTCCAGTGAAAACCAGGGAGAGCCAAGAGCTCACAAATGGTACCAGCTGCAGCGCTGGGTCTCTGCATGGGGCTCATACCTGGCTATGTGATAAACATGTCTTTTTTTTGGCCGTCAATCTATGCTGCTAAAAGCCCAAAGCATGTGGCTTATCAGAAGAACATGGGACAGGCCATCAGGAGCTGAACTGGTTGCCGCTCCATTCTGAAAGTGTGTGTCAATGGGAGTTGTTCTGTCTTCTGCTGCTTCTCCTCGACAGGAAAAGGTGGACTGCAAGGAATGCCTTTGATGATGTTAGAAGCCACTGGTGTCCACACCTCATGTTTCCTTTCTGGTGCCATCGTGTTCTGGCTTTAGTGGTAGTTTCGGGCTAAATAAAGGTTTTGCTCTGGCTCAGTTGCAGGCATAATTTAATAAAATTCCATGTGCGTGTACAACCAGCGCTTCATTGCCTAACCCTGTGAGGACAGATAGACCAGCATGGTTTATTTAGCTGGGTGGCATTGGTCTGCACCGGAATTTCAGTCCCATTCACATGCAAAGCATGTGCTGGGCACAATTTTTGTTCAGGCTTCCAGCTGAAAAACTGAATTGCTGTAAAAAGTATGCAATCATTTATAAATAATTAATTACAAAAGGCCAATAGAGCCTAGAAATTGAAGTGATGCAAACATGTACCATAGAGAAAAAGTGAAAACCATTTTAAAGGCAGCTAGATAAGTACGTGGGAGACTTGAAGTGTCTTTAATGTGGTGCACAGTTAGTTTCCAGCAGTGAAATCCTGCATGGATTTGGCAACTTGCAAACCAAGGAGAACAGACCTAATTTCTCATTCTTGGAGGACATGGCTAGAAGGATATTGGCTACTACTTTTCAGATGTCACATGGAAATTGTAAATAAGGTTGGGCTCTTTCCTTTTCCTGTAAGCTTCTAAACCTTATGCTGGGAGACTAGCTTCCTTCATTACATCTGTAGGTTCTGCTTCCATGTGAAATATCTTAATTTTCCCAAAAAAGGAAATCTGGCAACTAATTCAAAGTTTACAAAGAGGACTTAATATTCTAATATTTTATTGGCTTCTGCATTAATCATAGCATGCTATGTAAGTAGGATGATTTGTGTATTTTTTTATATCTTCATGTAGTTTAGAAAGCTTTTGCACATAGAAGGGATATACTTTGTCCCATATGACCACATGAAAATGCTTTTAACATTCTCTGATGATTGATTTCACAAAACATAAAAAACTGTATCTCCCAAATTTGAATGGATTTAATTTTCCTGGGTTTTTCCGAACAGATTGCCTATTTGCATAATTTAATTATTAAAACCCGAAATATCTGATTTCACAAAATGTTGGCAACAGTGTAGAACAGTAAGGGTATTAATGGTACAGAAACGTACCTGTGAACTTCACAAAACCAAAAGCAGTTTTGAAAAAATTGCTTTCTGCAGAAGGTAAATGCTGTGTGCCCCCTAGAGCTCACCAGGGGAAGCTCGGGTAGTCATCAAGAACTGTCTTGTTCTGGGGTAGCTCCTAATCACCAGTATTTTGAAGACGTGTTCAAGCACTCGGATCGTCTGCATGCTCTGAAAGTCTGGACTGTAAAATGGATCTAAATATCACAATAAATATATCTTTCTAATTATCAAAGTGGCTAATACTAAAATACAGATAAACGGAGTAAGGGTTTCTGGACAGAAGACCTTAGTCTGAAAACAGGGAAAACCAAATGCACTGAGAAATCCAGTCAATGAAGTAATTTCCTGACTTCAGTGATGATGTCGAAACACATGGATATTACAGAGCAGCAATGAGTTTGTAGGGATTTGAGTATTTTCCGGTTCGCTTTCTTTTACCCAGGTACAGCTGGTTCCTGCTCTTGCCCAGGTACGGGGAATGCAGAGACAGAGTGGGAGCAGCCAGAGGTGAAACATCGTTTATAGCCACAGTGTCAGACAAACTGCAGGGAGCAGAGCAGAGGAATGAACACTTCCTGGCTGAAAAGAAATATTTAAAGCCAACCCACCATCTTTACAGGGTATTTCCCAGCTTGATTTGTGCTCTGATCTCAGGAGGCTGTGGTCACACATCTCTCGCTGTGGCTGAACCAGCAGCAGAGATGAGTGCAGCCTGCCTAAATATCTGCTGTTGCGCTCTTGTCAGAGACTGCTGCCCATCTTTTACTGTCCTCAGGACTGCACCTAGACATTGCTGCTTTGTTTTGAACAGTTGTTTTAGTCTAAGCTGCTTTATTTGACTTAAAAGAGTTTAAGAAACCCTGACCAAGAAACTTTGACCAAGCTAGGTGAGTGGATTGTGCTGGCAGTTGGGGATGGTAATTTGCGGTAGAAAGGTAGCGAAGGTGGAAAGCGCCTGGGGCTGTAGAGGAGTTAAACTCTGGCTGGCTTTGCTGCAGCTGGAGCAGGATGTGTGACTGCAACCCTGGGCAATGAGCAAAAGACGCCACTTTTAGGCCAGAGTTTTTTCTCTCAGCTAAGTGGTAAGCTGGTTGCTCTACTGAACTCACACAGGAGGTGTGTGGAGCAAGGAAAGAGGAGAGCAACTAGCCTACCTTTGGTTGATTGCCTAAGCACAGATGAAAAGCTGAAGTTTCGAAAGCTCACTCTGAAAATATTGGCCTGTGATTTTAGCAGAGCTGTCTGAAATCCCTCAATAACTGCTCAGTAACGTTTCACCTCGCTTTACTTAACCTCTCCTTTCTTTTTGCCATGTTTCTAGGGGCTCTAAGGAGGCTGCAGCAATAATTTCTCCCTTACTATGCAAATATAATTTCATGCACTTTTTCTAAAACTGCACCACGAGCAGCTGCTTCCGTGCTATTGCTTTTCAATTCTTCCGAGCATCCTCAAAAGCACCGAGTGCTCTGCACAGCGTAGATCCAATTCTGTTACACAAAGCAATCTTAGGCTGGGTCAGGCATGGGAGTACAAATGAGCTGAAGATGCCGTTTTCCAGGCAAGTGCACTTGAGAGGAAAGGGGTGTTGCTACTTATGTTGCAAAGCTTGCGTTAGGTAGCTGATTAAAGATGAAGGCTATAAGCAGAGCGCTTGGTCATGCTACTGTCCGGGAAACTCAGCACAGAATTACTTAAAAAAGAAAAAGCGCCTCTCGCGCTGGTCTGTCCAGGATTTTGTAATATTTAGTGAGACAGAAAAAGGCTGGATTTCTTTCACAAGATTTTTTGTCTTCCTTCTGTAGTTTTCTTCATGAGCTGCCACGCAGCACCAGTGCCGCCGCAGCTCACCTGCCACCCACACACAGCTGAGGCTTCGAAAGATGCCACAAGCGTTCAGAGCAGCTGCAGCCTGCTGCACTGCTGTGAGGTTAACAAAAATGTGCATGGAGAAGGTCCTTTTTCTAATTCTCATGGCTTTGAAAGGGAGTTATGGCCAGTTAAAGTGGTGTAACAAAAGTCAGTGCTCTCTTCAGTTGTATACTCTGTTTCTTTGAACTCCCATTAGTTGCTGTATAAAAAAAAGAAAAGTTAGTACAAAGAAACATCTTTCTGCAGAGAATAAAAATCATGTGATGTGTTCTAGTGCTTCAGGACCTTCCAGCGCTAGAAAACCCTAGTCTTGGTTCCTTGTGTAAAAATCCTGTTTCTCTATGCTATAGGTCTAGCTCTCCAAACATGTCCAAATGCCTTGTTACTGCCATGAAACTTTTATTTGTGGTGCAGGTAGGCTTCGTGGCAGCTCTGAAACTGCCAGGGAATTGCAGCTTGTCCAACTACTAGGTGGCAAGTCAAAAAAAAAGCTCTTGAGTTTTACTCGTCCTTATTTGCTACTGTTGGTATTTTATTGTGGTACCTCTGCAAATGATTTTGCATTCATGCTTAATGAAAATACATTTCTGTTATAGTCTCCGTGTTGTAAATATCGAGAATGAAATTAATTCTTTTATGTTATCAGCATGAAATTTGCTACACTTATTTACTCTTACGATTAGGATAGACGGGTTTGCTTAGTGGATAATTTTATCAGTTGCCCTTCAGGAGTTTCCTCAGAACCTGCAATGCGATCCCTGTGGATTGCCTGTTTAAACTGCAGTAAGTATAACTGATAAATTCTTACTGCTTTCAGTTTTTGTGGTAGTTCAAATGAAGAATTTGGTATTTTCTGCCTCAGTCAAGAAGTAATCTTGCTGTAACAAGTTGGGTAGTACTTTTGAGCCTTGCAGTTTGCTTTCTGGTCATCCATTACTTAAATTTAGGGTTGGTTTAAGCTGATTAGGAAACGAATGTCTGAGCTTGCAAAAGACATGAGCATTTCTGGAGAACTTGGGTTGGGTCCGTGGTTTATTGGAGTTTGTTTTAATTTTGCCTCAGTCCATTCTCTGAAAGTCACGTTCCACCGTTACAGTTTATCAAGTGAATTGGCCCTAGCTGCTAGTTAATTCTGCAATTTTGGAGCAAGCCCTTAAGTGTGTCCCTAGCAGAGAGACTGAAAGAAAAAAATTTTCCCACCAAACAAATACCATTTTTACAAGATATGAATGTTTTTAAAAGGAACTTTCAGGAAAAAAAATTGGAAATGCATGTCAGGTATCTGTTACGAAGTGTTACAGAAAACAAAATGTGCAATCAAAAAACTTTGTGAACTGAGCACCTAGTTTTGGAGTTCAAAACCAATTTAACCATTTTGATTGCATTTTTGTTAACGTTGAACATAAAATTCTTGAAACTGCAGGTGGGTGGGTGGGGTTGAGTGCACATGACAGTCTTCATATAATCCCCAAAAGGATTAACTTGGATTTTGTAGAAGCAAGGTAGTAAAATCCGTGAAGGCTGCTTGTTTAAATATTTTAAATTAATTTCTGCCACAAAGCACTTTGGCATTGCCCGTGCAACGCTGTTCTCGTGCTCTTTGATTGCGTACCAGGAAGGAAGGTAGCAGGAGCTCGGTGCAGATTTAGCTCTGCTGTCTGTGTTGTCACACTCAGATGACAGCTGATTCTCTGCACTTCAAGTTTTGGTGTAAAGTTTAACATTGCTATTTCTTTCTAAGCAGGTGTGAAAGTAAAGAGCTTGATGCTGAAATAAGGAACCTGATAGAGAAGAATAACAGTTATCAGTCATGTGAGGACCCCGAACCTATTGCCCAAGAGAGTCCAAACCCTCAGAGGACTTCGTGTTCCCTTAAGGTAAATGCAGTCCGCTTTCGCAATGTTTATCTGCCAGGAAAGAACATTCAGGGGATGTTCCCTGGGTGACTTGATTATGTATGAAACTTTCTGATTTCTGAAATGATGCAATGAACTTGCTACATTTTTTTTTTTCCCCTGGTACAGCCGCTTTCTGTTACGAGGAAGAGTGAGTGAGAATATATGTTTTCTAGTGCTTTAAAAGGTCTATTAAATCCACTGATTACCCAAAGTGCCACCCTCTGTAGGCAGCTGTGCCTTTTGGATAACATAGATCCTCAAACTGTATACCCCAAGAGCGCTGTCATTTCTTTAGGTTGTTGCATTTTGTAGTTCTGATTTAACTGAGGACGAGCAGATGTGTGGGGTACAAAGATCTTTGGGAGCGTCAGAAAGACTTTTAGATAAATAGGATGAAAGAAGAAAAATGATGATTCAAATCTACACTTCTGTGGTATTACGAATAGAAAATGGTAAGCTAGCTGCTAAGATGGTTGTCTGTGCTTGCAGTGAAGCAGCAGTTAACAAGCATGACAGAAACTTGTTCTGGGTTTCCCTCCTCTCCCCTGAAACAGCAAGCTGGCTTTTTATCGTGCAGCAGGAGGACAAAAGGAAATTCCTGTTTTCTGCAAACTGGGAAAGGGAGGAATGAGAGGTGCGGAGGAAAGGAGTGATTAAGCCGTGAACGCCATCCACATGCAAAGGATGACAGACTTACCCACCTGTGTGCCTCCACTACGGGGTGGGGAGGGAAGGAGACCTCTGAAGGCTGCGCCCCGAGGTGTGATGCAGGAAATTCATGAGGAGATAAAGGAGAGGTGACTCCCTTCTATGAAATCCGAAATTACACATAGCTCCTTTCACGTGTAAACCACCATCTCCAAAATGACTCATGACCTTGGGGCGTGAAGCTGAGCTGAGCCTAAGGAGATGGCCCAGGTTCAGACCAGTGGGATTAGAAACAGCGGGAGAAGAAGCCACAGGGAGGAACGGGGGTTCCCGGCCCCAAGGGAGGAATAAGAACAGTGAAACAGAAGTCAGTGCAAAATCAAGTAGCACTGAGCTATGAAATTAGACGGCAGAACAGCAAGCCACAAATGGTCTGTGGAAACACCCAGTCCCCCATGTTAGCCTCCCTCCAACAGGAGGAGATGTAGGAAAGGATTTGGGGGGTGTGAGGAGGAAAAAGAAAGGATGTGCTCCTGTCAGCTGTTGCTGTGGAGTGCTTCAGCACTTCACACAGAATACCATGGCAGCATTTAATCTGTAGTGCTTTTATGCTTTTTGCATTTATCGCACATGTTTGCCCGTGAAAGATGTGTGTGTGTGGTTTTCACAGGTTAAAGGAGGAAAGTTTATGATATTTCCGTGCTAGAAATACACTGGCTATTTTTTATTTATACTTTTAAGTCAAACAGCTTTTCACTTGGCTGGTTATTGACTTGGACTTCAAGTGGGTGACAGCTTGACAGTTGTGATTATAAGCTCCAACAACCTCAGTATAAGATGCCAGAAGTACGTATATTGGACTGTGTGTTTTGGAAAAGGAGGTAATATTTTTAACAAACCTTGTGTACTTTCAGTTACGAAGGTTATAAAATAACTGCAATATATAATGTAAAATAAAAAAAACAGAAAATGTCAGTTTGTGAAATGAAATGCTGATTTAGACTTAAAATGAGGGGAAAAATCTGTATTTAGGATTTAGGAAAAAGTTAATAATGAAACAAAAGCGTATCTTTCCCTAAAGTGTTGGTTGTTAATCAGGAAGTTATTTGGCAGAGTTATTTTTCACCAGGATTTTTTTCCCATAAAAATATGGAATATTACTGTGGTTTTGAAGGCAAATATTTGAGAGAGAGAAAATGTAGGTCTCCAGAATGAACTAATTCTCAGCACATCCTTCAGCTTATGATTCCTTTATTTGTGGTACTTTAATTGCAGCTTGTCATAATGCCATGTTCCGCGCTCTGGGAGAGGGAAAAGAGAGGATATTACAGAGAAACATCCTTTCGGGCAGGTCGCAGCAATTAAAGCGTGTTGCTGTACTCAGGTCCCTGACACCCACATATGGTTCATTGGTCTAATATAAGGGACGTGGGTGCCTGTGTCCCTAAATGTAGTTTCTCCAGGTGAGCAAATTGTCTGGGTTTTTTAAAGTGTTAAGCTGAAATGAGAGGCAAGACATTAGTGTGGCGTCATTCTTTTACACTGATTTAAGCTCTTCTCAGTTTAGTGAAATGTGTTTACTTTTGCTAGAGCCATTGACCAATAAAGGGAAACATACTATGAAATCTTATACTGATTAGAACAATTGATAATTTCTAATTCACATCTACTTAACTCAGAATAGCCTATTTGCTACAGTTACAAATTACCATCCAATTATTGTTCCATGAAACTGGGATTTTCATCACCAGGCTTGTCATTGGCAATAGTGGAAAACAGTGGATAAAGGAAATCCTGAAACAGAAGCCTGTGCTATTTTTTTTTACTCTTTTTTTACTTTTAATACTTTTATTTACTCTGAAACCACATCTTGCTCTAATTTTATCTGGTTCCCGCATGTTAAGGCACATGTTTGCATCTGCACATGTTTTTTTGCCAGAGTGAATACCTAACCAAAGAGCACAAAAGGTTGAGGCTGACATACTTACTTAAGGGAAAATCCCTTTCTAGCACACTTCTCTGGGTGAAGCACGTGGACTGGGTTTAGACAGGAAGAGGTAGATTCTTCTTCTGGTTTAAGAGCTGATTTTATTCTTCAACTAAAATGTCTCGGTTTATACCTTTTCATTATGTGCACCAGAATGGGAAAAGGGATTGCAATGGATATTGTAGTAAGCACTGCTGGCATAATAACAGCTCCAGGAATAAAGCCAAAAGCAAACTTGACCAAAATATAACCAAGCGGAAGGCTCCCCAGAGGCCACCGAATTCTAACCCAAGAGTAAACTCAGAGTAAATCTAGCTTTTACCAAGAGTAAACTCAGAGTAAATCTAGCTTCTAACTCAGAGTAAATCTAGCTTCTAACTCAGAGTAAATCTAGCTTCTACAATTCTGCAACTGAACAGTACAATAAATAGAAAACCAATGAACCAACCAACCAAAACCCAACAAACCTCACAGTCAACACCTGATCATCTAGGAAGAAAGAAAGAAAAAAAAAGATTTTACCATTTTTGTGATCATCAAGGAAAGATTCACTTTACTTGAATCAAGCGTTTTAATGTTTTTTGGTTTCACTGTAGTTACTGAACAGATGGAATTTTCAGAAGAGACCAGTAGCTTTCATTATCTTAATTTGTGAGTGCCTATTTTGTAATACTATAACAGAAGCCTTTCCCAGAATAAAGATCCCCAGCACTCTAAAAATGAGAACTTTTATCTTCTTTTGGTGCTGGTGCGTCTGAGAGGATTCAGTGTTGGCCACAGCTCCAAGGCTTTGATTTTTCTCCCATTGCAATTTTCCCAAAGATGACTACAGAAAAGTCAGGTCTTCCTAGAATACAAGCTAGAATAATTCTAATTTTTAAACAGAGGAAAAAACCCGAACCTCAAAGCTGCTACTAATAGAAATGACAGAATATCATAGAAAAAGACTAAAAATTAATAAAAGGCTTCCAAGCAGTTCATCCCACTTTACCCTTGCAGGCAGGGTTGTATGCTGCCATTTGTGAGTTAACTTGGTGAGTTTCTGAGGAGCAGCAAATACTGCCTGGTCCCATTTGCTTCCTGGGAAGCTTTTTCCATACCTGTTAGATGACTGACTTACTCCTGCTCCTCACCGTGGTATCTCTACAGGAGCTTTTAGTTCCCAGCATCCCTGCCAGGCGTTCCTGGCAGCCATGCTCCAAAGCATCTGAAACTTTCTTCCCTGAGGGTGCTCAAACTGATTACCATAAAAGGGGATGTTTCCCCTTTCACCCCAGTTTTTAAAGTAATACAAGATAGCTGTGAACAAAAATGAAAGATGAAACAGGTACCATCTGTCACAATGATCAGAGATGCCCGATGAGTTTTGAAAAATACCCAACCAATTCTCTTCTGTCACCATTGCTCGTAGCATGAACAAAAATCATACATGCCAAGGATAATAATTCATAGGCTAAGTATGTGAGTATGAATGGGAAGAAAAAAAGGACCGTGAAGAGTGGGAGAAAGCTGGGTAAAGGTCTTACTAACAATTCATGCTGATTAAGAGAATGTAAGTGTTTTAAATTATGATTCATAGACATTACAGAAGACTTCAGACTGTTAGGCAAACTTGCAGGTAGAGGCTTGCTCACTATAGTATTTTCTTAATACCTTTAATCATGTTTTGATCGGTCACCATAATAGAGCAGTGGAAGCCAAGGAACAGAAGGGCTTATGTGGACGTTAAGAAAGCGTTTTTATAATACACATAGAAGATAATTTACCAACCACTCTTCTAGGAGGAGCCAGATCTGACCAGCTCTCCAAAGACAGAAAGTGATCAGGCACGCTTGGTTTCTCCTCAGGTATCTTCTTTGCTTTTCTGTAGACATTTACCAAATAGTGCAACACCTAGCAAATATACGCTGCCTTGCCTTTGGACAATGCTTCTAAATCTGTCTTATCCTCCAAAATTTACTTTCCCGGTGTTTTGTGCAGACCTCTTCACACTTTGCAGACACCCACCCTCTTCAGCTGTCGTTTTAGTTTCCTGAGCTTCCTGTGACTGCGTAGCACTAGGAAAAATTTTCTTCCAAAATCTTCGGCTGACCTCATTATGTTTTGCAGGCTGGAAAATTTTAAAGGCTCTTTGAAAGTTTGTTTGGATCTGTAAACAATTTTTTTGGTTTATGACTGCATTTACATTCTGGTCTTCAACTAGAATTCTCCAAGCAACTTAAAACTGTGAATTTGATTCAATAGCTCCAAATCAACTATAAATGCCTTAAAATATTTTTCTTTTTTTGACATCTGAGTTGTCAAAAAGAGTCCTTCTTTCAAGGATTTTTATGTATCTCAGATTTCTGAAGTGCTGTTGTTCAACCAAGTTGTTCTTCATTGTGTAGCAGTAGACTGATAAACAAAGGTAGTGTCTTTATCTCCACCATACCAAAGAAAATGAATGTTATCATCTCCTTGTCTTTCTTTTCAGAGCTATTAACTATTTTCACAGAGAGAGACGATAATTTTGCTTCAACCCCTCCAATTTTTGCTGGAAGAATGCCACCACCTCTGAAGAGCTTGAACCTTTGTTCCCTACTCATTGGCATTTCTTCTGTTCATATACATTTCAGGTGTACTCTTCCCGTTCCAATACCCCGTACTGCCGTAGTGTTCTTACGTGGTAGTCAGTACAGAAAAACGCTTGTGAGGGAGGGACCAAGGTACCTATCTCCCACCAAGCTGCTGGCACAACTCAACAGCACGGTTGTTCGTGAGCAACATGTTATCGCCCTTGAGATACATTTCCTATCAAGTCTCATAAAAGGCATTTGACTTCAGGCACTGTGCGAAGGGGCATCAGTGTTACCTGTGTGAACGCTAAGCTCGCCTAACTAGGCTCTGAAGAGCACTTAATGTCATTTCTATTCTGTCATATTTTGTATAAAAAACTTGTAGTGAAGAGCAACAGCTAAGATGGTGCAAGAAAATTTGGCACTGTTTTTAACGCATATACATAGGGTGGAAGTAAGAAAGCTAAGAGCCTCCACACAGGCATGCCTAGCTCAGAGCTTATTGGTTGTTACTAGGGAGCAATACATCTTTCAAACAAGACGGTGATGTTAGGTGGAAGATTTGCCCAATAAATGAGGCCAGTATAAATTGCACTCACTGACAGCACCAAACTGCGTGCAAACAACAGCTATTTCAGCGAACAGCAAAACTTGACTCAAAACTCTGATGCATAGCTTTAGTGTGGCAAGGGACGACTGCTGCTGCTCAGTCACTATGGAGAGTGAAAATGGACAAATGTGCAGGTCTACTCTGCCTCTGCTCTTCCAGGAGCTTCACCGTTTCTCCCAGATCTCCCCAGCTCTCTCACAGCATCTTAGATGGCGGGGGAAAGTGGAAAGGAACAGTGTTGCAACTAGTTAAAGTCCCTATAAATGGCACCTTCAAGTCCTCCAGTCCAAGAGAGAATTACTCACTTTCAGTAGTTGTTAATATGGTCATTAAAATATCAACAACAAATGACTTGGTGTCCAAAAGTCCACCTAGCTTTCAAGGAAACTGTTTTGGACTAAGCAACAGTAACAACTGTGTGCGCTGCAGGGTTTTAGCCTCATCCTCTCTTCAAAGTATTTTGAGCACTAATATCTTTCAACTGGGAGCTGTTATTCATGAATAGGGCTGTGCCCTGGTTTTGCTCTTCTGTCCCCACTGCAGGGACTGCTCAGCACCTCATGTAGCACATCACAGCACACTGTTACGAGGAAATCAGAAACTGGGACTGGTTTACCTTAGCAAGCCAGTCCATAAAATGCAGCTGTTCAACCTAAGCTTTCTTCCAAAGCTTATCTGCTCCTGGAATGGGGATGAGACCTGTTCATGGGGCTGGGTAACGGAAGGTTTTTGTTCTTGAGAATCATTGCCTTCGAGAGCAGATGTGCAACATGAAAGTTTTCTGATGGTACTTTTATGAATCAGATGCTCGGTGTTGGTACTTTACAGACAGAGGCAGACTCTCTTTCCATGAGTTTATAATCTATAGGACTGTAGCAGACCAGCACAAGTTAGTGGGACATTGTGAGAAGATGATAGGTAACTGCTGTTCGTGTCATTTGTCTCTAGTTAGAGTACCCTCTCCTTCAGCAGCTGACTCTTAACTTGTCATGTGCCCTAACTTTAGTACAGTCAGAACACAAAATTATGCAGTGACAGCGTGCTGATGGATGCTGGAAAGACAGCTGTGACAGACAGCCGTTGCTGAAAGGAGACATCATCGTTCTCTGATCTGACAGTAACATCTGGATGACCTTTAGCATTCAGTTGGTCCGTTTCCCTATGTGTGTAATAGGATGTTGTTTGCCTACTTCTGCAAAGAGCTTTGAAGTCATTAGGTGTAAGCTTTGATTTGACATAAACTTTCAGTAATGTTATAATACTTGATCTCATTTTTAAAATGCCTGGTGCTTCCTCTTCTCCACTATGGGGATTTTATGGTTTAGCTATTACTACATTTTCTCAGGTAGCATGCTATGTTTATTCATTTTATAAGCTGGCCTTCTTGCATCCTGGAGGATGGCTTTCCTGTTTCACTCAACCTTGCTTTGGTGGTACAAAGCTTTACTTTGTTTCATTGCCTGACAGTTACTGGCTTGTATTTCTTACAATATATTAATCACTACAGAGATGTCAAGAAATGCAGTTGTAGAAATTGCTGTTGTGTTATCAGCCAGTAGTTCTTCCTTCTTTAAATCAATGTTGTACCTGGGAAGGATATGCTCAAAGACTAGTTTGGGTATAGGTACAGATAAAGCCCTTTCCTTTTCTTTTCTTTTCTTTTCTTTTTTTTTTTTTTTTTGATGGATGGGATGACTCCTATGTAGACTCTAAAATGTCTTTACTAAAATAACATTTGTTTTTTAATTTCTCTCTTTATACACCATGAGTTTTCCAGACGCTCCGTAAACCAGGACAAAATAAAAAGACTGTGAGGGCAGGGAGGATATATTTCATATGCAAGTATTATAAAATAGTAACTTTCTTCCAAATTGGTTTTGTATCTTGCAAAAGAGGAGTTGCTTAGTCACACATTGTGAACCAGANAAAGCCCTTTTCTTTTTTTTTTTTTTTTTTTTTTTTTTTTTTTTTTTTTTGATGGATGGGATGACTCCTATGTAGACTCTAAAATGTCTTTACTAAAATAACATTTGTTTTTTAATTTCTCTCTTTATACACCATGAGTTTTCCAGACGCTCCGTAAACCAGGACAAAATAAAAAGACTGTGAGGGCAGGGAGGATATATTTCATATGCAAGTATTATAAAATAGTAACTTTCTTCCAAATTGGTTTTGTATCTTGCAAAAGAGGAGTTGCTTAGTCACACATTGTGAACCAGAGGTCTGGAATGTGACTGTTAAATTCCAGCATTTCACAGGATTACTTTACTTTGTCTAAATCCTTTTTCAGAAATTGAAAGAACTCGTACAGATTTATATGATCTTATGTCAAATTACACAGGCTAGTCGTCATTCCATTCCTTGACAAGGAAATAAGCAGCCTCTGCCCTCAATGAAGAAGCCTCAGACCCAGGGATCTTTCCACAATAAGGAAAATTATTTTTCTTTCACGCTTCCTTCTCAAATCCATCATTATTCAGAATTCCAAATCTGAAGATGACAATACTTTGCTCTTTTCTGTTTTGTCTTGACTTCATATGTGAAGTCTATGGAAGCCTTTTCTTTCTTAATCTTTCCTATGAGTTTAACTGGGTAAGGTTAACCTCTTTCTCCAAATGGGAAACTAAGATACGAGTTTAAAGTGTTGGGTACCTTGAGTGCTCAAGTGAAGGCCTGAGTAGCTTGAAGCTAGATCCATGCTTAGATAAGGTAAGTACTAGAACAGCAAATACAATGTCCTTAGGAGAATAACAATACCTATCATTCTTCATCTCCGTGCAGCTTTTCTTCAAGGAAAGTTGATTTAATTTTCCAATTATGGTTTTGCCCTAAACATTTTGAGATTTGTATGGGTGTGCTCTTCCCCATAGCTGTTAACAGACTTAGTGAGTCATGCTTATAAAGGAGTAATAGCTAATCTTTCTGTCATGATAGTTCACACTGTCTTAGTGTCACTTGATACTTGTCATAGTTACATAATTCTTTTTTTACAACTGGAAGCAAGGATAGAAACCCCTGTCCTCTTATTTACTGAAAAAACATACCCTTCCTTCCCTTACACATGCAACTTCCTCTCTCGGGGTGAACTGGCCAGTCGATTGGGATTTACATGCGCACAAAGCAGAGTACTGCCTTGCCCGTCATATTAGTCATAGGCAGTGTGCTTCAGCCCTTCTGGGAAGCCCCAGACAGGAAGGAGGAAAAGGTTAAAATCAAAATTCCACCACTTATTTCTGAATCTTGGCTGCATCCACAGGCAGCGCTCGCAGATCTTCTGGGTCTGAATGCAATTCTTCTGCTCCTTTAGCCAACGTAAAATCTCTGTTTCATTGCTCTTCTTCTTCCAAAGACCCGTAGTGAAACAAATGCTCAAGGCCGTCTTGGATGTGCATGGGCAGGTGTGAGAGACATGGAATCCCCAGCAGACCCACTAAAAGTAAGTTGCTGTTTTGGCTGTCCTCTGAACTGTGCTGGCTGATTAACAGGAACGGCTTGAGCTGGTGCGGGTATCATGCATGTCACTTTGTAGATTGGCAATTATGGACTCATTTTTGTGTCCCAGTGGATTTGTCTGAATGATTTACGCTGTTTAAGAGTAGAAGGAAATGTTAGAAATATTTTTGGATATGGCATTCTTAGAAAGAAAACTGTGGGTGTTTTTTTCCGCCTAAAAAGTATCTGGTCGTTTTAATTTGTTGTTAGACAAAGGGTAGAAAGTGGTTCGTTTTAGTGACCCAACAACTTGTGTGAGCAGTGTTTGGGCTATTTGGTGCCAAGTGTATACATAGCTGTTAGATTTGTGAGTTGTCCTATTCACTTTGATAGGACTCTTAAATATGTGCTTAAATACATGCCTATGGCCCAGATTCTGAAAACAATTCAACATGTGAATATCTCCATTGACTGCCAGGTAATTGCTTCGGATGCTTTGTTAAACATGTTGATAAACTTCTACAAGGAAGCAGGATTAAGTGTTTTCTGGCATGGAAGTCCAGCGCTCAACATTAGAGCTCAGCACGACCGGCCATGGGGCAAATAAGTGGTCAGGATTTTTGCTTGTGAAAAGACACAACAAAACTATTCTTTGATCTTCTTCATTGGTATTTGGCATTAAATTCTCTAGCAGAAGAAAATGAATTTATTTCAGGAGATTTAAGACCTCATGAGCGCTTACACTTTTATTGTAGTTTCTCATATATTGGTTGAGAATTTAGGGGAAAAAAAAATCCATAACCAAGCACCTGAACGTAGTATGTTTTATTTTTATGAGCCTGTATCTTTTTTCCAGTACAGTTCTCTTTATATATATCCGTATATATTTGTATATATGTAATAGATCACATGTTTGTTTTCATAACAGTCATAGAAACTTCTTGGAAATTATGATATACAACATTGCTGTTACAAAAATGAGGGTTTCGCTGCTGTTGTCCTGCATGGGGAAAACTCCAAACTTTAAAGAATGGAACAATTACGAACGGATTTCCCAATTTCTCCAAACGGCCTATTCATTTTCTTATTGCTTGTTTTGAACTCATTGTGCTGAAGTTTATTGGCTTGGGCCTGCAAGCACTTACCAGGGGCAATACTACTAATTGTTCTAGTTCTTGTATATGAAGGGAATTACTTACGCCCACTTCAACTTATGCTCAACTTTTGTGGCTTGTACTAATTGTTTGAATTACCATCTGTAAGATAATTAAAATCCTATTTTGTGTTTTATGTCTCAGATGGTACAAATAGACATAATTTTGTTTATTTCAGTGTCCATTTGTATAATGCTTCAATTAAAATATAGACTAAGCTGGTTTAAAGCAGATGTGTGCTTCAGAATCTGCTGTCAGCAGGTGTAAAGGTACTGAAATACAAATGCAATGTAAGAAAATGGTGCTGTTTCACTTTCTTTCCATGCACATGGCAGGGTGGGTGGGAGTTTTGTATAATAATCTTGACTTGAAGAGAGGATGACGAAAGCATTCATTTTTGAACATTTCTTTGCCCCAGTCAAGGCACTTATTACTGACCAAAAAGAAGACTGCATCAGCCAGTTCTCTGGAACAACAGATCCTCTCACTGGAAAGGCAGAGACGAGAGGTAATCTTAAGTTTACACTTAACCTTTACAGATATAACCTCTAAGACAGATATTACAATATCAGTAATATGCCTGGGGCAGGAAATCACTGAATGTGTTATCAGCGTTAAACTGTGTTTATGCTGCAGTTGGTTTTACTCGCCACTCCAGCAAGGCCTATGTTTTTCCTGTGGGAGTCTCATCCTGCACTCTTGTGAGACAATTTCTACGTAGAGACTTTCTGCTTTGCATTTCTTTACAGCCCAAAGCATGCAAGCATTTCAATTATGTTTAAACTATTTCCTGTAGTCCTACTTCTCTCTACCAAGCTAGGCAGAGTTATATTTGGAGAACATTTCCTAAAAACAAATGATGACTTATTGTAACATGGCTATGAATCTTGAAGAGCAGACATTTATATGGTGCAAAGGGTAAATTTTCTTAATGATCGCTATAGTAAAGGCGAAGGAACCACTGTGAGTAGTAAGTAGCCAGTGGTGTCTTGCTCACAGGTACCAGCAAACTGGAAGTCATTCTTTTGCTGAGCATCCTAAAGAGTAACCCTATATCCTGCAAAGCAAAATGCTTCAGAGGGACCTATTTGTCTTTCTCTGATAAAAATGTACACATGCTGACTTCGCTCCTACCAGTTACATGCATGATGTTAGCCGATCTCCCCGTCTTGCATGTATAGTGGTACTGAGAAAGGCAAGTGGGGTTTGCACGCAGTAGTAGCTGCAGTCAAATGGAGTCTTCAATCCACTTGTTTGAAGTCAGAGACCTTCTAATTGGAAAAATGTTTCTGGAACTTAAAGCAAACTAGCAAGAAAGTCCTTTGCCGTTTAGGAGTTGCAGCTTGGGATTCATACAGTTGCAAATGATTCACCTGTAGCTTATTGTGTATTTGCATGTCTCCTGAATGTTACTTCCTGAACGTTCATGTACTTTAACTGAAATATCAAAGCACTGGCAGGTGGGCCATAAAGCTTGCCAAACCTTAAACTTGCTTTTTCTGAAATTAACTGGCCATGTAATGAGGAGGTTGTGAACACTCATAGCTGGAGGATTAGAATGCCAGTCTAGCTTTTATTTATTGACAATGTCGAAATAAAGGTTATTTACTGTGACTTCCTGATAATTACAGCTTCTGGAGGTGAACAAGCAATGGGATCATCAATTTAGAAGTATGAAACAGTTCTATGAAAAACAGGTAACAATGTTGAGTACTTCTTTTGGAGTATGTATCCCACCTGCTGATAGTTAAGTCTGTGCTTAAATACCAACCAGCAATAGCTATAGTAAATATCTTAGGGGGGAAAGGCATCATTTACTTTGTATTTAGCTCACAAAGTAAAAAAACTTCATCATATAAAAGTGAAGCTGATGTGTGTACAATCTTCAGTAGGACAAAATAACTAGACAAGCGGGACATCTCTGGAATAGTAGGGACTAGGGTGGACATGACAGCAGAGATCTTCGTGCTCTCCAAGAGGTAGTAAAAATTGCTCATAGTTCAGTGCACAATTAACTGAAAATTAGCCTGCAGTACCTGGTGTGCCCAGCCACTGATCCGCATCATCACATATCTGTTGGTTCTTGTCCCATCTCTGTGGCTGGCTGGTGAAGCCTGGAAGCTCACTGGGCTCCCCGTAATGGTGGAGATCTCAGATAAATCCTCCATGAATGCTGCCTTCTATCAGCAGAGAGGCTTTTTTGCTTTTGAGAAACTGCTCTGTACAACAGCTCTTCATTAAAAAAAAAAAAAATTGTAAATACTCTTTTTGTCATAAATCTTTTGTCAAGATCCTATTGGCTTAGCTTTCATTCCTTGCATGCAGCTGTGTGGCATCTTTACTGCAGACATTATGATCAGCTGCCTAGTGAAGCTGGCTCATCACAATTTTGCCTGGTATTCCGAAAACCAAGTTGGTTCATTAACTGACACGTCTCATCTCCTTTTTCCTTCTATGAAAAGGAAGTTTGCAGAATGACCTCATGTGCTTATCAGGAAAATTTTCTCTCTAATATTTTCCAGTAAGCTTTACTGAGATTTGGATCATTTCTTTGATTTTTTTTTTTTCTTTCCTCAAAGAGAAGAGGAATTTAAATGGCTCTTCCTCATTTAATATTGGGACCATTTCATGCTTCTGGGTAGATCATTTGGATGTGCAGCACTGCAGGAGGAGTCCAAATTGCAAAAGGAAGAAAAAAAACGAACATTAAAATTGAAAATTCATTTGGAGGGACAGACCCATGGTAGCTGTCCTTTGGTGGCAAAACAGTGAGAGACCCAACTGGGTTAATGCCAACAGAGAATTTGTTGAGGATCATTAAGAGTCTCCACTGCGGACAGAGCAGCAGAGTTTGGAGGTGGGGAGGGGAAAATCCTTGGCTGGAGACTTCAGATGCAAGCAGATCCACTGATTTATGCTGGTCTGCTGAGAGCTGAAAGGATTTGAAGGCACCTTCAAGGTGCTGTGCCTCTCAGGATCCCCAGTCAGGCCGCCATGGTCTATCACTTGCTTTTCAGCTGGCAGAAATGAAAGCAAAACTGGACGTGTCAGAGAGGAGAGTCAGTGAGCTGGAGGAAGAGAGACATCGACAGCATCCAGAAGATGAGAGGTTGCGAGCCCTGGGCAGAGAGAGGCCGTTGCAGGAAACGGTAGGAGGGTGCACCTTCTTTGTGCTCAGTGTTGAATGCTGTCTTGCCTTTCTTCTTTCTCTTCTCGTGAAGAATGTGGGTTTTCACACAGCCGTGAGATGAGATTGTGGAGTGCTCTTCTGTATTGTACTCAAGGCAGTGACTGATATTCTGTCTGATCAGAGAACGATGTGTGTATATATATAGAGAGAGACATTTCAATAGAAATTGGCAGAGAGCATGCCATTAGTGTGTGTGTGTAGGAGTAAAGAGCAGACTGATATGAATACTGCAGAGATTTCCTTCCTCGCTGTTCAGTTCGGGGTGAATTTCTTTGTGAACAAAAATGCTACAGTGATTTCAAATGGAATAGGAATGTCATTACAGATATTACACGGATTTCTTGGCAATAAATACCTGAAGGAATGAATTCAGCTCCAGACACCCACATTTTGGTATTGACAATATAGGCTTTTATACATGCGCTAGTTATCTTAGCTGTCCATAAATATTAACGATGTAGTTGGTGCAGTTATTAGGGCTGAAAGTGCCTGGGCTGATGAGGTGCTCTAAAGCGACGTTCATCTCACCCTGAGAGTGGCTGGGCACCTCTCTTGGAACTTCTTAGTCACTGACTCTTGTGTAAGCATTCGCATGTAAAGTAAGGTTCCTAAGATAAATTCCCACCACAGTAAAACCAACGATCTGAGTGATCGGCATATATATGCCCAATGTACACACAAAACTTTGTGCCCCGTTTTACAAGCCTCACAGAGCGGTGCTTCCTATTACCACCCTGCTTCATGGTATCACACGCTTCATAATGTCTTGTAAGAGTTTCTGGGTGGTGCTCTGACAACTGAAGTTGGGCTTCTCTATTCGCTTGGTAACATGAAACAAACCCGAAAACACTGTGCTGCCCATGGGGCAGGATGAAGAAAAAACAGTGCCAAGGATGATTCAGAAAAATGCGTGAAGAGATGTTCAGCTTGAAAGCATGTGAGCAGGCTTGTTGCTTTAAAGTTCAGCAGATGCGGGAGAGGCCCAAACTGACAGATACACCAAGATTAGATTTTTAGGGCTGTATGTTTTGGGTTTTTTTTTTTTGCAGCAACTAACATTCTTCGTACCTGCATTTGGTTTTATATATGTACGTGTGTGTATATATATATATACTTTTCTTTCCTTGAAAGGTAACAACCCTTTCTTTTTAAAATATTTTACTTAAGCCCCTGTAGCCAGGGAGCTGGAATGGACTGTACAGGGCAATTACCAGAGCAAAGTAGTAAGATGTTTGTTCTCTACTTGCTTGTCTAGTCCAGCAGCCTAACAATACGTTTAAATTTGTTTGCTCAGAGTGGCTGAGCCATTTTGGAAAATAAGCAGCACCAAACACATTACGTGCTGCTCCTGTCTTACAGAGCTATTTTATTTTTTTAATGCACTTGGACGTCTGGCTCTCACAGAGTTGTAATTTCGTGAACTTTTATCTGTTGCCATGTTCTCCATGGCCCACAGAGGAAGACTGACTGTTTTGGAGATCTAATTTTTTTGGTTCTGTCTGGGTATGAATACGTACCCGTAGACAGTAATCAAAGACCTAGTCACTCGAAAGTCTAGGTGCCATGATACCTAAGATTCAGTGTTGAATAAGAAGCAATAAGGCGCAAGAATTCAGATGGTTCAAAAACCTGAACAAACTGGAACTCTTTAGTAATAACGGCCATGTTGTCAGCCTCCGAGAAGGAGAATGTGTGCTAGGAGCTAGGAAAAGAGGATGGCAAAGGTGAAGAGAAGAGCATAGCTAAAAGCCTATATGTTTAGTGTTTTGTTTTTCTTTAGTATCTGAAAACATACATGCAGATGCCCAGCTTGAGCTGGGTGAGTTCCTATACTTAATGCAGAGATACCCTGCTAATCTTGCCCTGTTTTTAGAGACAATGAATTATTCTGACTAACCTGGAAGAAAGGAAAAATAAAGCTACCTCATGTGTAAGCAACAGTTTGTCAAGGGTGTTTTTCAGCGGCTCAGTTAGCACACGATGATGCACTTCTCATGAGCCTAAACAGTAAATGCCCAGTCGCTGGCTGCACAGAGATACGCCTGTTGCACAGAACATAAAGCATTCATATGATGTCCTGTGCATGTGATTGTTAGATTTCATTTTTAATCACATAAAGCAGCTGCAGAAGAGTATTTGAAATACTTTCCTTTTTGTAGAGCAGGCCATTCTGTTTCATCTGTCTAAACAACTTTGGTCTAAGACAGCCTGGCAAAAGCGAGCTAGTGAGAAGTGCATTACCTTGGGAGAGAAGCTTACGCAATGCCACTTGCTTCAGGGCCTGATTCGGATCTTAGCTTCCTTCATTCTAAATTGAAAATAGCCGTGCCGAAAATGATAGGAGAAGAGAATTAAAAAGTTTGGCAAATCTGTCCTGATAATTCCTATAACACCTTCTTGAAGGACTAGTGGGTAAATCCTGTCGCAAGTAGAGACATCTTCCTGGTAGTTTGCAGGGGTGGAAACAGTGTAGGCTCACGCACTAGGATGGGTTAAGCTCAAGTCAACAAGTGTGATGGGGTCAAAGAAAGTGGATTTTTAAGCCTTGGTTGGTAGCTTGGTAATTCTTGAGCAGGCTGAGACCTGCCTCAGCCTCTCGTGTAGTGGAAAAAGCCCTCAGACTATGTGATACTGAGATGTGGTTTTGTCTTTAGTGTTGTGGAACACTGGGAATGGCCGGGACTCCACCAGCGTTTAGCCCTAGTCTTATGCTGTGAGTCCGTAAGAGTAATGCAGGTTTGAGACGATCATGTGTGCGGTACAAAGCTGCTTGGCCTGCCAGCTTTCTTACGCCTTTGTGCAACTGCAGACTGTAGGGAGCAGGGATTTAGTCTGGTATGTTGTCTCTGTCTCATCATATGGTGAGTGGTCAAGAACATTTCAACAGACTTTATCATATCTGGGTTTTACTAACCATCTGCCTTCCTGTTGCCTCTCTTCCCAGCTGCGTTTGGGACAACAAAAATGCAGCACATCTGCCAGACAGCAGATATTCTGAAAACTGTTCTTCAAAAATGTTTCCATCTGCATTTCAGCAGCATCTCTCTGTATTTTTGCATCCCAGAAAGAAACAAAGGTCCTTAGTGAAGCACTCCATGAAATGAAGGAAGAGAACAAGCTCCTGAAGCAGAAGAATGCCTCAATTATCAGAAAGAAAGAACACTATGAGTGTGAAATAAGCCGTCTCAATGAGGTATGAACAAGAGTGAGCCACTGACCAGGACCTCTTCCTTTAATTCTAGAACCTCTGTTGTCAAGCAGTGACACTACCAGATGCCCATCTTGTGAGTCCTGGGTGAACAACCTGTTCATGGTAGCAAACTCGTGGTGACCATTCGGGAGCTGGGGAAACAAGCAAGAACTTAATTAACTAATATGTGTGCATGCTGTTCTTGGTAGGTAGGAGAGTTGCATTGTAAAGAGGAAAGTTAAGACAATCTTTGGCATCTCCCATGAAACCCCTCTGTGTGTCGTATCTAAGCTCCTTCTACATTCTCCTTCCTTAGTCCGAAATGGAAGTGGCACAAAGATGCTTTTATATGCATCCAGTGAAACACTGTTGTTAAAAAAAATACAGACAGTTTAAAAGCTGTTGCTTTACAGATATTCTGTGTTTGAGAAAAATGGCTTCTCTTCATAAGACATGCTCCTGTTTTACTTTTTATATGCATACATATGTATATTTTCATACATATAAGCCTGTATGTGTATGTATGTCTCATTGAGGAAATTGCCATAAAATGGCTAAACGGGATTTTTTTTTTTAACGGAGGGAAAGTAATAAATGTAGCTTTGTTTAATCAAAAGATCACATAAAGCAGTGGGTGTTTTCTAACAATTTTGTATTTCATGGTGAACCACAAACACTTCCTGAGGAAATGCACTGCAGTAACCATTGCTGTGTAACTTTAAGTGATGCACAAGCTAAAGCGCCGTGAAGTGAAGAAGTCAAGGCAAAAATGTAATGTTGCCATATTCAAAAAATCTGACAGAACATGTGATCTCTAACTCCTTTTGAAATGCATTGACAGGACTTGCTCAAGTGTAACTGGAGTTTGCTCGAGCCTCAGTGTAACTTTTATTCAAGGTCTTGTTTGTAAAACAACTTATTTCAATGTTTTATTTTGCTGTCTTTTGTTATGATGTGGTTGGAACAAAGACAGACGGCTAAATAGACCATACTTTTAAATGAATCAATTTCATGTAACACAACTTTGCACAAGTAATTGGGGGATTTTCTGTGTATTTGCATCCTTCCAGTCTCACATAATGAATGCACATAAGACTGGAAGGGTCACTCTGTGCCTTTTTAAGTCTAGTCCCCTGCTATTGCAGGTTCAGTGACTTGACGTTCTTACAAATTCTCCAAAATCAAACAGCTTCTTCCTTAAAAATACTTCAGCTCCTTCTACTGTGCTTCTGTTGGAAAGCTGTACTGTAACTCTGACCCTTTTTTCGTTAGATACTTTCATCTGTTTCAATTGGGCTGAATTTATTCTGGCCAGATGATCCTTATTTGTTCTGTCTGGTAGTACTGTCCAACAGATCTGCTTCACTCCTTGTGTGAAGCAGACCTGTCCTCTCTGTGAAGCAGACCTGTCCTCCAGTGAAAATACGATTGCTCTCAAGGGAGCTTCCTCTTTCCCTATAGCTACAGAGAGCAATTGTATTTTCATTAGAGGACAGTTTAGTTAAGCTGACCTAGTGTTTTTGGTCTTTTATGCCTGCTAATAGGCATGTTTTTTCATCTCAGTCATTTTAAACTTAGTTCTCAGTTTATGGAAGATACTGCTACTTGTTTATAAGTACATGAACCTTTTAAAGTACATTGACCTTCTTACTTTTGACTTCATCCAACTTTGATCCACTCTGATCAGAGTACCCAAAGTATAGAGTCCGATGTCTGATCCTACTTTGATGTCTGCAGCATGAAAGTGGTGTTGCAATGCCATAATAGTTTGCAATGCTATATCCCAAGATCGTTGGCTTTCCTGTGCCTTTTTCCTTGTTCGCCGTATAGTACAAGTACAAGCCACATTTCTGACTTACTTCATAGCTTTGCTGCAGCACCATCTCAATTGTTATTTCAACATAGACTAATAAGCCCTAATGTATTTCCCGATAAGAAAATCTGTTTTTTATGAAAGAGGTTAAAGAGTGCTTTACTTAATCCCGTTTCTCATGTCTATAAGGCAATTCTTTTCAAAATTTCTTCCCAAGCCTAACACACTCTTGATGTTAGATTAAGAGGTTTCTAGGTATGTGGACCACTTATCCTTTTCATAGCTGTGGAAACCAAGGTAGTTATTTTTCAGTCATACAGTTCTGTTTTTAATGTTGAAAATTTCAGAAAAACTCTGTGCCGCTTGTCTTGCAATTTCAGGTTTCAGTTCTCAATACTTCTGAACAAATGTTATTTAACGCCACATCAAGCTCAGTATAACTCAGTGAGCTGCGAGTGGATTCTCATTGGTATATCTTCCTTGCTGTTAGCCATCCTGCCACTGCCACAGTGCCCTACATTATCCTCCTTATTGGAAATACTGTCTTTAGTCTTGCTTTCCTGTGTAATGCCTCCCTTCTTGTATTCATATTTATAGTGAAAAAGTAGATTTTACAGTATTTCATACTTTGATTTCTTTTGCAACATACAGCTAAGAGAGACATGACTGTCTCTCTTACCCTGCGCTTTAATCTGAAAGCTACCAAAAGTGGTAGCTTTTGTTGGGATGAAGTCCTTTCTCCAGTCCCTAAAGGCATTTTAATTTTTCTTCTTGAAATTATTTATCTAGCTGCCCTTGGAGCATTTTCCTATACAATTTTTTTCAGCTTCCGCCAGATGTGATTTTCTGGGGGGTAGACAAGTGGTTTGTTTTGGACTTTTTTGTAATTTGACTTTTAATGAAGTTAGGAATAGCCAAATGATCTGAAGAAAATGCATACAGGACCAATTACAGAAGGTGCCTGGAAGGTTTTTGTCATTTCTCAGATTTGCTAATTTGAAATTACAAACCTTAGTTACGTATTTAAAATAGCTTTCTTACTTTTAATTTCAAGTGTCTCATGATAATTTTATTCACAATTATTTTTTAAATCAGTGGAAAAGTAATATCTTTATTTCTTTCATAAGTGACTCTAAAACAGCCGCACATTATGTCAGTTCAGAGTGATGGGAATTTTGAAAGAAAAATATTCCAGTTACCTCTTTGAGTATTAGCTTTAGTAGTGTTTAGTCTCCATTTTGTACGTGGGAGCCCAAATCTCCTATAATGACCTAATTCTTAATAACTTGCTATTGATCTAATAGCAACATTACAAAATTTTACTTTTTTTCCCCCCATACTTAGCACTTCACAGAACGTCTCCTACAATCTTTCCTCGAAGATTTTGATCTGGATTTAGTATGACCCTAAACCAATTCTACTTTATTCATGCTGCAATTTTTTACTTTATTTGAAATGATAAAATGGATTCTCACAGCATTCCTTCCAAATGTGGTTGAAAAAATCCTCATCCTCTTTTTCTCTAGTGTTAACCTTTTGAAGATCAAATTTTCTGGATTTTTCTACTTTTTTCTCCTTAATTCTGAGATGTAGAACCTCCTCAAAAAAAACTCAAAATAAACAAAAAACCATGAAGATTTGCCCAAATACCTAACACCACATCTATATCATTATGTGATTCTAGGCAGTGAGCTGCAAGAAAGATAGTCGATATAGTGACATTTGTTCAAGAATCAGATGAACCGTCAACAGCTTGTGATCAAGATGTATCCTGTGTAGGCAGGGGGAAGAATAAGAGCACGTTTCTCTTGTCTTTGTGCTCAGCAGTATGCTTAACAAACCACATGCCTGGAGAAGGATCTGGGTTGCAGTCAGCCAGGGAACGTATCATATGTACTGCAAAATTGTCAGACTTCACTGACTCTTGCTGCTGCTGGCGATCCATGCCCAATCTAAATGCCAATGTGAAACTTGTTTTTATTATTTGTTTTACTATTTGTGCAGAGCACTGTGATGTCATAGCCTAAAAGGGATTAGCAGTGGCTCAAAGGGGCAAAAGGAGGATTAATCAGTAAGCTATCTGTATCTTCATCCTCCCATGTTTGTGTTCAACCTTATTTATGTATTGACATGGCACACAAACTTTGCCACTATTATACCAATTTTTCATCTGCAGAATTCTTGGGGACAGTAGCTCATCAGATAAAAAGCCTCCTTGTTATCATCTGTACTCTCCGTGGAAAGTGCTAAGTTGTAAAAAAATTTTTTTGTTGACCGTTTGATAATTAATACTAATCCTGGCATTACTGGTTCTCCTGCTTGGCCATTTCCCTCTTTGCCTCTTCCCCCTCTGAATTATCTTCCCTCCTTCCCTTATGGCATGAATGGAGTGTGACCAGCAAGGGAGAGCTGGGAATCATTAGTAGGAATTGAAATTTCTAAAATGGATCAAATTAGCTGAGTCCATATATGATGTGAGGTACGTTGTAAAGTACTGAATGGTGAGTATTTGTGCTAGAATTAAAAAAAATATATAAATAAAATTCAAATCTAAGTGTAGTGTGTGGTTATAGACAGAGACGGGTAAGAGCGATTTGAAAATTATTCCAGTCCAAGGGAGAGATGTGTAATACTGTTGAAAATAAAGAAAATCTGCAAAGTACTATGGCAAAAATTGACTGAAAAATAGGGTAAGAGCATTACCGATGTAGTGTGTGTATTCATAACTCCCTCTAGTGACAAGCTTTAGAGACTACACGACTTCCTCTCAACCGGAGGTTTACTTCGGTTCCAGTTGAAGAAATTTGTACTCCCAGTGCAAAAAATGTTTTGGTCAGACTTTACTGTAGTCATGGTTTTAGGCCACCTTTGAATATTGCTTTTATGTTCTTGGGTTTTTTCGTTGCTTGTTTTTGGCCTCAGCTGAGTTTAGACTCCTGTCTTTATTTTCCGAAATTGTGACTTGGCCAGGGAAATGGTGTTTATGAATGAGAGAGATTTGCCTCTGTGATTTCCACAGGTAAATGTAGATTATAGTTATAAACAAAAGCACAGTCCCCTAAATGACACTGTCTGATGTTCATGGATGTAGAGTGGACACTTTGAAAATTTGGACCTAGTCATGCATATATGGTATTCATGGGGTTTATATCCAGCGTATATAATTGAAGCAACTGCAAGTGAACGGAAAACCCCACAAGTCTGTGACTCACTCTGATATGTTTATTTAGAGAGCAAGCATTCCAGTCATTTAAAAGGATTTTTTTTTTTTAATGTAGTGAATCTCTGTTTAGTAATTTTTTTGTTTGACATGGCAGGCCCTTCTGGATGTGTTGAAAAAGCAGCACTCACCTGTTCTTGGGACTCCTTCAGAGAGGGGTGACAGGAACAACCTCGAGGACATGAGAACCCAACTTGAAGTTCTCAGACAGCAGGTGAGAGCAGCTGGAAGTAAACCTGGATGGATTTCATACAGCATAATTTTGCCCTCTCTCCCAAGAATTGTGCCTGATGGACTTGCTCTGTAGAGCTTTTGAAAGGAGGAACCAGTTTAGCTGTAGCCCATTCAAATAGTGTTTCCTAAGATGCTGTCATCACAGCAATGTCCACGAAGTGAAACTGAGTCCTTGCAAAGGACTGGAGCAAGGACTTGTGTAGCAGTAGAACGGCTCTTCTGGCTCTTGGAGACGTCATGCCACTTCTCTGCTAGGGACTGAATTTAATCCAGAGGGAATGCTAAACTTCATTAATTACTGATTGTGTCTTCTGCTCCTTTTTTCTTAGAAGTTGAAAGTTTAATGAATTATCTAAGAATCCTAGTCTTGGAAAACTAGAGTATTGGCATTGCAGTTTTCCAAAGAGCGAGGCAAAACATTTGCATCTGTAACCTGCATACTAATCACTATAGAGAAGTGTATTTACTTTTTTTACTCTTTGTTCTGAGCAATTCCGGTGCTTTGTGCACACTTTTTCTTTCCACACGAAAGAATCTGTTTAAAAACATGATACTTTTCAGATAATTTTACATTTTAGGTCTGTCATCCTGGACAGTGTTAGGGTTAACATTATTGACACACAAATGGATGTGATCAGAATGGTAATTTTATTCAATGGGAATAAAATACTTGTTTCTGTCACGTTTGACAGCACAGCCAGATTTTGCTCTCTAAAGTAATGCTTGCCACATGCTGGAGAATAAAATCCTGCACTTGATTGTACAGTAATGAGTTATTTCATTCTACACAATAAAATAGAGTAAACTGGGTTTTTTTTTTTTCAGAATTCTCATGGGGCATCCATTTTATGAATGTCTTTTTCTAGTTGTATAAATCAATACAGTGAGTCCAGAATTCCTTCTGCATGAAATGGAGCAGAAGGCTCTAACTGTAGGGAGGAGGGACTTTTGGGACAAACGGCAATGTGACTGAGGCTCACCAGAGCTTGGCTGTCATCAGCCCTTCCCTGGCCACAACAGAAGAGATGAAGGCATTTGTTCCTTGGGAGGTGTCCCCCTCTTTTTCAGGGCAACAGAATATATGGCAAAACTGTGACAAAGTGGTTCCCTTGCAGCTTCAGCAGGTCATACAGCTGGGGAGCAGGAGGGAGGTGGGACAGCTGGGAGGGCATCAGGAGAGAAGAAATGAGGAAATACTGAGGAGAGAAGCATGTAGATGGACACGGATACCAGAGATCTAGTTTTCTGCAAATGACAGCTTTGCCTCTGCTTTGGAGGGTCAGGGGCATACATGCCCCCTCCAGGCACAGGCTGTGGAGCCGAGTCCCCACGTGGCCACACAGAAAGCCTTTGTCCCTTTTACGCAGTGTTATTCAGGAAGGGAGTTATATCTAGTGGGGGACCATTGGGTCCAAAAAAACCCGTGCAAAAATTAGCTACAACAGGCAAGTAGTGAAAATAATTTATAGAGCCCTGTGTTGACTTTTTTCTTCCCCTGAGGTATTAACATTTCTTTAGTCCTCCTGTGAAGTCACAGTGCTGCTGCCAGCAAAAAGAAAACTGGGTCTGTACGACAGGCAGGGCATGAGCCACAGCAAGCAAGTTCTTTGGAAACAGACTGTCAGTGGACTTTAGTGACCAACCAAGAGGACATGAAAGGACTCCTGACAGTTCTGGTGGTGGTTCCCACCTCAACATGCTTTTGCTGTTATTTGTCAGTAGAATTGCCACCAGCCTCCAGCTTCTTACCAGGTGGATGCCTACCTGTTAGCTGAAGAATTGAGCCAGTCAGCTTAACACTAATTAATTTACGGATTTGTGTTTTGCTTCTGAATCCATGAGCTCACTGCCTGTGCCTGGGGTGGTGAGATATTTTTTAATGGGTTGAAGCACTGTGATTCCTGGCATCATAAAAAGAGCTAAGCCATTGCATCCTTCAGTGTTTGAAAGGCAGCTTATCTTGTAGGAACAGAGTCAAACCTCTGCATTTCCTGTTTTAATTGTCTACATAACATTCCCCTCTTCCTCTACACTGGAGCAGGTAGGTTCTTTGGGCTGCAGTTTGAGAGGATGGATTAGAAGGTCCTGTGTTGCAGACAAAAGATACATGGGCCAGTTATTTTTTCCACGTACAATTTCTAACATTTGGGGTGCGATAGCCTCTTACAGATTCCCCTCCCTGCCCCCTCCCCCCCCCCAGTGCTCCAGCCAAGGTCTAAATTCCTTGACAGTCCTGACTAGTCCAAGTCTTCCTGTCATTAATATGTGACCACAGCTCTAAATACTGCCACTTACTCTGCACAGATTAGTCCTCTGGGCCACACCTTTGTTAGACATCCAGGCAGTGGATAAGGTAAAGCTGCAGACAACTATGAAAAGGCATAAAGCAAAGCAGGCTCGAGGCAATTGGTATTCACTAGGCTATTAAAAGGCAGGACATTATCTGATGATAGTGGCTCGTCGTTAGGTTGGATGAAGTGGTAATGTTCTGTCAGACTGTGTGCTAGAAGACAGCTTTTTGTGCTGTCCCAGCACCTCCCATCTCCACCAGAATGCTAGCTGTTTGCATCTGAGGTACAGGGAGGCGTTAGAAGTGCTCATAGTTGAAGTTGAACTGGAAAAGCTGTTGGGAAAGTTTTTGTCCTGCTACTGCTTATCCCTAAAAAGGTTGATGTCTTTAGTACTTGTTATCTGATTCATAATATTTAAAACCGATATCTGCCAGTCAGCCATTTCAATTACAAGAGTCTGGAATACTGAAGCTGTGGACTGTTTCAATTGATGAGTGCCATTGGAGAATAGCCATTGCTTGTCACTTTGTATTGGTCATAAAAAAGATGGAAACTTTTGGTTGCAGGATTGTATAGATGAGAGATCCCTTTGGAATGCACCCCACTGCTTGCCCAATGTTTAAAAAGCAACCAAACAACAAAGTGCTTGAAAATTTCCATTGTGACTCTGCTGAAATTCACATACTTGGTCATAATGATTGCAGGTACAAATATATGAAGAAGATTTCAGAAAGGAGAGATCTGACAGAGAAAGACTTAACGAGGAGAAAGAAGCATTGCAGAAAATTAACGAGAGATTACAGTCTCAACTGAATAAACTAAACTCGCAGGTATGAGTCAAAAGAAAGTTACCATTGCCAGCACATGTGTATTTTATTTCTATTTTTTCACTTTCCACACAACCAAGGCTTTATAGCTTCCATTAATTGACATTGGATTTTATGTGAGGTCACCACCTGGAATGAAATCATTCTGAAGTAATGTAGTAAGAAGATGAGAAATTATTAGAGATTACTTCCAAATTAAGTAGATGAAGGGAGTATTTATCGCAAAAACTCTTCAAACGTATCTTAAAACGGAGGAGGGGAACCAAAAACAAATCCAGAGGACTGTTGATTGTTTCACTGGCACTTGATGTAAGAGTTGTAACATCAAACCAACTTTTGAAATAAAAAGCTTCTGTAATTAATCCTGACCTATGCAGTGGAATTATAGTAATGTTAATATCACTGAGGAAAAAAAAAAATTGTCTCCATCCGAATAAGCTGAGCAACCGCTGCAATAATTTTTTGTTGCAACATCCTTTTTATCTCTTCACCAGAGTGTCGGTATTCTGTTCAAGACATTCAGGAAGCCATAGTAAAATCATGGCGTGCAAAACTCTGAGCTTTCTCAATCCTCATTTAAAAATGATGAAATTTTGAGGTTTCCTGTCTTGACAAATTGTGCAATCTTTTCAATGAATGGCCAATTACCAAAATGTTCTCTGATGATTTATTGTCCTCTCCAACATTGTTGTGAAACAGAAACTTCAGTTTCGGCTTATTCTCAACCAACCCATGCATCAATACTAGTAGGATCTTGCAGTTGTGTCAGAGGCAAGGTGCTGTCAAGCGCTTCTCACTCCCATCGACTTCAGCAGGAGTGGAGAGCAGGTTAGCCATCCTGACTGGTGCTGGGCACTGCTGCAGTAAGGCCCCAGACTTACCAGTGTTTTTATGGGTACTTGGAAGCATTTCATGCAAGTGTAAAAATAGCAGTGCCACTCAGGGCATCCCAGGCACATAGAAACACCTTGGACAAATCTGTTAGCATTGCACACAATAACTTTTATTTCCCCCACCCACCAGCCCACTCCTGGGTGGTTCTATAAGGTAAAGAAATTTTTTTGTAGGAGAGAGTACTCAAAGACACCTTCTTTCTATATATTTTTGCATTGTCTAGAGTCTGTAAAAGAATACATTTCTTGCACAACCCCAACCGGTCAATGGATGCTGTGAGAACCTCTCACAGCAGCAACAGTGAAGAGAGGGGCTAGAAATGGGGCTAAAAGGCCCATTTCCCCACTCCTCTGCAGCTGCTCTGGACCAGAAGAAATGCCAACAGCACTGCACACGTACGACGTACCCGAAGGGCTTATAAGTGCTGTGTAATGTGTGTGTACAACTTGACTGTCCCTGCATTGCATTGACAGTTTACACTAGAGATCTTCTTGTTTGTCTCTTCCTGCCTTGGGATTTAATTAAATGGAGCTTGTGAAGGATTTTAAACATGAGAGGAGCCATATAGAATATTTATTAGTTTGTTTTCTTAAGTCAAATTATTTAGTTGTGACTCGTAGAATAGCCTCATAGAATGTTAATCATCTTTTACCCCTCCTTGCTCTGTCCTTAGGCAAATTCCCATTGACTCTGCTGGGACACAGAGGACCTAAGAAAAGGCAGACCCAAATCTCGAGGCCATCAACTTTGGCCTTTTACCAAAATTATTTATTTTTCTTGTTATGCAAGTGCCTTTCCACATAGTTCTGCTTCAAACTATTGAAAGCTACTGTGTGTATTGGAAATGTTTCTTGAATGTAGAAAACACCCAGAAACGTGCTTGCTATATCCTGAAACCAGTATTTTCTCACGTAAAAAGCGTCAAGGCTCTGGTGTGACACAAGTCATCTTTCCTTAAATAATTTTTAAAATCCTGGACAGTCTGAAGGGACTAAACGAGCAGCATTGCAACCCATGTTGAGAGAGGAGGGTTTCTTTCCCATTGCTCTTTACTGATTAATTTGTACGTGAATATTCTGTTGGTCATCTTATTCCCGCTACTAATGCGTTTCTTCTTGCTTTTCTTTCTTCTTTGGCAGACAAAAGACCTGCCGGTACAGTCTGAGAGGCCGAGCTACCCACCTCCCCTCTTCCTCTCACCATGTGTTAATTATGGGAGTTGTGGGTTGGTTCTTCACTATCAAGATCCTCGAGCACATCCAGCGTCTCGCAGCGCACATGAGCGGCAGCAGCACTCAGTAAGGTTCCTACTGTCTCCCATTTCACAAGGGCACTGATTTTCTCACAGCACAGTGACCACAGAAGAATAACGTGGTGCTGTCACAGCGCCATCCTCACCAGCAACTAAATCTGTTGTTTCCCAGTTTGTTGTCAGTTCCAGATCAAGATTTTGTACTGCTTTTAGAATTAGCCCTAGGTCTGGAACAGCCGTCCTGATCTCTGTACAGTCCTCTCTTTCCTCATTATCTGCCCAAAAATGTTGATTTTCTCTTGATAGTTATGTTCTTTTCTTCCTTGCTGTTCCAGTGTCTTTGGTACTGAATTGCACAGAGTGCTGCCATGTACAGATCAAAGCCTAACCAACAGAAATCTGGGCACAAAGAGCAAAAATTGCAGCAATTTAAATGCATGGTTGATGAGTTATTCTTTAAGGATATATTCTTATATATTTTAAATTTACTTTGGCAAATGCTATTTATCTACAATACCACTAAGAAGTAAAAGGGAATTAGTAGACATTTGTTTTAAATTATACTGGTGGTCATTCCTTAATTAAAAAAATAAGGTTGGTTGATTGAAGTCTTGCTGATTTCTTAGATTAATTTACTTCCACAACACATATTCAGAGCTCTTTCTAGCTATATAGTTACCCAAATTCATAAATATGAATATGCTCTCTGGAACCCAGTTCTGGGCCTTCAATATTAATGATAGTAACAAAAATGAGAGCATAGCTGTGGTCAGCATTGTTCTGGTCTCTTTCCTCTGTTTGTCTAAGAAAGCTTGTTGACTAATATGTTTTATTTCCATGTCTTACACTGGGTATTTCTTTCTCTGGCTCTGTCTTTGGAAAATTACTTTCCTTCTTTACTTACAGCTTCTGTTTTCATAGGTAATATAACTGTCCTGCCGCCAGGCAATACCGCTGTTATATAGATAATATACCTGCACAATCCCAGGTTCCCTGTACGCCTTCTGGGGCAGGCAGACAAGGTATCGGCAGGATTCACAACGCTGCTATTAAACTGTAAGGGTGAAATCCCAGATGCTGTTGCTTGTACCCAGTAGTATCTTCCCTCTGGTACGCTGCTGTGAAACGGGATGATGTGGTGAATAAGGTTCTACCGAGGGTGAGACACTCTGGCTGTGAATGCTTTAGGAATGCGATTTTCCCAAGCAAGCCCTGGGTATTGAAAAAAAAAATTAAAATAAAAAATCAGCAGAAATGGAAGTTATATCTGAGTGTGGCTAACACAATGGGAAATTTGCCTTTTTTCCTGGCATACAACAGGATCCCGTCTTCCTCAGCACGAAGAATAGCTTTGCACCGGGGCGGGTTATGTGAGGGGGAGTTATCTATTTCAAGGAAAATACTGCTTCAAAGAATGATATTGCTTTGGGTTATCTAAGTGGGCTGTGCTTGTTGAAATCTAGTGAGAATGCATTTAAACGTGGTGAATGTCATTTTAAATATACATTTTCTGGCTATAAAGCTGTCATGTATGGAAAGATGCTCATTACTTGAGAAATTAGAGCCAAATTTTTGCAAAAGGCGTATAAGGCTTTCAGACTGTAGAAATTCAACGGAGAAGTTGTGGTCAAACAATTCATTTCTATGCGACAAGAGTATGCTTATCTGCCTATTTATCAGAGTTGGAAGTATTGCAGAATGTTTTTTCACTGCAATTTGGACACTGTCCCAGATTATTTTGGCTCTTCTCCCTGAACTTTCATCATCTGGGTTTCTAATTCTGCGAGAGATCACGGGGTTTACAACTTTGCCATTCCTGCCGGAGCGCCGGGGTCAGTTTGACTGGTTGCTTTGTAACTCCCAGTTTCATTCTGAGTTTTCTTTGAAATTCTTTGTCTGTGTGAGTGCAGCGTTGCTGCTCTGAGCTTTTGATACCTCCCCGAGCAATTTGTTTAGCAATGAAGAAAGGTGTTAGAATTTAATGAGTGTCCTGAGTTAATGCATGTAATGCTGTGTGTTTAGTCTGTGCTTTTGCTTTTTCATTCTTTTTATATCTTGCACCTATTAGTTCCTTTTTTCATTGTTAGTAGAAACATTTTGTTTAGCCTGACATGAAATACACCTCTTGTTTCTGAAATTCGTTCAAGTTTGCATGGTGTAAGTACGTATGAAAGAGAAGAGTAGATCAGAGAACAGAAAATTCAACAGAAACTCAAAAAAGCAATGCAAGTAAGTGTATTTTGAGTCATTGATGTAAAAATTACCTGTGCTTAAAGCAAAGGAGAGTCTTGCTTTGTATCAAAGCCTGTTTCGTTTGCCCACAAGCACAGAATTAGTTAATTCCTGTGGATGGTATGATTTGAGTGAAAATAGGATAGCTCTTTTTTTCCTGACAGTGTGTGAAACTTATTACTGCTATGTAACTAGGAATGGCAGCATACATAAAAGTTAAATCTGTTTTCTGTACCTACAGCTTCATCCTGCCATCTTAATTTAGGCAAAACTTCTTTAGCAGTCTATGAAATTTCTTCCCTACAAGTTGAAATCTATAAGAGTCTCCTTGGGATTACTCAGGATTATGTCAGAGTAATTTCTGCCAAGCAAGAATTATTTTCCCAGTTTAACTAATTTGAAACAGTAATTACCTGGAATTTGACAAGCTTGCATGTACTACTTAAACCAGCTAGACACCTTAATACAGCTTCAACTGAAATGTCTGGTCCCAAAATTGTTTTCTCTGGTCATAATTTGCTACTCATTTACCATGGTGTGTGGTGTAAACTATAATGCAGTATTTCTTTCTTCCAGGATTTCCCTGGACAAAACTATTTTTGCATGGACATAACCTTCCCAATACTTCCTCTTATAAGAGAGATGGGAACTTTTCCCTTCCCACACTATTTTCAAAAAGTTATGGGATAACAGCTGATGTTATAGTAACACTAATGCTAACCTGTGGGGAAGGGAAGGCAGGGAGAGAACTTTATTAAATGGGTTATTCCTGTCACACTGGAACATGTTACAGATGTTACACATATTCAAACTGGAGCAGCTTCACCTGTCACGTCGATGTGTACCAGGTTTCTCTGTGGTGTTCTTTAGTACAGAGGAGAATGTGATGCCTGCTAGTATCTTCTGGTGCACTTTATTCCTTAGCCCTTTTAAAAACTGATTTGTTTCAGTTAATGTTTCTTTTGAGTTGTGGGATCTAGAAAGGTTTACACCAATATTTCTAATGAGTGCAGCATCTAAACTATACACATTAAAAAAGAAAGCAAGCTGAAAGACTCGATCAGTGGAAATATGAAGCTAAATGTAAGATTTTTTTGTAAACTACTTTTATATGACTAATAAAAAACTTCACAGCACAATTATGTTTTTATCATGCTGCTGTCTTTTGTTTGAATTGTCTATGAAGTCCATATTGCTGTAATAATGTTTTATTGTTCTGTGCAGCCAGACTATCAGTGGTATGTTCCTGACCAGTTTCCGCCAGATGTGCAACACAAGGCAAATGGTAAGACAACAGCTGTACAGAGCATATTTTAACTCTACTTTTTAAAAATGGGGGCCTTTGGGGGATGTAGAGTAAAATTTCCTATTTATCTGCTGAGTGCTTATGTGACAGCTTTGCCTCAGAGAGCCGAGGCTGGTGTATGTGCAACACAGGTGAGGTTTCTAATGTAATACCATCTACATTACGGCTTTCGGCTTTGTTGCAATTCATAAAATGTCCCTATTACATGTTATAGGATCACACATTTGCCTCATTAAACATCTAATAATAGTCCTAAAGAAAAGATATCCTCAGAGTGGTCCTTAGAGCTTCTGTTGCTCAAGCTAAGACTAAATCTAATCATGTGCCGAACCTGGGTGCGGATTTTTAGAAGACCTCCGTAACAAAGTACAGGCATGTTGTTTCACCTTAAAGGCAAAACACCCGTTGCTATTCTTGATCTGCTGTGAAAGTTCAAGGTACCAGATCTGAAAATAAAGCCATGTAAATGGACAAAGTTAATTGGTTGCCAAAGTGTGGGTGCAAACTATCTTTTGGAAACCGGGAGGAGTATTTAATATTTGTACCTGCATTTGAAATCTTGCCAAGTTCCTGTTTCGAAGTACTTGTTGCAGAAGCCTCAAAAGATGGATGCCAAAGACCACGAGGAAGAAGAGATGTTGTTCCGCATGGGAATCCACCCCTCCAGATCTTCTCTTTCAGAAACTCTCCCAAACCACCTCGTTTATGTTAAAAGTGGTTGAGAATTATAGCACCTAATGTTTTGCGATTTGCACTGTTCTCATGTCTCGTGGCCCTTTTGTAGAGATACCATCTCAGATGAAAGATGCATCATCCTGTGCTGCAGGGGGACCAGCAGTGTTAGTTGGTGTGCACTCCAGGAGCGTGTGCGCTTCATGTGTCTGCCATTTCACAATGTGAGTGGGTACCATATGGGGTAGCAGGGAGTCATCACCAAAAGCTGTTTTGTAACATCTAGAAGAAGAAGATGGCTACAGAGGAGCTACTCTGTTATTTATTGTTGTCCACATTTACACAGAAGAGAGGGTAGGATGGGAACGTAGCTCACCGAAATGGATGATGAGCTTCCCATAATTACGTGGTGACTGTCTGGAGGGTTCTGATGTAGTTGTAGGGAAAGTAGTGCTGCGACTGCAAGAGAGGACAGGAGATTAATTTTGTAGTTCCTCCCACTTAAACTCAAAGTGATTTACTGCACCAGAGAATACAGGGAGGATGTTTATAACAGTGGCTGAAACAGGTCTGGCCACCAACTGCAGCTGTGGTCCAGGGCAGCGCACTTAGAGGATCTGAAGAAGGGGAGTTGTTCCTTTGCCCTGCTTGATTATGACTTGGCTTCAGACTCCTGGAAAACACCTTTTTAAAATCTATGCTCTGGCTTTCTGTTACTGTTCCTTGTCCAGAGCATCCAAATACCTCCTCCTCAGTGAGACAGTGAGTAGGACACTTGGACACTTTTCCCTTCCCTTTTTTCCTCAGTCCCCATAAAGAGAAATTCTGAATTAGTCCCATCATAGCGCTGTGTAGGATGTCTGCTCTAGCATGTTTGGGGCTCTTACGCTATTTGTCTTTGCTGATAAATATTATTTTACTAGCCATTGATCACCGAGAAGTCCAACTTCTACCACCAATTAAAAGGCACTAGCCTGGGTTTATGTATTATGTAGTCACCTATATTAGATTTGCATTTAAGTGTCTTGAGAAAAATTTCAAAGATAGAAACTCCAAGAATATGTGATGAAAGTATTCTTGATGTTCCAGTTTCTTTGTTCTCTTTTGCATGGGTGCTAATTACAGTGGTGGGTTTAAATGAGCTCGTACGTGCAGCAACGTTCCCGAGTCTCATTTCTCATCTTTCATTTCCTCATTAGGTGATAAGCTGACCAATAAATCTTATCTCTTCTGAGACAGGGCTTCATTATAGAAAAACAAAACAGCAGTGCAGCAGCTTTTAGGAATGAGGCAGTTTCCTATAGGAATGCTGTTTCAGTAGATTGATGTTTCTAGGGAAAACCCTTAAGTTTTCCTTAGCTGAATGTATTTTCCTTTGACACTGGATATTTTTTCTTCAGGAATAGTTACAAACTACAGGCCACAGGTTGTAACTTTGGAGCTGAACACAAGCGCAATGAATCTGGAAATGGATACTTTTTATGATATACCGTCAAAAAAAAAGCCTGTTTTAAAGATATCTGAGATCTATGAGAGTCTACATCAACTCTGAGTAGTTTGCTGTGTTGTCTTTGGGACTGCAAAGACATATTGTCACCAAGGAGGAATTATTACTTTTCTCTGCAGTTTTGTATAGATGTACCGCGATTGTGTTTTCCTCCCTCTCTCCACTCCTTTGTGAGGGAGGAATTTATTTGCACCCAGGTGCTTTGGCATTTGACTTAGGTTCCCCAGGTCCTTCTATAACTAACTGTAATCTCATGTTTTCTCCTTCTCGTATAACCTTATCTGTACTTTTCTTCTGACTGGCACCACTTTTCTTAGCTGCTCCCATGTTCAGAGAAGGCTATCTTAAAGGATGGCTGCCTCTGTGAAGCCTAGTTTGTCTTTCTGTTTTCTGTAAGAAACACGTCTCTTTGCCTGTATCTACAGAAATAGGATAATCACTGCAAAATTTTTAAAGGAATCCACTACAGAAAGTCGATCAATCCTATTTGATCCTGTTTTCCAAAGTTTCTGCTCCAGTCTACTATTTTCCCCACAGATCTGTGTTTTGGTAGTTGGCAGAGAATCAATTATGTACAAGTCTGAGGAGTGATGTTGCCTCCAGCACTGAACTTTCATGGTAGTGTGATGGTTTAGATCTGGCATTTTTTGATTTGAGCCCTTTCTAGTTAGCCCGGAAATAACTTCATCATAATACAGGAAGGATGAGCGGAATAGGGAAGCAAAATGAGGAAAAAAAAAAAAAACAATTCATAAAACTCCGTTCTTTTTTCCACTAAGCTTTTCTTTCCAAAGTGAGAATGAGCAAGAGATGTTGCATGGTAGCAAGACAATGGTAATTAACTGAAAGAAATCCTTGCAATTTAGCTTTATGAAGAAAGTGAAGTGGCCACATGCATATGCATGGCCACAGGAAGGTGAGGGTTTAACCTGGTTCCTCTCATCCTGCTCTTTCATGCTGCAATCTTATCAAGAGTTCAGTTCTCCAATGCCACCACTAGGATCCAAACTAAATCCCGAAATACTCAACAGGCAGTTTGCAAATAGGCAGATGTGGGCTGTATTCAGGTTTATTGGTCTGATTTTACTAGCATTTTCTTTCCATTTGTATCCAGCAAGTTTCATGTTGCACCTCTTGTTAAATTGCTTAAAAACTCAGATAACTCATACCAGAGTTCAGCTTATCTGCGAACATAACTATTTCTTTTTCATGTCTGGGAAGATATGAAGTACTCCAGCTGAAAGCAGGCAGCGCAAAGAGATGGATAGGAATGTTTTGTGTCCAGCCGTGCTCTGTAAGTGGGCTGCAGTGAAGGTCAGGCTGCCAGGGAAAGGCCACTCAAGTAGTCGTCACAGGGCAACTGCCTGTCTGCAAAGCAGGATATGGGGAAATTGTGACTCTTCCAAAGAAGCAAAGGTGTTTGCTTAAAGGTCACAATAAAGAGAGAAGAAGGGCAATGTGGAAAGGCAAGCGATGGGAAGCAGGTAGAGATTAAGGAAGAAGATGATGAGATGAGATGACAGGAGATTACATGAGATAAGATGAGATGCGTCTCCCTGCACTAGCAATGTATTTCCAAGAGAGTAACTCTTCTTGCCCACCTCTGGGCTAGTCTTTCCCCAGGTACTTTGCTGTGCAGAAAGTGATCCTGAACTGTGCTTAAATTCTTCCAGCTTAGCCTTGCTTGACCAGCAACGCTGCCTTTGGAGGGACATTAGCTCCAAAATCTCTCCGTGCTCTGTCACTCAGCATTCCTGGAACTGGTTTCTGATCTTTTTGTTCTTGATTGTAGGTCTTTTTGGATTGTTGGGTCTTTTTTTCTTTTTAAGGAGCAAAGCAGAAAGATTTCCAGCAAGTGTACTTAATGTCACTTTATTTGGCAAGCAGTGTTGACTTCCTTCCTTATCCAACTGTGCAAAATTGAAAAGACAGTTGAAAAAAAGCTTGATTTTTGGAGATTTTCCCTGAACCCAGTTTTTTAATGAAAAATTCTCTGGAATAGAGATTTATTGCTCAAAGCCTACTCAGAGCAAGAACCCTTTTGCATTCCACAACGGCTGGCATGTACTGCCTTTTTTACTTCCAAAATTAATCTTACTGTATTTGTTTTCTTGGCAGAAAGATTATCGGTGCATGCATTTGAGAACCCCAGTTACCCCTTCAGAACATCAGATATAATTACTGGATTTCTTTGACCTAAATTGTACGTTTAAACTGTACGTTTTTATTTTGGATCCAGTTATGCCAGGCACAGGGAGAAGCCCAAATGTTGCCCTTCACCTACCCCTCAGTTCAAGGGGTAGCTCTGGAGGCTTGTGGGAGAGGTGAGAGCAGCTGGTCACCCCTCGTCTTAGCATGCCTAGGGAAAGCAGAAATCAACCTGCAAAGCCCTAAGGATGCCCAGATGAGCACGTGAAGAAGCATGATGTGTCCGCTTACTTTCATTGTAATATCATCCCTTGTTCCCTTCCACACTCTGCTGCTTTCCAGATTTTTGCCCTCAAGGTACCTACTTTGCTGCTAATGTTGTTGTAATTACAGCTAATTGGAAGAAGAGGAGGGAGAAGTGTGGGATTTTCCACTGAAAATAATGACATCTGTAGGGAGGGGAGGAAAAATGAAAATCTGAAAAATGGATTTGTGGAGGTCTTAAATGAAAACCAGAAAGAAAAAAAGTAAATCAACTGGCATCTTAATTTTCTTGGAAAAAATCCCAGACCCTAAACATTTTTGGGATTAGACTGTCCTCAGTGCATACATTACATTAGAAATTATCAGTGCTCCCAATTAGTTGAGACAGATTTAATTAGCAGCTTGCCATCCCCACTGGGAATGAAAATGTGATTATTTTCAGGATTTTTACTGATACCGCTTGGTTCCTGCTACTGCAATGTAACAAAAAAGCCATTAGCACACCTTTAATTTCTAACTCCAGAACATGAGAAGTTGCCTTTTTTAGACAAGTATTGCTTTTCAAAGTCAGCTTGAGCTAAAGATCACAGAACGTTCTGTAGTTTTTCAGAGTTCCAGGCAGAGAAGCCTCATGTGAAGAGGAGAAGGATATGTAATGCAAACAGCTGCATGATTTGGTAATTTTATTTCTATGAAACAACATATCAGGATTTATCATTCAGTACCCATTAGATTTTAAATGGCTTCACACACACTGGCTTTTTTATTAATTTTGAGAATCAAACATAGGGAAGAATGAAGGCATTTAAGGAAACTTGCCTGAAAGGCGTTGTCGGTGGTGGTCTTCTGGTGATAGGTGACGTGGTGGCTGTTTTCATTACATCATTCGCTTTCCTGGTGACTTAGTGAGGCATCCACCTGCTATCTGGAAATATCCTTAGTTCTTAATTGATCATCTTGATTGATCATTGATCATTGTTACTCCAATCTTCAGAAAGGGCAAGAGGAGGACCCAGGAAACTACAGGCCAGTCAGTTTCACCTCCATCCCTGGAAGGATGATGGAACAGCTCATACTGGAAGTCATCTCAAAGCACATGGAAGAGAAGAAAATTATCAGGAGTAGTCAACATGGATTCAACAAGGGGAAATCCTGCTTGGCCAATCTGATAGCCTTCTATGATGGCAGGACTGGCCGGGTGGCAAGTTTGCTGATGATGCAAAGCTGGGGGGAGCGGCTGACTCACGGGAAGGCTGTGCTGCCATTCAGTGTGACCTGGACAGGCTGGAGAGTTGAGCGGAGAGGAGCCTGATGAAGTTCAACAAGGGCAAGTGTAGGGTCCTGCACCTGGAGAGGAATAACCCCATGCACCACTACAGGTTGGGGGCTGACCCGCTCGAGAGCAGCTCTGCGGAGAAGGACCTGGGAGTGCTGGTGGACAACAGGCTCACCATGAGCCAGCAGTGTGCCCTTGCAGCCAGGAAGGCCAATGGCATCCTAGGGTGCATTAAGAAGAGTGTGGCCAGCAGGTCGAGGGAGGTGATCCTCCCCCTCTACTCCACCCTGGTGAGGCCACATCTGGAGTACTGTGTCCAGTTCTGGGCTCCCCAGCTCAAGAGAGACAGGAAGCTACTGGAGAGAGTCCAGCGGAAGGCTACAAAGATGATGAGGGGACTGGAGCATCTCTCGTATGAGGAAAGGCTGAGAGAGCTGGGTCTGTTCAGCCTGGAAAAGAGAAGGCTGAGAGGGGATCTCATCAATGCTTATAAATATCTAAAGGGTGGGTGTCAAGAGGATGGGGCCAGGCTCTTTTCGGTGGTGCCCAGCGACGGGACAAGGGGCAATGGGCACAAACTGGAACACGGGAAGTTCCACCTGAACATGAGGAAGAACTTTACTGTGAGGGTGAGAGAACCCTGGCACAGGCTGCCCAGGGAGGTTGTGGAGTCTCCTTCTCTGGAGATACTCAAAACCCGCCTGGATGCATTCCTGTGCAACCTGCTGTGGGGGCACCTGCTTTAGCAGGGGGGTTGGACTAGATGCTCTCCAGAGGGCCCTTCCAACCCCTACCATTCTGTGATTCTGTGATCTAAGGAAGCCATGTAAAAATTCATTCTATGCTATTTGCTTGTTAAAGTAGCAGCCAACTGCTACCTACTGTCGTTATATGGCATCTGCCTTCCTTTGCCTGCTGTACTTGTTTAAAGTATAAAATGACTCCATGCTGGGCTCTGAAGCCTGCTCATATTGCGAAATATCCAGAAGGTTTTCTGAATGGTTAGTGCCATCCTTGGTGAGAGACGCTTCATTTTTAGGAACTACGTGTTATATCCTGTTTACTTTTCTTCTCTGGCAGACCGTGCCTGCAATGCTGTGGTATCTGCTGGTTTGCACAGCTGGGCAAGAACTTTTGGAGCCAAAAGTGTCTTGGCATAAGCAGGGTGACTTCACTGTGTCCCAATGGGACTCAGGACTGGGAAGGAACAAAAATAATTTGACATCCCCACTGTATAACTGCCTGAGATGTTTGAATATCCAACTCCTCTCTCTTTTTTTCTTCCCTCCACCCCTTATATTGTTATATGAATACCAACATTTGATGTGAAGCTTGAAAGCACGTTGTTGCTAGAAAAGTTTTGTTTCACCCTCTTTGCTGTTATAGGGGTCTGTTTACATGAAATGAAATAAACACATGAATACCTGTGTTTCTCTTTTTTGCACAAAGAACAAGTCTGCTAATTATTGCTATTACTGGCTTTTGTGAACAAGTAACATGAATTTTAGCCCTGGTACTACCTGCAAAGAAAAGATGTCACCAAAATCTATGATTCATAGTACTGCCACATGCTGCAAATGTGGACCTTTTGGATCAGGTTTTCTTTCATATACATTTGGATATCATCAGCACTGTGGGTTTGGAAGTGAATGATGGGGTTACTGTGTAACAGCTGCAGAGCAAGTCTCCTAGGCAAATTCAAAACCCTGCTGGAAATATTTCATTCTTAATGTTTCTCTTGTAACTGAAATACTGTGTGCACTTGTGTGTGTGCTACTAGCGACATTTTACTGCGTTTCCAGAATCTTTTGAAAGATTCAGGAAGGAAGTATGTGTTACACTGGAAATAGTGTATTTCCTTTCTTCAATTTTATTTTGTTTTGCTAGCTCAAGTGAGTTACTATCAAACACATCTTTGAACCACAGACACCTACTTAGCCGTAGGTACTACTACCTAATTCTTCCCTCTGTCATACTTACCTACTCTCTTGGGTGCACCTAATGCTAATATATACCTATGAGCACTGCTGAATGTCAGCTGTTCTTTTTAGAGGTCTAGAAAGATTTTATATGTGGGCTTTAGGCTATTAGGCCCTACTGTTTGCCCTGTATCAACAATCAGGACTAAATGAAAGTTGAGAGAGAGACTGCTAGTGCACTGTATGATATCCCTACCCTCTTTTGCTTCTTCACACTTAACTGCTGTTTGTATTGGATTGATGACAGACTTGTAATGACATACAGTATTGGCTCTGGGGGTATGTGTTACAAAATAGAGGGAAATTAATCACAAGCAAGTTGTATTTCTCAATGTCAAAATAACGTGTATTGCTTTACTTTTGCAGATTCATCCTCAGAGAAGGGAGCCCATCACTGACAGCGTATGACCTAGAGAAGTGTAAACCAAAGGCTGCAAGCTAGTCTTGCAACTTCATTATTCTGTTTTGTTCTGGGGTTTTTTTTTGCCCCTAGCTCCTTATCTCTTCAGTGCATGTTATTTATGCCTGGTGAAATCCTTGCGATGACAATAGAAAAGCAGATCATACAGGCTAGTGATCCTCAGGATCCAGTTAAACTCTGCTGGGAGGTGTTATTGCCCTTTGTTCTGAAGATGCTGTTTGTGCTGCCTATGAGAATCTGTTAAAAAGCCCTATGAGAAAAGTTGCAGCTATTGCTGGGGATTCAAAGACAGTCACATCTGGTTTGAATTCAAGAGCTTATAAGCCCAATAGTGTTGTGAATTTTTTTTGTTTGAGAATTATAGTATTTTTTATTTGATTCCAGGGAATGATTTGTTGATATACCATCTTGAATTCTGTGCTCTTTCTTGGTTGTTTGGTAAAGAGGAAATCTGCTTCACTGTTTTAACACATTTGTGTAATTATTAGCAGGGTACTGCTGATGCCAGGCCGGGTAGTAGGTGCCTACTCCGTTTTTTGAGTCAAGGCCAGCTCTCCTTTTGTTTTGGCTCCAGAATGATATGAAAAATGTAATCAGTTTTTTCTCTGTGAATGTCCTGGTTTTGAGCTAGGACAGAACCAATTTTCTTTTTAGTAGTTTTGCTTTTCAGTTAGGTCTCTTCTAAGTGCCTGCACTCTCTAAAGCTAACAGCATGTTTTTCAGACAGTGTCTGCTTCTAGGAGTAATAAGGTACTTATTTGTATCAGGAGAATTTTAGTACAAATATTTAACGGACTTAATTTCTCGGTGAAAATGGCTTTGTATTTCCAAATGATTCTTGTAATGAATCTGAACATCGTTGTGTAACCTCTAACCTGAGAATAAAACCTGACTTTTAAAATGCAATCGTATTTAGACCATTACATTTTTTCAGAAAATTATGGTGAATGGGGTGTTCAGCAAACATTACTTGATAATCTGCTTGCAAGATTGTCTCTTCCCTTCTGACTTTTAAGAGGGCAGCTCTTGGAAGACAGGTACCCGAATCTGCTAGGATCCCACCTGAAAGAAAGAACGGAGATTTTTGTACCATAAGGCCCCACGAGCTGTCCTGTGTGCTTTCCTTATAGCTCAGAAGTATTTAATATGACTTTAATGTTCCCACACAAACTGTCTTTGTGTGCAAAGACAGAGTCATCAGTTACAAGATCGCCTATGTGTGTCATTTCTGCTTTTAGAACAGGTATTTCCATTCCCATCAATATACAAGGGCTTGTACATTAAAATGGTAACCTTACAGGATTAAACATGTTCAGCATTTGATTTTGGACACAACGGGGAACAGTCCATGGGAAATGATTTTTCTGCTATTTCATTTTACAGCAATGCTGCTTTTGCCTACACTGATGAAAGAAACGACAGTCCTGACTTACAGTACGGACTCGGGAAAAACACAAGTAAAGCACCGAGCGAACTGGCCTCTGGAGAGAAATTGCCTTTCATGAACTATTGAAAATTAGAATTTGACTGCAACATTAGCTACAGAATAAACTTCCGAGTCTCTGTTAGAGAGAGAGGCGTTTTTATCTCTGCATGAATTTGGGAGCTGGCTTACAGACTCTATAGCAGCAGACAGTTTAACCAGCAAACAATATAACCGCGCTAGTCCTGATTAGTGATTTGGCTAATAAGGGTGAGATCATGGAAAATGCTAATGTGGTGCCTTCGGAAAATCCAATTATAATGTAACTTAATTCAATGCGAGCTCTCAGCAGGTGACCAGTGCTGTGGGCAGAGCACCCCACACTCAAAGATGTCGTGAATCCTCAAAACAGACGAGCTTCTGTGTGGTTGGTGTGGGAGGCAACAAACCTCTGTTTCATTCATTTCCACTGTTTTCCCCAACTAACCGCGAAGGTTTGCGCCTTGCATTTGTGGCGCTTAACTCATTATCTGACAACTTGTGCAAGCATTATCTGGCCCAAGCAAATAATTCAATGCGAGCCATTCACAGAAGAGAAAATAGAGTTTGCAGGGCTATCATTTTTTTTTTCTTTTCTCTGTTTAGTCACAGGCTTTTAATGTTTGGCTGGCTTGGGCACAAGACTGTAAACTTTGACTCGCACAGATCCTATTCATGCTAAGTGTGGGGTGTTCCTTGTATTATATGATAAAGAATTTCTGTCTTTTAAAATGCATATAAAATGCCTGTAAAGTTGATTTTCCTCTTGATTTTCTTGTAATGATTTATGCTTCCCAAATGCAGGTGCTGTCATCTATCAGACTCAAACACACCCAAAGGGGATATGCTTTCTGCAGTGACCCAGACAAGTTTGAGGGGGTGAGTTATTTTAGTTAAACTCAATCGTAGTATTCGTAACAGGTATTTTTCCTTCCTTGAGCTTTGCTGAAACTGGGTATCAGCACTCCCAGTTCCTCTTCTGGCCTTTTAAAGATTTCTGTCGTTTCCCAGTCTTTGTTACATATTTTATTTTCCAGACACCTGACAATTTTCCCATCTGATTCTTTCTGTTTAGCTTTCTCTGATATTTTTGTGTATCAGTGGCGAGTGGAACAATTTCACAGTAAGGGCTAATGTGTTTGTGAAAGGTCTTTTCTTTTTTTCCTTCCTTTTCTTGTAGGAACTGCTCGAGGTTTCGGAATATTGAAAGAGCAGTTCATATACAAAGAGTAACTTTGGTTTCATACTGGACCAGGCACTTATTTGAATACCGGAACCTGTAACCTACACCCGCAGAGCACACGTGTTGGCACAAGTTTGTACAGAATCTGAATGGCAAGTTATGACATCTGAGTCACGTGAAATTTTATTAAAGAAGATATTCTAGAGAACCTTTTATGTATGTTTTGGCATGGGTTTCTGTAGAGTTTTCTTCCAAACTGAACTTTTTTCCATTTGTTTGCCATGTTATGTACTAAATGTTGTGGGGAAATTTTCATTCTGTGAATGAGAGCAAGTCTTAATATATCAAGTAAAATTACCTGCTTACGATATTATTTTACATTATATTCAACATGATATGCTGGATTCACTAAATGATGTTTTGATTACTATAACAGTAATTACGCAGCCATGTTTGAACTCATGCTGTCATTAACACAAATGGGGTACTTAAAAGCTTGGGTTGTTTGGGGAAATTTTGTCCTGTCCTTTTTTCTTTTTTTCTTTTGTGCAGCTAGCAGATGTGACACCAGCATTTTTCTAACTCGAAGTTTTTTGTTTTGATTCACTACTGGTTTACTTCTCAGATATTTTAAGCTCCGTGTCTTGTCAAAAATGTGTGTTGCTTTAAAATTGTCTTTGTCTTCTGAAGGCCTGATGTGCTGTTGGTGACAGTCATGCCAATGCTTATTTCATTCTATTTCTATAGGTATTTCTTTCTACTCTTACACATAGGTAATGCGTGGCATGATACGAGGATTTAATTGGTGATAAGTAAGTTGTCTGTCTTTATAAATCACTAAACAGCCCCCCTTCTTAGTCTCAGGCTGTCATTTGTTTTAGGAAGGAAAAATTGTTACTTTGAAATTGCCAGTAAAAGCTGGGAGCTGTTTTAATTGCCTCAGAAACTCTGGATACAAGAGGAAATGGATTCATGATAATGCTGTGGGCAAAGCATATGGGGTGGCCCGAATACACATCTACACTATCCTACAATAGGAAAGCTAGATTTCACGGCTGAGCAAGATCTGATAGATTACAAGCAAAATCCTGCATCACATTACTGTCTTCCTTGAATCCATTTACTAGTTTTTTATGTTTCACTGCATCGATATTAGATTTCTTGTCCAAATAATAAACCTTCACCTCTCATTCATCTGCCACATAACATTTCACTCTCTCCGGCTCTGCCAGTTTCTTATCTTCCCTCTTGCCTTGCAGAGGATGACTTTTGCATCCTATATAAGGTGATGTTGCTATTGCAGAGTTTTCAGCTTCTGCCTGTCAGAAACACTTGTCTTCCTTCCTATCTCTCCTGTAACCCCACTTCCCAACTTCTCTGCACGATCGATTTCTAAACCTTCTTTACTTGCAACAGGCCTTTCACATTCTGGTATACCATTCTTGTTTGTCTTTTAATAATATCTAGGAGAAGGTCAGGGCTTTGTTTTCTAGATTCACTGGCAAAGAATGCCATTCTACAATCCCGTAAGAGAGATTAATGTTATCCACTGCAATGCAAAGTGTTACATTGTTATATATGTAATCTCACGAACTATAGTAAGAACACACCATCAACGACAATGTTTTCTTCTGACATGAAACTAATCGTATAAATAGTAAAACTAGAAATACATGGTGAATGCTGTGGATGAAAGAATGCACTATAACCTTTGGGTCTGGTTTCTCACACCCAAAGACTTGCACTTCGTTAGCTCCTCGTCATACTCCCAATCTCCTGCCACTCATTGCTCTGTCATGATTTCACTTTCCATTACAATGTGTTTTGGGGGAAACAGGATTATGAAATGCCCAAAATTTCTGGTCTTCATCCCCCTCTCTCTTTCGGTAATCTAGAATAGAATTAGAAAAAGCTGGTGTTGTATGAGGATACCTTTTGGTCANGGGTCTGGTTTCTCACACCCAAAGACTTGCACTTCGTTAGCTCCTCGTCATACTCCCAATCTCCTGCCACTCATTGCTCTGTCATGATTTCACTTTCCATTACAATGTGTTTTGGGGGAAACAGGATTATGAAATGCCCAAAATTTCTGGTCTTCATCCCCCTCTCTCTTTCGGTAATCTAGAATAGAATTAGAAAAAGCTGGTGTTGTATGAGGATACCTTTTGGTCAAGCAAAGCTCTGCTACTCCAACTCCCCCTATTCTTCCCCCTAAAAACAGACTGGGAATGCAGCCTTACCCTAATGAGCTGGAAATTCTACCTTGCCCGTACCACCCTGTGCTGATCTTAGAGAGTATTTCTCATCGGGTTGAAGTTCTCTGTCTTGTTAAAAAAAAAATAATCCTCAAGTTTTAAAAATGGTTTCTATATTTTAACTTTGTTGTGAGAATGACAGAAGAATTTTTCGGATTTTTGCAGATGCAAGTTTAAAGGTCTGCAAGACACCACAGGGTGGAAAGCATTTTTTTCATTAATAAAACGTTTTCCCACCAGGAGCCAGGATGCTGGCTAATGCTGTGTTTTCACTGACAGCAGCAACAGCCTTGCTTCCACCTGCCCTGTAAATGGGGAACAGCCAGGTGCTTCCTGTTCAAGGGCTGCTCATGCAAGAGCAAAGGGTCCAGGCCGGCCACTGACCGTGCAACGGGCTGGTGGTAGTGAGAGCAGGGCTGAGGGCAACGAGGGCAGGCAGGGCGGGTGTGCGATGGGGCACCGTTCCTGATTCAATCTGTTGATTGCTGTAGGAGTTAAGATCTTGCAAGACTGAGACCATAGATTGCAACTTTGTTGGTCTAACGGGAGGTGTCAGACCAAGGTGGGTCTGGGGCTCTTCCCATGGCTAAGGGAAAGGATTTGGAGCAGGGGAATCTTGTGGAGCTCAAGGAGGATGTGTGCTGCTAATGTGTGTATCACAGGACCTGAACAAGAGAGACATTACAGCTTTGATGAAGGGTAAACCTCCCTTGTTGGTGTTTTCATCATCAGTTTGGTTTCTTTAATTTAATTACTTGGTTTAGTTGAGAAGAAAGAGGGAGATGTTTTGATTTTCTCGGAGAAGGTTTTCATTGTGTGCCTTCCTGTGTTCAGGCATCCTGTATCTCAGGTCTTAGTTGTGTAAATCCCAAGTTAATCCATTTAAGGCAATGACATTACCTCGTAGAGCTGGCACACGCATAGGTCCTCTGCAAGTTACTCGCAAAACCAGCTCTTTGACTAAATATAGCAGTCACTTAAAACTGTTACTTAAGGGGCTAGGCATAAAGCACCAGCCAGATTATTTCCCTATGCTAAAAGCTGGGAAAGAGCTGCACTTTTCCAAAGATTGAAAGAAGAGCTGTTCTTTCTGTAATTCCTATTCTTTTTCCCTCTTTCTCCGCAACAGCAAATTTGCAGCCTGTCCTTTGTAGTTGTGATCCAACACGGAATCTGTATGAGTAAATTACCGACACCAAAGAGCAGGATGTTTCAGATAAAATTCTTTCTGCATAAATGACCTTTTCAGACACAAAAACAGCTTTGGAGGGGCAGTCAACTTCCCCCTATTTTCATCTTTCTTTTAGGAAGGAACATTATGGCCATATAGGAGAAAAGCCACTCACTTATGAACTGGTAGAACAATGCTCTCTTACATTGGCAGTAGCAAGGTCAAGAGTGAGAGTGGGGATACCAAACGGGGCTTGGAGCCTCCAGTGATGTGCTTGCTCTAGAAGGGAAGGGAACTTGCTAAAATCAGGTTTGAGGCATCAATATTGCATTGCGGTTAGCTAAAAGCGGGCTTGAATCTGGCCCAGTAAAGGCAGCAAAATTGGTTGCTCACAGGGATTGTTCCTATTCCTTAAAAATGACAACTAAAATTCAAAGCGTTTGTGGGGTGTTATCTCACCGTTCATAACTGCTGAAGAGACATCTGACTTCCCTGAGGATTTGGGTGTGGTTGGGTCAGAGCACTGTAGCTGCTTTTCTATTTCTGTCTGATAAATTGATAACCCATGACTTTGAAACACAGCTACAAAAAAGCTGTAAAACCAGAAAACCTCAGCAGCAAATCAAACTCACTGCATTACAGGGTGACCTCTGTGAACCACAGTTGTGCATTACAAGATACCTGTTGGGCAACTGAAAAAAAAAATCCACAGGAAAAAAAAAAGGGCAACTAATCTGAAAGTGCTGTTAATTTAATAGTATTCCCACAGGGAGCCTTAGACAGTGCTACTATTCATAAGCTTACCGTAACTTCCTACTGTTGTGACAGGCTCCACTTTTCATGCTCATTCCTCTGAAGTCCTTTACTTTGGAGTCACAGCAAACCATCTGTTTGTATTTTTTGAGTCAAACGAGGTTTGTGGAAAGGAAAATTCCGGTTAGAAGAGAACTTAGAAAGGTGATGCTGTCCTTTTCCAAAAAATTGAATTCTTATTAATAGAAGTTTTCACTTTGATCAATGCAGACATTCAAGCTATAGCATGTTGTGAGGCGCTCTGTATGTGAAAGCACAGGTAAGAGACGTGGGAAAGGCAAACAAGAAAACCTCTGAGTAGTACCAGGGAGGGGGAGGATATTAATAAGGAAGGAACATCGCTTACAAGTTTCTTGTTTGTTCTGATTCATTCAGCCTATTCCACACAATTTTGTTTGGTTTCTGTATGTAAATCCTGTTTATGAGCAGTATTTCATTTAGTTTTAGAACAGCTTAATCTTATGAAGACTGTAAGCTGTTCTTCATCTGGGAGGACAAGGATACAGACATTGCGCCTCGATTTATGTATGCTAATAGGGCGTAACACTGACATGATGTCTCATGGCTACTAAGCGGCTGTCATTCAACGTGGTCAGTTGTTCTCAGAAATATTACATTTCAGTTGCAGGCATCTAAATCTCTGTTAAATTCTTCAGGCTACTTTAAACTTCTACAGATTATTCCCTGAAATTCTGCAGACTTTCTGCCTCTGAACTCCACAGAAACCAGATGAGGGTCCACCGAGCCAGGCTGATTCTGGCTTTGCTAAACTGCACTGGTTTTCCTTGTTCTATAGGAAAAATGTGTGTAGATAACTCACGTTCTTCCAGGTGGTCTAAGAACTCTACGTGCAGGTGGTGATGTTCGTGCACATGTGAACACATCCCAGTTTGTGCTCATCTGCGTACTTGCATATTTATGTTATACACATAGAAAATAAGCATTCAGTTACGAAGGTTTGAGTGTGAGAGCTAAACATATAAATATACATGCGCTTTCCTCTAAGAAAGAAATCTAGCAGAATTGCTAAAACATTTAACCTGGTCACACAGCAAGAGTCAGTATGCTGTGTCCCCAGGGGAGAGCGTTGTAGTAAGAGAAAATGAAGATTTCTTTTTAACCTGGAGTTCAAGCTTCACCAATATCTAATTTTTAAGTCTTCCCAGGCTTGGAAGCTTTGCCTGTGTTAAGGACACGTTGTATTTAGGGCTCGCAGAGTCTACTCCTTGCCCTTATGCTTGCTTTCTCAGCAACGGCTTTTTGTTTATACACTGGTGAAGGAAAAGTGCATTTCCATTGATTTTTATTTACTCTTTTATAAGAGTACTTTGAGTTTACTAGAACAGTTTAATTGGGCTCAAAAGCGGTCTGTCCCGCTCACAAAAGCGTACTGTTGTTCCACTTCTGTTTTTCCTTTCAGGACGAGGGGCCTCCAGAGCTAAACCACCACCTCCTCTCTGCCTGCAGGCTGCAGAACAGCTCATGGTGCATCCCTGTGAGCGTTGCTGGAGTGACAGTGGGCAGCGGGCACCTTGCCTCTTCTCGGCCTCCTTCACCCAGTGGCGTGTGGTGTTTCGGCAGGAGGGACCAGGTCAGTGCCTCTCCAGCAGAGCTGAGCTCACAGCCAAGAGGAAGGCTGGGTTTGCCTAAAGTTACATAATTTTTAGACGAGCCTGAAAACCCACTTCTGGCAATTTAAACACACCTTTCCTCTGTAGTGAGAAAGTACAGCATAAAAACTGGCTTCCCCAAACGCCGCCTGGGCCATTCTGTCATCTCACAGAGCTGGTTTCCATTGTGCAAGGCACAAGCTCTTTATTACAGGGAGAGGATTATTTTTAGGAGTTTCCAAACACAGGTATGACCCCGCCTCACCCTTGCACAAAGGGGAAGAGATCAAGGCAGAACAGGTCCGTGCTCTTTGCCTGGTTTCCTACAGAGCAGTGTTTATGAAGCTGTGCTGGCTGTATGCGTGCGTGTACCTGAGAGAGCATGCATCCGCCAGGCCTTCCCAGTGACTTTGTAACATGTGTGAAATGTTGTATTTGCCAGCTTCAGACAAATTTGGCAGAAAGCCAGCAGGTCTCAAGGGCGCTAGCTTCCTAGAGATGGGCAAGTAGAAGATAGGGGAACCTCTTAGTGCAAGGAAATCGCAGCGTGAACTCTGGGCTTATTAGACATCAGAGAATCCACACAGGACCTCGGCCAGGTGAGACCTGTCCCTAGGAGACCCAGCTTCAGTGACCCAGGGCCACGCTGCCTGTTTGATCTCCATCCCTGGTCCCGCAGCTTGGAGAGCTGGTGAGATTTTTCTGAGGGAGAGAGGCAGGCCATAACAAATAAATGTGGGATGTGTATGTTACGCACTGTGGACACTCAAATAATTGTGGTGGTAGTGTGACGTTTTTCTTGTTATTACAGTTTGCATGTTCTGAATCTTGCAGAGTTATGCATGTGATCAACTTCTGCCTGAGTGGTCATACTACAGACACTTTTCTGATATACATATTTTTTCCGTAGGAGTATTTTGTTTCATACTCTTCATTTTGTAAAGGAGCAGCTGTCTTTCAGAAGGCTGGCTGATAAAGCAGAAGGCAGATAGGTGGGTAAGAGTGATCAATCTTTATTTCCATTATGGTCATATAACACAAGGCGGGGTTACATAAGGTTACACTCATGTAACATGATAGGTCGGTTTTCCAGTGTTTCAGTGAAAGAAATCTCCATCTTTATTCAGCGCTCTGAAGATGTATCACAAGGGGAGTGCACACCAAAATAGTGTAAACTTATGTATAAAATTAAGCCGGCTGCATTCCTCTATTTAGGGAACTGAGGCTTTTATATTTTTGGTACCCATTGATGAAATTGTATGTCAGCAGAACAGTAAAATAAGAACATAGGATGTCAGTAATATATGTGCACATTCACGTATGTATACATAAAACTCAGGACATGTTCAGAAGATGGAGTCCAACCTGTCTGTTTTCAGCAGTGGGAACTTTGTCTGAATAAGTCACTTCTGTACAGACTCATCTCTGCTTTGGAGATCATAAAGTTCTTCAAACAACTGCATATGTGACTTTACACTAGGGAGGAGCTTTATTGACTCTAGAAGGAATGAGCACATAAAACATAGAACATGTGTAATCCAAATCCAGGTCAATTCAGAAGAAATGTGTAATGTTATCAGTAAATCAGGAGAATGATGTAAATTAGTGCATGATAAATGAGTTGATGGGGTGACAGCTAATCTAGACAATAAACTGAAATGTTGTTATTGATGCCAGGCTGAAATGAGGGCCACTGAAGTGCTTTGATGCCAGTTTTCCCTTGATTCGCAATGGGATTTTTGTGGACATGGTCATTGTCATCCTGATGGTTTCACAGAGAAACCATGCTATCTTCTCAGAAAAAGTGGGATGTAATAAGCAGCACTTGAGGATGCTGCCTTGTCTGAGTAGTACCAGACCTTTACTGAAGCGGCACTGTGTTGTGGTGGCTAAGCTTTAGCTGGTGCTAATGCTGTCTCCCTCTTCAGTTCTCCATCATTCCATTTCGTTCTTAACAGGAGTAAAATATCATTTGAAAACAACTGTGCTGCACCTTATCCTGCTTTCAGAGATTATGATGGTGATGTGGAAAATGAGTGGCTTCTAAGCTGTACATTTCCTGTTTGGCTTTTGCTTGGTTTTAAAATGCTGTTTCCTTTCCCTTTCTCCTTGTTCAGCCAACACACGCAAATCTTAGAAAGCAACCCTGCACCCTTGAAAGACCTGTTCTCTCAGCAACGCTAGGGGTATTGCCAGGTAGGGGATGTCCTTAGTTTTCGGGACTTGTCCTTGGGACAACTGGTAGCATCAACTGTTGGTTGTACACAAAGGCATTGCATGACTTTGCCCCCTCTGCCTGTGTTAGCTGGTTAGCACTGTGCAAATACTCTGTATACAGCGTGATGGAGTGCTTTCCCCTCCCAGGGAGTACATGGTTGCCACAGGGACCTCCTTTTCCAAGTTTGGGTTCTGATTATTCCCAGAAATATTAGCAAAAGAGGAAGCAAAAAAGAGCCACCCATGGACCCCAGGAGAAAGTAGACTCCGGTCAGAAACATGAGGCTTGTGAAATATCTGCCTGCGTGTTTCTTGTATTCAGTGTAAGAGTTTTTTAAGCAGTCATCTTAGTAACATTCCTCAGAGCCTTCTGGCACAGCAGGTCATGGTGTTTACAGACAATAAATGCCGGTTGTGTGTGGAGGGGTGGAAGAAGAAACTGGGGTTGGAAAATATTTCGTTGCCTTGTACAAAAAAACCTTAAAGCTAGTGTTGAGAAAAATAATTATCTTTAAGCAAGCAATTCCATTTGGAATAGTAACACCCCAGACATTTAGTTCAGGGGTGCTCTTTTCACCCTGACTCTCTGATTTAGTTGACTCCCTGTGTTTCTCCAGCTGGTGTTGTAAAAATGAGAGGAAAGATTAAATAAATGTATCCAGTCGATTCCTCCTTGGCCCTCACAGCTTCAGTAGTAAGCTCATCTGCACAGATTTCTTAATGTCTTGAGGCAAGCTCTCCCATGGGCTTTCCTGAGGACCACACACAGACATTCAGTTCTCTTCTTGCATTTTTCTGTTAATTGCCCATGGTCTAACAAGCAGTCCTTGCGCTTATCAAGAGTTGCAAATAACTTCTTTTGAATAGCTCTGGTGTGCTTGGCTACAAGGAAATTGTAAATAGAAAGCATCTCTGTTGTGCCTTTTGCTCCTCACAACATATGAATACTATGCAAAAACAGACCAACTAGCCAGGCTTGTTGACTACACAGGCACATCTGAGGCTATGTGCAAGCCGTTCACACAGCCATATGAATCCTGCTACTCTGCCCAATTCGTGGAGGCTTCTACCAGAGACGACACAGCGAGTGCTTCTGAAGGCAAACAAGTTACGTGCGTTCCCACATGCTATGTTCTTTAGTCAGAGACAAATTTCTGCTGTTACGTATGATGTTGGTTTTTAAGCTTTGCGTAATTGTGTTCTATATCATTTCGATCTTAGGTGTTTTAAATTTTCCTTTCCTGGCCAATGCAATTTATTACAGTTAACTTTTAAGCTTCTGCATTGGTCTTTACCATCTATTCACTTGAGACGGAAGCAATTATAGATCTTTGAAATAGGTGTCCTACTTAGACTCAGGAAAATATCTCTACAGGATCTGCTGTTTAATAAGAGAGGATTAAAAACTATGGTAACATCCTGAAGCACAAACTTGGGAACTTTGTAGTTCCTGATCTGTGTTGTCTCCCATGATGCAGCCAGGTGCAGTAGCTGGAGAAGGTGCTTAGGGACCAGGGCTCCTGTCACTGGGTTGCCATGTGGCCAGAAACAAGTCCCACCTGTCCCAGTTTGTTGTCTAAAGACAGTCACGTAGTGCCATCTGAGATGCCACTGGATATCCAAAATATCTGCAGATATGGTACTGGGCAATGGGAGGTTTATGCCCTTCAGTATGGGCAGCTATAGCCAAATAGGACCCCCAGAGATGTCTCAGAGGGTGTTAGGTGCCTCTCTAGGAAACTTAAGTAACTTAAGGAGCCTTTAGTCTCCCTGTGTCTTGTTTTCTCCATCAGTAAAGACTGTGGTACAGGTTGCACAGGGATGTTGTAAGGCTGACATCGTAAAATGCATTTTAAGACAACTCCGTAGGTTGTTTTCAGAGCACAGAAAGTCAGAGACTCTCTCTGACAGAAATCCAATTATGACTTTCCTCTGCAAGAGCTGAGCAGCCAGGCAGGTTAGTTGTTCTTTAAATGCACAGTCAGGGTGGACCAAAACAAGACCAACTCTACAGCAAAGCACTGACGCCGGACAGCCGGTCCTGTAAATTCTCTTTGGAGGGGTTTGTAACTCGGGGTTTGACCCTGAGGACCGAAATCAATCCCCTGAAGTAAGTTAGGGCTGAAATTCCTATGGGCACTTGAATTCGGCCTTGGGAGGGCTGGGTGGATGCTTCGACGTTTTCAGAAAGCCCACCAGATGGAGCTCTTGTTTGAGGGAGAAGGCTTCGGCAGGCTGCTGCAGAAGCTGAGAAAATGAGGCATAGACTTGGTTGTTATTGGATTGTTTCACGTAACGGGGCTGAATTGAGCGAGCTCGGCTTCCCAAGCGCTTGCTTTTAACGAGAAACGTTTGATGCTGAAGATGCAGAAAAAGGAAATGTATTTTTGCGGCTAGAAGTGCTTGAAGCTTTCACTGATGTTTTAATTTTCTTGTTGCTGACTTATTTTGCAGAACTGTTCTAGCACTCATTCCCTCGAATCTTTCTGTCCTTTAGTATGCTTCCTGTATTTAATTATAATAATTACACCCCTTAGCTATTAAACCCATATAAAATCAAAGCACCAGAAAACTTGCTTAATAGTTTAGAGGAAAAAAAAATACGATTGGGGTGTGAGAAGGAAAAGTATTCAACCTTAAACTTAGTTACCTGAAAGACAGCTAATAAAACTTTGGAGTGTGGCAAATAAAGCAGAATTAAATGTGTCTTGGTCTGTGAAGTTTTCTGAAAGACGTAATCCATTAATTCAGAGGTCCAGCTACCAGGACCATTGCCACCAGGACCGCACTAGTTTGGTATGCACGTCACCTCCCAGATCTGTGCCTCAAAAGCTTTTAAAAACACATTTTTAGAAGCACATTTGTTATTTATGTAAATCAAACAACCACACTAATACATCAGAGAGCAGTGTAAACATTCCAGCTATGAGGACATTATGCTTATCTTCAACATGGGTGGTATGAGCATCGATGAGATTTGGCCCCCACTCGATGCAGCGTGAGGTAGTAATAAACCACAGTCTTTGTGGAAAGCAAAACGAATGGATATTGCTAATTTCACCTTCCAATGAGACATCCAAGTCATTGCAGCCCACCTCCATTCTCTGTAGCACAGCGTAGCCCTCCTGATGGCACCGGGGATTTCCTGGGGTAACGTAAAGCTGAATTTGACTCACTTGCTGTCAGATTTATATTAAGCTCTACCAACCCACCAAAAAGTGTGTTCATACTGAATGGCCTCTAGTTTCAGGCAAAACGAAGCAGGCCTACTGCCTCGTACCATGGGATTTCTGGGTTTGTGAGACGAAAAATGGTCAGATGATCTTTTATTCTAGATAATGTGGGATGAGCTTCCCTTCAATAATGCCTTTAGAAGAACCATTTTATAGCTCACCGACCCACTGTATTGTTGCCTGGAGCTGTCCTCCGCTCTGTGTGAGTGGATGCCAGCATACAAACATTGCTGCTAATTGCTGGGTGCTATTGGGTACACTTGGATAAGAAAAAAGGAGCATATGTGCGTTAACATAGCTGGATGTATACTTTAAGTGCTGTGTGGCGCTGTGTGACAGCTAGTTGTAGTTTTACAGTAGCCAGACATGCACCGTGCTTAATTTAACCTCTTTTTGTATTGTTACAGCCCGTAGTGCAGACTTTGAAAATGGATGAAGTTGAAACCTGTGGATCCCCAGAGGAGAAAGTTAAGAGTTCATTTCCTCGTTGGTCCTTGTCAGTAATTAGAGAATCAAATCTTAGCTCCAGTATACTCCAGATTCTCCCAGGAACGGTGTCAACTGCTCAGTGACTGACAGTTTCCCTTTTGCTCTTTCTTTCTCAGTGTTTTCTGTCGATTAAGTAAATTGCATATTCTGATTTCCTAGGAATCATGCGTGTCTGCTGATTAAGTATACTCAGTGGCATGGGTCAAGGCTTGTTCAGGGCTATTCAATCAAGACAGAGCCGTGCCTATGGCACACCGCAACATTATGTGCTGTAGATGTACAAAAATGCTAAGAATTCTGAGCATCTTCATGTAGGCTCAGCTTGGGATCTTCTAGGAAAGTCAAAAGGTAAAAATGTTGTCATGAGGGTGATTTGGGTGTTTCTGCTGTGTAGGGTTTGTAATTCTTTTTTCTTCTTGTCATTGGTTAACCAGAAGGGAAGAAGTCTCAGTCTTGAAATCGGAGCTGAGAATATCAAAGGCTGGTCTTCACCTTGAGGGAGGAAGGAGAAGAGGAGCAGGAGGTTGATGCCGTGGATTTTTCAGTGGCCTGGAAGGAATTCGGACACTGCAGACTCCCCTTGTCTGTCCTGTGTGAAGGCAAATTCTTCTCAGTCTGGTGTCATCAGATAAACCTAAAATCAGTTCTTTGAACTGGTTCTAGTTTTCTGCCGTGTAAGTTGCAATCTTTTTATTTCAGATAAGTACTTAGGGAGTCCTCAAACTGGCCCTCAAAATTGCAATTACTACTTTTGCACTGAGGTTTTATGAGGAGCGGGATGTCCTGTTTGTCCACGTTCACGCAGAAGCTGTATGTACAGCTGAAGTTGAGGACACATGAAGGATTAAATGCAAAAAATAAGTTCGTGTTGAGTTTTAAGTACCATTTTTGAGCAGCTGATTCTTGTTGCCAAGGAAAGAATTTGTTGCTCCATTGTATGAGTGTGTAATACTGTGGTCGAAAATAGTGACTTGAATAAACACTTTGCGGTGACATGTCTAAAACAATTCTTTGAAGATAGGAATATAACAAGAACTCAGGTCTGGGCTGTGTCTGTGGGAACACCTAGTCACATAAGAATTAGAGGATGCGTTTTCTAGATCAAAGTAGCCTATACTTCATAGTATGTCTAATTATCATACCATTCTCCTTTATTAAATTCATTTCTTTTAATTAGAGAAATAGATATTTTGCATCAAAGTTTAAGGTGTCTGTTGGGTACTTGAGATTACATCAATAGTTTGTTAATTTAATCTGGAAAATAGATTAGATTATTTAAATTATGTCAAACAGCATAATTTTTCTTTTCTCAGTAAAACGAAGTTATAGTTAAGAAATAATGCTTGGAGCATGAAAGCTCTGCTTGTCATTACTTTTCATATGCAGATTTGGGATTTTACAGTGAAGTCGTTCATCTTTAATCTGGTTTTATAATATTATATCAAATTTGGGAAAATAAAACAAGTGCTACAGTAGTGTCTAACAGCAGAGTTTTCCAATGACAATGCTGATGCTGGCTACTCAAGTCAATAGAATCACATTTTAGATTTGTGTTTTATTTTTGTGCTGTTGGAGCAAAAAGTCTTGTTAACCAGTTCATAAAACAGTAGGATTAAAAAGAATGCACTGGAGGTGTAAAACAGTCAACACCAAGAGATTTTGAAGATTAGCTTAATAAATAAAACATAATTGGATAAAATAGGCAAGTAATGAGTTAAGGGCAGCCCAAATGTGTAATTTCTTGGGGTCAGCAGCAATGTGTCAGTTTACGCCGCAGCTGGGTAAAGCCTAGAGGGCATGTAACAGTGTGTCACAAAATTGTATTAACCACGGTCTGCTGTTGAGGTGTCTTGTTTTATTCTTCTCTCACCAGCACTTTCAAGTGATGCAGGAGAAATATTGAGTTAAATCGCAAGCTGCACGCCAACTGCTGCACGTGCTTTTGATTTCTTTCAAGATAAAGTAAAGAAAACGTCTCTTATTAGAACAAGAAACCATAATTGAGGTGAGAAGGGAGCTGGCAGAGCACTTGCAGGGTGCCTGCACCACCCTGCCGCTGGTCGCAGTAGCTCTGGGTTTTTGGTGGAAGTGTGCTGGGCGCACTGCTCCTTGCCTTCCTGGGCTGCGCTTGGCGCAGCAGCAGCGCACCAAGGGAAAATGTTCTCACAGCCTCGTGCTTTGCCTAGCCCTGAGAGGCCGTCGCCTCTCACGCACAGGTCGCTGCTTCATGCAGCACCTGCTTGCTGCCTAGTGGGCAGAGGAAAAACTCAACCTCTTGCTCAGATGAAACCTGTGGGTCAGCCTCGGGCAAGCAAAACCTAGTAAGCAACGTCAGCGTTTCTGCTGATAGTAGGAGCATCATCTCTATGCTTACAGCAAATAATTTTGGTTTTATCACTTACCTGCACACTGTCACTGCTCAGGCTCCACCTGGGCATTCATGTGTTGCTCTGCTGGAGAAGGCAGCAGCCGATATAGAGCCAGATGCTTCCTAGATGCCTCTCAAGGCCCCCGCTTCCTAGCCCATTCCTCTTCTGAGAGAGTGAGCACTGTGTGATGCTGCATAACTAAAACCCATCATGGCCTATGAGGCATAATTGATTGATAAGTCTGGTTTAGCATCTCAGTTTCTGAGGTTAATAGATAATGATACCCTCTCCCAGCAACAAATGTTAATCGATGGATTACTGATAGCAGATCTTCAGATCTGCATCGCAATGCAAACCACAAAATAGGGCAAAAAAAATTATATATACACGCCGTTAAACACACACACGCAAGCACACACAGTGTCATCTGTCCTCCATACCAAATGCGCAGCACCACTGGGTGCTAAAATTTGCAATGAATTATTTATATGATGAATTATACCTCTTTCTCTCCTCCTAGAATATCCAATTGCCCGTTTTCCATTTTTGTTTCAGAAAGATTTATTATTCAGATTTATCACTGTATAGCTTATTAAACATTTCCTCTTCTTTTTCTCCATAATACGTAACATGCATCTTGTTTTCTGGTAGCACCTATCCATCCGCTCTAATAGGCTCTCCCAGCATGGTGAAACTGTGAAGAGAGCAGTTGTTACCCAGACAGTTTACAGTTTCCTTTGTGAACCAATTACAGATGTTCCAAATTTTGGATATTTATTTGCTTACTTAAGTCAAAACAGTTTCAGCCCCCGAGTAAATGATCCACAGCTCCAGACAAAGATTGCGACTGCATGCAAATGAATAATTTGGTTCGCATCAGTATTTAGCATGCAACTCTTGAAATTCATTCTTGCACCCATTTTTGCTGGTAAAACTCAGTTCCCTGGAAGCCTTTGAGAGGGTGGAAGGAGAAGGTGAGTGCCCAGAGCCAAGTCATTTAGAAGTTTGCCGATCTTCTTCCCCTTTAGTTTCTCAGTTTTGCCGCATCGGCGTAAGGAATGGCATTTTGCAGTCAAAAGACTTCTCTCCCTGGGAGACGCCTCAGACCTGTTGCTATAAAGGTTGTACAAACATGAATCATTTCTGGATTCAGGGAGTAGCGTTTCAGTATCAATTTCCAAAGTGCTGTGATAGCACCTGGGACAGCTAAATGGATTTAAAAGGAACCACCTACCCACAAGAATTTTCCCTATTTTGGGCTTTCGTTGTTTGGTTTCCGTTTAACTGGCTGCCCTGGTACCTCCCAGGCACTCACGTAATTTTCAGCACTTAAATCCTAAATCCGCCTTCCATCTCATGTGTTTAGTGTTTTTGTACCTTGCAAATTTTGAGAACGGCGAATCTTGTTCTGAAAGCGTTTTAACTGTTCCTCTGGCTGGGAGTTGCTCTGTGCTACGCTTTAAATCATGATAGAGACTTGCAGTTGCGATAGAGGTGGAACTGCAAGCGTCCAAAAAAAAGAGTTCTCTATATGTAGAGGAGTCGGTATTCACATACCTCAGTAAATAATATCCCAGAGATGGCAAATAATATCCCAGGGATGTCATCTTGCTTCCCCTGAAATCACAAACACTAATACCCTCTAAGAACAATAGCACTAAAACTGTCCTCGGGTTAAAAATAATCAGTTTGCCTGTGTGTGAAGCGCACACTCTCAAGAGCTCTTTGGCTGGGTAGCAATATTTTACCTCTAATGACCTCAAACCGGAGCCAGCCATTTTTGCAGGCTCTACAGAATACTGTTGTGCCATGAATCGTACTCGAAGGTAGCTGTCTGCCATCACCTGAGCACATCCCTCTCTGCTGGCTCCTGCACGCTCCACAGGCTTGGGGAAAAACTAGTGAGATTGCACTGGGGTTTCTTCACTAATTTTGGCTTTCTTGTTTAGTCAGATTCTCCCATTTTTGGATGATTAAATCTCTGCATCTTCTGCAGCAGAAGAGGAGCACGTATAGTTTACTGAGGTTTTTTTTTTTTTTGAGGTGTTGCAGTTGGAGCCAAACGATCCTCTAGAAAGGAAGGCGGCGGGATGCTGTTTGCAAATACCAGGTATTTTTAGGTTCTCCTTAAACGTGCATAAATTAATTATAAACTTCTGTGTCTTTCCTCCCTTCCCCAAACTCCTACCCTTGAACGTATTTGAAAACGGTAAATATAGTTGTGCAATATGTAAAAATAGGGACATGAGAACAGAAGGATAACTGGATGGGGGCTCCCATGGGGCTCTTTTTCTTAATCTTGGGTTTCTTTTGGTGAACTTGTATTTTTGAGCAGACCCTTGGGCAGAGTGCTCGCTGGCTTGCAGTGAGCGACCCGGCTGCTCTGTGAGTTGACCGAGTGGGAGGTAAGTGGCAGTAACTAATGGCAATTAGCAGAGGTCTGGAAAGCTACGTGTCCCTGAAGACACGAGCTTTTTTTGTGGGTCGTGTCTTCACAGAGTGAAGCCGATTGTTGCCCTACAGAATATGACGATTTGCATCCCTCCGCTGTCAGGTTTGCTCAGCAGTCTTGCGAAAAAGGAGGTTTTATTTTATTTTTGCTGTCCAAATGTGTTGAAGTCATAGGGGAGGAATGATTACCTTCAGGGAAATTATCCGTCAGCTGCTATCGGTAATAACTTGTTTAATGCTTATGTAGCGCTTGACATTTTTATGACTGATGTGCCAAAAAAGAAACAAAAAGAGAGAGGGGTTTGTTTTTAAATGGCAAAGGATGTTTTCCGCCTTTTTGTTGCAGCTCCCAGGTAACAGTAAGAAAAATGTCCCTTGCCCCCTGGACCTGAAAGGGAGAAGGTGAGAGGTTGCATGTGCAGCTTCGAGACCCATTTGCTAAATTGCGGGAGGGTTGAATAAATCCCATTTCTCACGCATCCTTGACCGTCTCTCTCCAGCCCTCTCTCCCGCGTCCATCGCTGCCGGGATGTTCCGCAGCGTTCCCGCACCCCCAACCCCTTCGAGCAGCGGCTGCGTGAAAAAGAGCAGCGGGAGCGCTGCCCCCCCGCTCCCCGTCTTTCCCCCACAGCGTTCCCTATCCCCGCCGGTCACCCCG
>VZSC01020000.1:392274-463267 GCA_013398225.1 Steatornis caripensis | reverse complement strand
CGGCTCCTTTTGCCTGGTTTTTATTGTTTTTCCTCGTGTTTTTTTTTCCCCCCCGCGGGGAGGGGTGGGGGAGGGAAGGGGCTATAAAGCGCGAAGGGACGCGCGTGACACAGTCCCCGTTGGTGCCCGTCCCCGCCGGAGCGGGGGGTTAGGTAAACACCCGCCCGCCTAAAAAAAAAAAAAAAANGTTTTGCTTTCTTTTTCTGTTTGATTATAAAATGCGGAGGAGAAGGCTAGACCTAGCCGAAGGAGGGAAGGGCCTTCTCCTTCGTATAAGAAAACAAGTTTTCGAGCCCTTACAAAAGGGTGCACAATCTGGTGGGAATGCTCAGCACTGAGGATGATGACCTTGACTAATTATATATCAAGAAATACGTGTGGGACCGGACGGGACGGGACCGCGCGCCGCAAGGTAAGCCACCGGCACCGGGGCGGGGAGCGGGGCCGCCCGCGCAGGCCCCCCACCCCCGATTGCCGTCGGGGCGGCGGTTGGCAGCGGTGGCGGACGCGGGACGCGATGCCCCCCCAGCCCCCCACCCCCTCCGGGACCCCTTGGCCGAAGCGGGGCGGGGGACGCGCCGCACCGAGCGGCCACCCCGGCGCCGTCCCTGCGGCTGCAGCGCCGAACCCCTCGTCCCGGCACCGCTCCGCCGCGGCGTTTGCGGGGCGCTGCCGGTAGGACCTCGGTGCTCCCTCGGATCCCCTCCCCACCTCCCCTCTGAGGTTTGTTTTTTCCCCTCCCCGTTCTTGCCCTCTGTCCGCCCGCGGCGGCCGGTGCCCCGTAGGCTGGGCTGCCGCCGGGAGCCCCGGCTCGTCCTCCGGCGGCCGGGCGCTGCCGCTCAGCGGGTGTGCGCCGGGCAGGCAGCGGCTCCGGCTTCGCTGGCATCGTAGGTTGTTTTCGGGGGGTGAAAGTGGCCACCAGAAAAAGTCGACAGAAAACTCAACGGTGGGATATAAGCGCTGAGATTTGCTACGTGCAGCTTGGGTCGTGTTTTTATTTCGACAGCGCAGAGACAATGGCTACGAAGTGTTGTTTAATCACTTACAGATATAACTTTTGTATATTTAAACCTTCGTGGTTAAAGGCTAGTGCAGATTTTTGAAAAGCAGTGATTCTCTGGGCATTTTTATTCTGGTTGTACTTAACACTTGAGCGGTAACATGCCCTGCTTTCCTCAGAGCGGTTAGCTCGGTGCCAGGGATGAGTGTGATCTTGTGCATGCTGTGCTGCCCATGGCAGCTCAGCAGATCATCCCGGGGGGCACCTACGTGGGCGAGGCAGCCTCTGTAAGGCTGGTGTCAGAGAGCGGGACATGAAGCTTGTAGTGTCCCTTGGACTTTCCCTCCCCACCAAAGGATCTGGTTAGCATCTAGTTACAATCGTTAATTAAAATGCTTAAACAGTATCGCAGCTCTTGTGGCTTGACTGAGCTGCAGGAGGCGAGCTCAGAGGGGAGGCAAGGTCCCCAGCGTAAAAAACGTAGCTCTCCCCGGCTGTTTGCGAGCAGGTACCAGGTGACGTTCAGTGACACAAACGTGGCACTGTCTCTATCGGAGCATCCTACCGTCAGGCTGTGTTGGCAGCCCCATCCAGCACCGTCTCAGGATGGAGTACCAGCTTAGGTGCACCGATTTAGTGCTTGGTGAGCTGTTGGAATTGTATCTGTGTAGAACTGGAAGAGACGAGAGAGATTTGAGGGTGAATTCCTGCCTGGGTGGTTGGCAGCGAGTGATTTATGTGCTAGTGACCCTGGCAAGGCTTGGCCATAACCTGGTTTCCGTAAAAGTAGCGCTTGGGTGTTAGACGTCGTCAGCACCCTTAGCCGTGCTGTAAGGGAACAGGGAGAAAAACTTTGTGATTGTGTGCAGCCCACTTTGAAAATCGCTGATTCTTAGCTATTTTAGGAATGGCATTTTGGATTGCTTCTTGTCAGGAATGCCTCATCCTCCCGGCCTCACTCTCCTACCACGTAACAAAATGCATACCTGCAAGAGGAGGGCTGCCGAGGTCAACTTTCTAGTACTACTAAAAGTCTCTGTGAGTACTTGGAGTAATGTCTAGAATTTAAAACTTGTTAGTGTTTGAAGGAGGAGAGGACTTTTTAAAACAGATTTTTATGTTCTAGTTTGACCATTAAAAATGCGATGAAGCAGAAACGTGCAGTAGCGCGTCATGTGTGGGTACTGTATGGATGTATTTGGAGTCCTGTGGCTGTGTTTCATCCTGTTGTGAAGAGAACGATACCTGTTTCTTGTGGACTTTCTGTGTTGGCAGATAGTGAGCCCCTTTTAATTTGACAGAGCTTTATAATAAGTCTGAAAAATCCTTTCAGCCTTGGTGCATTTCTGTGATGAGGACTGTGGGTGCACCACGCTGTCCCTGTTTCTGCATGGCCCCGGATAGAAAATCCGTTGATTTTTCTGCTGTAGAGGGTGGGCACCGCAGCATGTCATTGCAGCCCTGCCAGCGAAGTGACACAAAGCTCATGTCTTGCACTTGCCCGGGGACTCACCGTGCCCCGCGGCGCCTACGAGAGGAGTCGGCTGTTCCCTGGCATGAGCTACCAGCTGGCAGGCGGTGGCACACATGTGATGTGCTGCTGGCGTCATCGACAGGCGGGTTACCTCACACCCTGGCCCCCCTGGGAGAGTTTGGGGTTTGGTGATCAGATGCACAATTTGAGAGAGAGTTTGAATGCTGTGTAGGATGCTGATCCCACAGAGATTAATACGGGCCCGTTTTTTTAAGAAGGTTGTCACGGAGGTGAGGCAGAGCTGCGCAGGATCGCCCAGCGCGCCTGTTTTGTTGTGGATGACTACTTTGGAAACACCAAGGAAAAGCACTTAGGTTTCCCCCAATGTTTATAAATACAATATGGTGCAAACTGTCAAGCAAGCTGTTCAAAATCACATAGCGCCTGTGCTGCCTTCCCTGTTCGGCTCGAATGCCTTCACCACATTCTCGGCGTTCATCCGATGTTTAAAGCTCCCGGCACGAGCTCTGGCCCATCTGCTGCGGTTTTTCCAGCACGCCTCTCCTCCTTTTGTGAGATGGGCTGGGGATGCGGTGGTACGGGCGGGGTTGGTGCCGTGGCTCCGCTTGCGCCACGATCCACTCGTTGGAGCGCTGGGCCACGTTCGGCACTGCACTGCTCCCAGCCAGCTCGGTGAGAGCCCAGGCTACCCTGAAGTGTCCTGGCTCCTATGCCAAAACTGCATGTAGAGGCAGAAACTGTGTCTTCCAGTCCCCTTTGTCCTCCTTAGAACGTTTGTCCACCTTAGAAGTTCCCTGAAAATGAAGGGATAAACCCCTTCCTGGGAGGTGCCCTGAGAGCTGAAGCTAGGGATCGGGTGGGTTAATGGTGCCGGGGGAGCAGGGGCCCGCCTTGGCTGTGCACTGTGGTTTCGAGCCTCCAGCCGTGCAGTGGCTTTCTGCTTCCTGTCCCATGGCTTCGGTAGGGCTGGATGGAGCCCGTCGGCTGGACATTTCATTCTCAAGAGTGCCAGGGTCTTCTGCCTTAATATATATAAAAAGATGAGATGTTTATTAAACTGAGACCCTGCTTTTTCTTCTACAATTTACGTTCTGAAAGGCTGGTGATAAACAGTTTATTAAAAAGAAATCCTGATTTATTTCTACAAATGGTTACATTTCAAGCTGGTACCGAACGGTTTTGTAGGAGACCACCTTTTACGCTTCCCGTGGCAGTTTAAAAGATTGCTAGAAAAATAATCCAGAATCTAAGTAGGTTTGGAGAAAGGCAAGCCAAGACTGTACGTCAGGGTATGTGGTGCTTTTATGCAGCGAAGCAGCGGATTTTACCACAGAACATCTGGGTACTGGCTTCAGTTACAGCACAGATTTTAGTGGGATAACAAGTCTTGTTTGGCTTTGCGTTCATTTTGAAGTCACTAAACTTTATATGAATAATAAAACTGTAAGCCCATTACTTCACTATTTTCAAGGGGCTATTTCAGTCCTCCTTCAGGGTCTTGCATCTTTCTGGAGGCTGGTTTTATTTTGTTTTACTAAGCGGGTATTTATCTTTTCAGTCCCCGGCTTGCTTTCACGGGAGGCAGATTTACTAATTTGTACCGATGGACACACCAGAGATGGCAGGTTTCCATTCGAGCTTGCCGAACGCGCACGTTTTCTGCATTAAGGGCAGTCTAATGAAAACTGCACGTTTCTTGTTCAGTGCATTCAAAGGGGCTGATGTTATTAACATGGAAGACTATATAGCTGCTCTGGGCTACCAGTTCAACCACTCGTGAGAGTTAAAATAACGGAGGAGGTTTTGCTTTCTTTTTCTGTTTGATTATAAAATGCGGAGGAGAAGGCTAGACCTAGCCGAAGGAGGGAAGGGCCTTCTCCTTCGTATAAGAAAACAAGTTTTCGAGCCCTTACAAAAGGGTGCACAATCTGGTGGGAATGCTCAGCACTGAGGATGATGACCTTGACTAATTATATATCAAGAAATACGTGTTTGGAATATAAGGCTTGTGTGAGAGCGTATAGTCAGCCCGTAAGACTGATGTTTACCTTGCTTATGGAGAAGCAAGTGTGATACCGAATGCTGTTGAGCTCTGTGTTTTGGTGTCACTGACTGTACGGGCAGGAGTGAAAGGAGAATGAATCAGAATTGTGTTAAAGGGAAGAGAATACCTTAGGTGAGATCAGTTAGAAGGGACTCAAGCACTGCTTGAGCTCTGCTGAATAACGAGCGGCGCAGTGAGTGAGCATCGCCTTGGAGAAAAGGCAGAGTACAGAAGCTATGTTCCCCACTCTTTGTTTTACATTGTCACTGAGAATGCACTACTTCTACGACAGAAATCTTCATGAGATCAAATGGGTAGTTTCTGCCTGAGAAAACGACTCAAGCTGGTGCTTATGGATGGATGGAAGGAGCTTTGAAGGCTGAGGAGATGTTGTGTTTGAAAACTTTAACAAGGTGTCATTAGGAAAGGAAGTATTTGCCCTTAGCTCGGGAAATAGGTCAGCGTAATAAATCATAACTCCAGGAGGACGTGCTTAAAGCTGGAAATAAACTGAGAGAGAGAGTAAATATGAAAAAGAAATTTGTTCTTTCAGAATTAATTTTCTGATTTGCAGTATGCAAGGACACGCACTGAACGGGAGAAAGATAAATGTTAACACAGAGCTGTAACAGGAACCAGCCGAAAATCTTGTGACTGCGTAGATGGCTTTGATTGCACCACAGGGAGCATGTCAGTCGCACGGGACACATGAGAAGCAGGCAAAGCGTCATCTCTTTTAGTTCATGTGTGATAGGTGATACTGTAACTTCACCAAAACCGTGATGATCTTCTGGGGGACATTTTACAGGATGGGCTTTAAATGCCATTCGAGTAATCAGCAACACGAGCGGTCTGAGAACCCAGCCCCCGGTCCACAACTGCTTCGATAAACAAAAATATACCTGAGTTACCAGAGGGATGCGGGCGAATCCTGCACCCACCGAGCATCTTTCGGTGGGCTGTGTCCTTCTACCCGGGCAGGGGCGAGCGCTCAGGTAACCGCAGCATTTTCAGCATTTCTCACAGATTGCTCAAGAGTGCGCGGGGTTGTTTGAGTTTTGGCCCGAATTGGGGACCGCCCTGGTTTTAGCTTTTAGGGCAATTAAATTCAGTAGTTGGCGAGACATTTGCTGCTTGTGTGACAGCTGAGATAAGAAGCAGTGGGTAGTTAGTGCGAGCACCTGGAAATCTGAAAAACAAAAGGCAATAATTTATCTTTCCTACTTCATATCCCCCTCTGCGGGTCCGGATATGAGTGCCCCTCCAGCGTGACCCTCACACGCTCACAACATGACACACCACCGAGGCCGACACTTCCCCCGTGATTTACAGGGGGAAAGCATTGTTCGCTTAATTGAGCATATTTTTTTTTTTTTTTTTTAATTTAAGGAAAAGTAACTTTAAAGGGATTGAAACTTTATTAGGGTGTGAGAAAAATGATGCTTTTCATCTTTCTCACTTTTAACTTGCTCAGTACCAAAATAGACCACAAAATAGACCAGCCACCGCTTCTGCTGCAAAGGCTGGTGGAGAGGCAGGCGAGAGGTGGCACGGGATCACAGGTTCTTCGCACACATCTGCAGGGATTATTAAATAGGGTAGATGGTTTTTACAAAGCAATCAGAATATCGTGAAGACGTGAGCACTTTCTCTCTTGCTACTTTGCTTAGGTGCAGCAGATTTACCGCTAATTTGTTTATAGTCAAACAGTCTAAACGTGTCTTAGCCTTTTGAAATCCAGAAACCTGATGCAAATTAAGCAGTTTACAGATTGAGATGACGATGGTGCAGGAAAGCCAAGTGTCTCGGAGCTGCCAGCTGGTCTCTGGATGTGAAGGAAAACATCAGTTGAGCAGCGTTAAGGGTTTCTAGTCCCCATTCTTTCTCTTCCTTTGGCTACTAAATCTGCGTTTAATTCCCCGTGGGCTTTTTCTCCTGGGTAAGAATTACTTGCTTGAGTATGATTTGTAGGACTAATAGGATCTTATCCTTATTTGGGGAAAACCCTAGGGGCTCTCTCCAACTGATTTTTCAGTAATGAGAAATAATGAATAAAAATCTAATAGTCCTAGGGGGTATTAAAGTTACAATTTTGTAGGGAAGATTTAATGTCAGTCAATTAAAACTTTTATAATCCTGTTATAGTACAATAGTTGAAAAAAATTCATACTAGGGAAAATAAGTAGGTTTTAAGACCCTTTCACATCATGTGAACAAGTCTAACTTAACATTTGAATTAAGCAGGTATTTTAAAGCAAGAGTGTAAGACATCTCTTGCAAGCCTGTGATAGCAGGGCGGCAGGCTCAGGGAAAGAAATGCGCTGTGTTAATTTATGGAGCGCATTCTAATTCCCACTCATTTATGAAAAAGCATTTGCAAATGTTTTATAAGAAAATCCAGGCAATTAGGGCTTTCACTAGAAAATGCAAAATTCATACCCGTCAGTGAGACGTACTTCCAGTAGGCCAAAAGACGCTTCTGGCTCAACGTTTTGCTCACTGGGTCCATGGCCATCCCCAGTTGGCACTATGGGCTTGGCATGGTTTTGATCAGTTGGGGATTGTGCGGACCCCAGCTTGCAGCCCTAGCAAAATGTGCACGTGGGGAGCGAAGGGGGACCCAGGGGCATCATCCCCCTGGGCAGAGCCCCTCGTGGCTCCAGCCCAAAGCTCTGGGGCCTGCTGAGATGCCTTGAGGGGACAAAGCACCAAAGAGCAGATGCTTCTTTGAATGTATTGCAGCTTTTTGGTTTTTACAATGCAATATTAATGGTAATGTTGAAATGACACTTTGTCCTTTAGTAGTGACTTTCATCCAAGGATCTCACAGCCATTTCCAGCCACTAGTGAAGGAACACCCCCAGAAGGCAGCACTGGGTCCCATGCCACAGCTCTCACCATGTCTGTTCCCTTTGGGAAAAGAAATGCCCTTGGCACACGTTTCAGCCATCTCTGAATGCAGAAATTCCATATTTTTGCCTTCCCTTCTTTTGCCTTCCCTTCTTTTGCCTTCCCTTCTTTTGCCTTCCCTTCTTTTGCCTTCCCTTCTTTTGCCTTCCCTTCTTTTGCCTTCCCTTCTTTTGCCTTCCCTTCTTTTGCCTTCCCTTCTTTTGCCTTCCCTTCTTTTGCCTTCCCTTCTTTTGCCTTCCCTTCTTTTGCCTTCCCTTCTTTTGCCTTCCCTTCTTTTGCCTTCCCTTCTTTTGCCTTCCCTTCTTTTGCCTTCCCTTCTTTTGCCTTCCCTTCTTTTGCCTTCCCTTCTTTTGCCTTCCCTTCTTTTGCCTTCCCTTCTTTTGCCTTCCCTTCTTTTGCCTTCCCTTCTTTTGCCTTCCCTTCTTTTGCCTTCCCTTCTTTTGCCTTCCCTTCTTTTGCCTTCCCTTCTTTTGCCTTCCCTTCTTTTGCCTTCCCTTCTTTTGCCTTCCCTTCTTTTGCCTTCCCTTCTTTTGCCTTCCCTTCTTTTGCCTTCCCTTCTTTTCCTTGGTGTTAACCAAGGACGTATGGTTACCATAAGATGGTCTGAAGGTTTTGGGGTTGTTTGGATGTTCGCTCACCCATGACAGTCTGACCTATCCACCCCTATGTGTTCGCTCCGCTTTTGTTCGCAGTAACTAGATAAAGGACTAACCTTTCGCCTGCCAGCCTGGACAAATAAACACTGGCCCAGCAGTAGAGTGGAGCTGAAACTGACCCTTTTGATAATCTGATTTTTGACATCCCTTATCACAGCTCTGCAGTTGACCCTGGCAGGTTTGAAACTCTTGCAGCACGTCCCTTCAGAGCGCCTGTCTTTTTGCACTCAGGAAAGACTTTCCAGCTTGGTCATGCAGCAGTCCACTGCTTAGAAAACCCCAGAAGTGTCAGAACGCCAACCCAAAGACTGGCAGCTCGCAAACACGCTCCTATCCGGCTTTGGGCTGGTGGCTGGCGAGCTGTGGTTGGCCTTACGGTGCAGGTGTAACCCCTTCAGACAGATGTATGTGTCAGCTCTGACCATAGGCCCACCCGTGGCAGCGATCTCCACGGCTGTGCTTGACTGTCGCTCTGGCCGTGTACCCTTTTGCCCTTTGGAGGTGAATCCTTTCTCCATTGCACTGCTCCTCAGCCCTGGAGTCATTCAGCAATGCTGGGTGAGCAGGGCCCAGCAGTGCCGGCTGAGTGGTTCGGGGCAGGCACGTGGGCTGCATGGGCCCATAGCTCCTCCGGCACCTGGCCACGCTTGTCCCAATTTTTTTGTCTGCTTCTGAGCAACTGCAACAGCCTTGAGTAACCTTGGGAGCCACCCTGCACCAGACTCTCTGCTGCTGTCTTCCTGCAAGGGTTCTCTCTGCTGTCTTTTGTCCCAGTGACTAGTGGGAGGATTAGGAAATGAGAGTCAGAGCCTTGTGTCTGGGCAAGATGAATCTCCCCCACCTTGCTGTGCAGAGGTCAGGCCATTGGGGGAAGCAGAAATTTGGATTTTCTCTAGATGCGGTGGGAAATGTCAGGCACCGAGGGGTGGGGGGTGACTGCTGGTAGCTGTGTTGAGAAGTTTGGAGCAGCTAACATCCTTTGCTAACAATTTTCACTAATTTACTGAGTTGCGTTATGTAGGATCTGTGTCTTTTCTAAAGCAGAACTCTAAGGAAATAAATGCTGGTAGGCAAAATTAAGCCAACATGAGCATTTTTCTCGTCCCTAACCACGTAGTGTACAGAAGTGAGCATGCGAAAGAGGTAATTTTCTGAATGACCCACAGAAGTGGTGACGCTGATCGTCCTCTCTGTGATGTGGTTCGCTTGCGATGGGCCATTCTGTTCTCTCATCCACTGCAGCCTCTGAGGAAGTCACCAGAGCTAATGCTGTGACTAAGAAATTGTGTGTGCTGCTTTGTAGGGACGGTGGGGATCAGCATAGAGGACGACATCCACGCTGGGGCTTGGAAATTCTTTGCTGCTGTAACTGTGGCTGCGGTCTGCCAGCTCTAATGCAGAGCATGCCGGTAGAAATATGTAAATATCAATATCTTTAGCACTACATTTGATCCTTTCCATTTTCAAACACTTGACAAATGTTTACATATTTTCAGCAACCCTTTTCCAACTAGGGAAAATGAGACACAGCATCTGTGAATTACCGTGATACGTAACAAATCATTATGAGGGAGCACCTTAAGGGTTCATTAAGGACTTGTAGGGCCTGAGATTTCCTTTGAATGCCTTTAAAGCTGAAGGTGCATAATACTTAAAACAATCCAGTTTTGGACAGTAAGTTCACTCGGGAAAATTTGGATTCTGATGATAATTAAGGAATTGGAAATTTTGGGGGATCACCTATCAGAATAACGTATTACTGAGGTCTAGACTCTTGATTCGGTAGAAAAAGTCACAGTTTCTTGGAAGTCAGCTGAGGATCTGGATTACATGATTCAGGTGTAAATAAAAGCAACACAGGGATAAGACTGAAAAAATATAGGAAAGAACAGAACAACATAGAAATAACTTTTTTGCCCGGTTCATATAAATTGTATTTTCTCTTTGTTCCATATATAGTTAACTACGACTGTTCCTGGGCTGAAAAAACCCTAGAATCCAACCTTGCAATTGCATTTAGTGCCAGATGCCCGCTACAGTTTCTATGTGAGTTCCTGTTGCTGTGTCTTTGCTCTGAGGTATTCGCCGACCCTGCAAACCACTGCAGGACACCATCCTGCTGGCAGTGCAGGGATGCAGTTGCTTCCCCGGGGTTCGGAGAATCACTTCTTGGGCACGAGCACTGTTAATAGGGGTTGTTGCTGGAGCTGCTGTCCTGCTTTGCTCTTCCAGCTGCCAGAGGGTTTTCTGGAGAGCTGCTGCTGTTACTTTCCATGCTATTGCAGGCGTTACTGGTCATTACTGGTTAGCGGGGAAGCACTGAGAAATCCTGGGCAGTAAAAAGGAAGATATGGTAAAATTGCAAATGAGAATATCTGAGCAGCCATTGCAGGAAAACTGTGTGTGTAGCGGTAGGGAAGTGGGCATGCATACTAGTATAGGTGGGCTGGCTGTGGTTTGTAATCCTATGTACATGTGTGGTGGTGTTCCTGATGCTGAAGAAAACTGCGTGTCTGATGGCAGCTGAGGGGATTGGCCTCTGTGCACTTAAAAGGGTTTCAAAGTAGTCATCACATTTCCCTTTTTTAATCATCTACCAAAAAGCAGAAGGGAAGAAGTGCATAAGTAATTCCAGTGTGCTCATGGCACAGCTTTCCACAAAATGTGAGTGCTTCGGTTGTTGCTGAAGCTGCCGGAGGCTCGGCTTCCCGCTGCTCCTGCCCTGCAAGTCACACCAGTGACCCGCAGCCCCTTGCCTGTCACTGCTTCTCCTGCAGCTCCCTGCCCTGTGCGAGCCCCTTATTTTCTCCCCTTTAGCGAACACCTTGTTGGCCGCAGGCAGCTGCCAGGCGAATGGTATTCCCCAGGCCCTAGGGATGGCTCAAGCAACTTTAACTCCTTCAGTAGTTAATGCAGTTAATGACTTTGTTTTTATGTTTCATTGCTTTCCAAAGGTCTTTCTGACCTCCAGCCGTAAGCCCTGGCGGTTTGAGGATGTGATGGCAGGATGCACAGACCCCAGTTCTGCTCCTGCTCTTTATCATACCCTGACACTTCAGTCATCCCTCTCCCTCATGGGTTTTGGCAAGGGCACTTGCTAATAATGTCATTCAGAAGTATTCCAGAGAAACAGTGGGAAACTCTGTACCAAATACCAACATGCTTGTGTTGGTTGTAGTTTGTAATTGTTCGTATGTGTTCCTCCCCGCTAATCCCCTTGCTGAAATTCATTATGGAGAGACAGTAACATACACTCAGAGCTGTGCTGAAGGCAGAATGACTTGGCCGAGGAAAGTAGCTATTGTTTTATGATTAAAGGAAGGGATTATATTGGGATTTCCTTGAACAAGGAAAGTCGCTGCCCCACTTTTATTGCTTGTAACAAGGGGATAATAATTACTCTCCCTTATAAAACACCTCCAGATCTTGTGATGAAAGATTTGTGGTAGAGTTACGTGGCATTCAGGGTTGGTTATCTTAAATGGCCTGGAGTTGGACAAACTAAGATTTCTCTGCCTTATCTCATTTCTCCTACTGAGGCTTAAACCCTGCTGAGACTATGGAAAAAATTCCCCTTCTCTGAGTTGGGTACATGAGATTTTCCTCTGAAAGAGCTGGTAACTGTCACCTGTCCTGTGACGCTTGCTCTCTCCAGGACCAGTGTCCAACAGCCTGGGAATTTTGTATGGGCTTGGGAGGATGAGCAGGTATGACCGTAAGCACGCAGGCCAGCCTGTGCTGTAGCAGCCTAGGGAAGTGGAATGGGGGGCAAGCTGCCAGCTGGCTGCCACCCAGTGTTCCAGTTCATCCCTTCTTCCCGTGCCGCTGCCGTCCCCTCACCAGGTGAGGTATGAGAGAACAACTGAGCATTGTAACAGAGGTCTACGGGGACTTGCTGTTTGTTTGGTTTTGACACTCACTGCGAAGTCGCATGGATCGAGATGGCTGTGAAAGAGAGAAGTGCTGGTATGTGGTCTCTGATTAAAAAAAGAAAAACTACTAGGCATTTCCTCAAGTGTCCCAAGTGACATCTCCTGGCTCAGTTGGTTTTTGAAGCATCCAGCTACCACCAGCTCCAGGATGGTGATTTTGATGTATTCAGAGTTGAATCTGTTTCCACTAAAAATGGAAAAATAAATAAGGCTCAGTTTAGAAACAAAATAGTCCATGTAAAATTTGATTTTTGATACCGTATCTCCCTGTTTCCTTTTCAACATGTCTAATTTGAGACAGCTCCACATTTTACAATGTTACCCCTTCGGAGTTAACCTCTCCCCTATATTGTAGTTCCTTGCCACTGTTGTTCATTAAGATTTGGTGGAAATGTACCCGTATTTGTTCATACCTTCTTATTTTTACATAGTTGGATTTTTTATCCATGCTACTGTGATTTACTTTGCTAAAACAATACTCCCAGCAAAGGAAAATCGTGGGTTGAATTGGAATTGCAAGAGGCAGTCGCTTAATCCACAGATTATTGACACGGTGGACCCTAAGTGCTTCAAAGGCACCATTATAGTCCATCGTGTCTGTGCATACTTAGGGAGCTTTAATCCACGGATTACAGGTCTGTAAATGCTTCTGCCCTCCCAGTTACAGCTGGTCCTGCCAACGGAAGCTGCCATGTCAAGCTGGCTGCAGCGCTACACAAAAATATTTCCCTTTAAAAGTCACAGAGACAGCGATACATGCCTGCGTCGCTGTCAGGGCTGGCTGCATTCCTCGTCCCCTCCTCGTTCCATAGGGAAAGGCTTTGGGCTGGTGCACATCCCCAGCGGAGGGGCTGACTGGGGCTGCGCTGGCCAAGCTCCTGGCAAGGCTCCTACGGCCCTGCGTGGCCCGTGCTTTTGCCCAGCCATGAGGCAGGACTAGACAACAAGTTTTCAAGAGCGCAGCTTTAAAAAAAAAAAAAAACAACAAAGAACAAAAAAACCCCACAAATGAAAAGCATACCAAACTTTTCCAGATCCTTTAGGGAATAGTAAGTATTAAATGGCAGGCCTTTGCTTTTCCCCTCTGGTCTCCCCCTAAACAAACAAACCGAGGAGCTCCCAGAAAATACTTAAAATTTCAAAGGCATTATTTTTCCATGTTTTCACATTGAAAATAACTAATTGTATTGCACTCTAAATTGGTAGGTGCTTTTAAACTCCTCTGTTGCTGAGGTGATAACTCTGTATGCTGAGGTGCGTATATTTGTGTTGTATATCGCTGGAAATGAGGTGTATAATGGAAAAGCTTACAGCCTCTTTACTTGCAGCGTTCCTATAATAAGTCAGAGAAGTCACACAGTGCCCTTTTATTTCTGAAGCCGGACTTAAATCATGTCAATAAATCTACAGACTCATTATGAGATGCAGCATGGGTAATGTAAACAACTCCAAAAACCCCCAACACACCAGAGTTTAAAAATAGGATGTAAGGAGGGAAAAAAGTTAACCATCCCTACAATAAAAAGAGAAGAAATGCAACACAAAAGCACTGTAGCAGGCAGTGCCTTGAAAATATCCTCACTAAATTGCAGTTATGCACTTTCCACTCTCTGTAATTAAAACATTAGGCTTTATTTATTCCAGATGCATCTGCTTCAACACAACCCAGATCTTTTTTCTTTCGTTTTGTTTCATTATTGTAAAACCTTTACAGGTCTCTGTGACCTGCAGACAGTTGAGAAGTAAAGCGAATTATTTCCATAGATCAAGGCACTTAAAGATGACTTGTGAATAGTACTGGCATTGTACATGGTGACTCTAATACGCTTGCTCTCTTTTTACAGAGTGTAGGTATATTCTCTTTTTACAGAGTGTAGGTATATTCGGTGACATTGAGCCTTCCTATGAGTGCACATGTCCGTGTGTGAAATAAATGCACAATGAAGTCCAAACAGGAGTACGCAACTGCTTTGATCCCAAACAAAATGGATTCTCAGCTTGCTGATTGGGATTCCTGTGATGGGATGTAAGCGGGGAGCCTCTGATACCTTGTGGGGTACACCCTGCAAAACTGCGGTATTTTGCTGACAAAACCTGGCTTGCTTAGGGCAGGCAGAAAATACCACAGGCTTGATTGTTGAAATAAAAAAATGGGGTGATTTTATCTGCCCCTGAGGCTGCCTGTTTGTGGCTTGGGTTGAGGATGTGCCCACCCTGCTGACCCCGCAGCCTGCAGGAAGAGCCCGCGAGGTGCTGCCACAGCTCCAGCTAATTTGTCCCCTGACTCGGAACCTAAGCGAGTTGCAAATCCTGTTAGCCTCCGTTTCTGCTTGTAATTGCACTTTACCTAGGTATTCACAGGGCTTTCGTATAGATGAAGTTTGTTACGCAAAGGTCTTAAAGGCTGGACAGAGGGCTTGTGTACGTGGGATTTTGGAAAGGTCAGGTAGGACTCACTGCCTGAGTGGAAATCATTAAACAGATAGCAATGAATTGTAATCTTCGTAAAATCTATGATCCAATTTAACAATAATTTCCATGTATGTGCTTATCGTTCAAATTTATAAAATGGCCGGACTGCTGCATTTGTTTATTTATATTTTCTGAAGGAAAAAAAAAAAACTCTGGCAAGGTGGTAAATTTTGAGGTGTTTAAAATAATTTAGATCCCACTCCAAATGTATAGCATGCATTTTTTGTTTGTTGATCTATTTAGATAAATACGCACAGGTTCATTAAGTAAACCTCTTCTGAAGCGTGGATGTGGCTATCGGTGTGTCTGCAGAGGAGCGACACAGCCCAGGAGCTGCTCACCTGGGGACAGGACCGCCACCTTCCAGGTTAAAACCTGGCCGCCTGCCACCAGCACCACTGCCCCGGCATCGCTCAGCCTGCCCGGACTCCGTGTCCCGGCCAGCAAAACTGGGTGGCCCTGTCCTGCTGGAAGGTGGGCTGGGAGGAGATGGGGGCCCCCCGGATGGTCCCTGCTCACCAGCTGGCTCCCGCAAGTGGGTCAGTCTGCAGGGGAGAAAAGAGAGGGGGGAAGGGGGAGAGAAGAAAACGTTTTTTCCTTTCTTTTGGAAAGGAAAGAATATAGAAGCAAGTCATATGTTCTCAAGGAGGTTTTTCATTGTTGCTCATGTTGCTGGTGTACAGCTGCTGGCGTCTGCGTGTGCCGCCCCGGTCTCTCCAAGCTGCGGCGGGTTTGTACCTTTCATTTCATGCCATGCTCGTGGTCGCTGCATGGGATCTCTCTCCACTCTAGCAATGTCTGGAAGGTCGGTGTCCTGGCACGGCCAGGCTGGTGAGCCATCCCTTTCCACATGTGCTGGGGTGTGACCTCCTGGGGACCAGGAGTGCCAGCCTTGTCCCATACCCCCTGCTCTGCCCCTGCTCCTTACCCTGCAGCCAGCGTCCAGCCTGGCCCAGGGAGACGGAGCAGAAGGTTTGCCTTGGCTCCGGAGTTTAAGGCTCGGTTTAGAGAGAGTTTGGGGAAAAAGCAGGAGGTAAAGATGGGCCATTAGAGGGCACTTTTGCAATCCTGGAGAAAGAAAACGGTGCTTATTATTTCACTCAGGACTGTTTATTTTGGCGCTCTCTTAAATTCAGTGATAAACAGCAGGCAAATCCCTCCAGTCAGCAGGAATATATCAATAAAATATTGACGCAGAGTTTAAAAGAAAAGAAAACAAGACAAACTTGTAGAAAAGGGAATAAAAGGCATTTAGGAGGTGGCACAGCCTGGAGAATAAAATATCACACAACATATTTCACGAAATTTGTATGGCTTTACAGTGCAGCGCTTAGGTCTCGGCTTGTACCTGCCTTCTAAAAATGAAACCAGCTTGGAGCGTAGCACACCGAGACAAGAAAATTGTTTGTCGGGAGTTTCCGAGGGCTGGGTGGGAGAGCACAAACTCATGTGCTGACATCTAGCAAGTGCATTTTCTGAGGGACTCTGTCAAAGTCATTGCCCAGCGGTGAACTTGCCCAGAAAGAAACATGGGATGAATAAATGATATTTTTTTTGCTTTCCTCTTGATGTTTTGCACCAATAAACTATCGAGAATTTGGCTTAAAACTCTGCCAAATTATAATGAGTGCACTGCAAAAAATAAAATCTGTTTATTAACTGGTGTGAAAGCATGATATAACACTGACAGCACTGTTTCCAAAAACTGTGAGTAAGTTCTGGATGCCTCTTTGCTGTTGAGGTGTCCGGCTTTTGGAAGTTTTGTGCATGAAAATCAGGCCCATTTTAAGCCTCTGAGGTTGGATATATGAAAATGCAAGCACTCAAAATCCGATTCGTTTGTAAAGCAACAAAGAGTGTAAAACTTTTCTTTTTCGTAACAGTTGACAACTTTGTAAGCTGTTTCATCTATGGGATGGGCAAGTGCTGCTGGCCCAGGCTGGGCAGGGATCACAGAACTAACCTTAATGTGTCTTTTGTGGTTATTTTTAAGTCAAAATGCTCTTACAATTAGATAAAGAAATTGGAGACAAATCTGTACCTTGTCGCGACACCGCAGTTGTTAACAGGGACAGAAAGGGTGTCTACAGGAGTTTTTAAAGTGAATTAGCTAGTGAAATTATTTAAGAACTTAAGCTTAGCCTGGGTAGTCCTATAATCAAACATCGTTTATTTTAATAGAGGTTACATTGCACTGGAACTGACTATGGGAATATACAAGATTGCAATTTCAAGGGGTTCATGTGGAGGACGCTGTCTGCAGAAAGTGTCAGAGTTTCTTACCTAACCAAATAATCTGCTGTAACTGTTGTGATTAAGTTGGAAAGAATTTCTTCCCTGTTGGCCAACGATAATACTTGAAAAATCAATAAACAGCATGTTAGAGCACACGAAACTCATCCTGCTTTGTGTGAGAGGAGGTTTCTGCTGACTTTGGTGACTCAAGTCAGCAAGTATTTTGACTTACGATCTTTGCTCCAAAAGGTCAAATGTCATTAACTTTGCTGATAAGTATCAACACTTCAGTCTGAATTTGAGGAAATATGTCTGTTGTCATCGAAAGCTAAGTCAGAACCTGGTTCGGATAAATTTTGACAAACGCTGGGAAAGCTAAATCAGGATTCAACTATAAGTAGCAATTGCATGTCTTAGGTAAAACCCTTTACTCCTTTCCCTTCCGCAGGGCAGAGCACTGCAGTAACCTGTTATTGAAACATCCCAAACGTCACTTGTGGCTTGTGGTTACATCAGGGTTTGCTACATATTTTCTCTTCCCTCGCATCACCAGTTTCAGTGGCAAAACGGAGAGATGAAGGACAGGGTCCGAGCTGGACAGCACGAGCTGGAGAAAACAGTAGAAAGCGGGCCGGGAACAAGATGAGGTAACGGGGCCAGGGACAGCGGAGAGGAGGGGAGCGGCGGGGGGACTTGCACCGTTGGTGGAAGGAGCAATTAAATAACAATTATGTTAGAGGCAGAGGAAGCAATACGAGGGTGAAAATAGCCCTCCGCAGGCCTTGCAGGTGTCAGGAGACCTGCTGTCCTGCACGTGGATGGCTGTGTTTAGCCGTGTTGGGAGCAGGACAGACTGCAGGACAGGATGCTGCAGCCTCCTCTCTGTGCACCACAGAAAGGGAGCTAGAGACAGCACGGAGTGGGGATTTGGGAAGATTTGGTCAGGAGCTTGGAGGTGAAGAAGAGGACAAGACCCCGTGCTGCCTGCGGTGAATTCTCACATTTGGGTACCAGTGCCCACAGTGAGATTCAGCAGGGATATGATGGTGATGAGAGTGGCAGAGGCTGGGCAGGCTGCTGGCTGCTCTTGTCTGTGAAGAGGAGAGCAGGAAGGGGCACGTGGGGATTTTGGGGCTGCTGGGGAGTGGATATCCTGAAAGCCCCCAGGGGCTTTCAGGGCCAGAGAGGGTGGGCAGGAGCAAGGAGGAGGGTCCCATGCCATGAACGCAGCCGTCTCCAGTGGCTCCTCTGGGGTTTTTGGAAGGTAAAGCCATGGGAGGGGGAAGGAGGAGGCTGCTGGGGCTTCCTGCAGGGGTGCCTGTTCATATTTTTGTGAAGTGCTTGAAGGGGAAGAGCAATTTCATTATGGCTTGGACTACATCATGCCACTTCTCAAGGAGCTTTATGTTTGCTATGTTTGCATAAAAGATTAAGGAAAGGTCAGGTGGAGTGGGAAAAAAACCCCAATCTCAACAACTGATTTGATCTTAAAGGTAAAAAGAAAGAGTTTGTTATAAAGCCATGGTTAACTTACAGTGCAGAACAGGGAGCGGTGCATGACCATGCATTCAGCCAAGTAACAACAAGATGAAACTGTTCCTGTCAGCTCAGCTTTTTATCATGCTTCTCCCCAAAGCCAGTGGCTAACACAGTTTAGGTATGGCCTAAACTTCTTTTTCTAATTTAAAAAAAATGTTATCATTTAGCAATTTAAACTTGCTGTACTCATATCAGAAATGGGCTTTGTTTCCCCCCTCCCACCTCCCCACACCAGAGCCATTATATATGAGATCATCTACCGTACTGAAAGGAGATTTCCAGCCTGTCCCACTGTATAGGTTAGGGTAGTCATTACTGACCTAGTTGTAGACATAATAATGAAAGGCTGAGATTATGAATTATTATGCCTAATTTGTAAGGGATTCTCTGCTTTTGTGTTTTGCAATTCCCATCAGGCTTGAGGATTAAGCCCTGCTGAATTGCACGCTAATACCAATATGCTCTGAATATGTGTGGGTTTATATCTCATGTTTTCCTAATTCACTATTTTTATAAAGAACAGTTTTACTGGAAATGCTTACTTTTCAAAGGATTGTTGGAAGCCCAACCGGAATCTCCAAAGGAAAGTAGAGTCGATGTACCCCCCATCTGCTCTGTGCTTGCCCTAACTCCGATGTCCAGCGAGCTCTATTTCTCCTATGGCAAAACATTGAACTGTAGTTCTACCAAAGTACGTGGAAGGCTTTTGCTTGTTGTTAATGAGAGGGAGAGATACCAATTTGCAACCAGTGTGCAGGCTTGCTTTCAATTACAGTTCAAGATGGAAAAATCTTATTTCCATACTTCATCCAAGCTCTGTGATGATGTGAGCTTAATCCTTACAGTATGTATTTCTAGTGCTTGTATGGCAGTACAGTGAAGGTGCTGGCAAAACATAATATGCACGTGACATTGTTACAGATATGCCCACATTTCAGCGGTAAATCAGCCCACAAGAGCCACATGAGTTTGCAGCTAGCCGAGTCGCTGACTGTGGGTCACAAATAAACTGGTGCTGCTTCGCCACAGTCTCGCCCATCAGTGTGGGACAAGCTGGCGATAGCTCCTGCTGCATGTGTGGTGCAGCCCTCCTCAGGTGGGACTCCCTGTCTTTGCTGTAGGATGCTCCTGCTGCGCTGCCCGCTGCTGCTGCTGCTGCTGCCGCTCAGCTCCAGGCCCCAGAAGTTACCTACCAGAGATGAGGAGCTCTTCCAAATGCAGATCCGGGACAAAGCGTTTTTTCATGATTCGTCAGTCATCCCAGACGGAGCCGAAATTAGCAGCTACCTCTTCCGAGACACACCTAAAAGGTATTTATTCTCAGTTCAAGTGAGGAAGTTGTACTTTGAAGATAGTAGCTTTATTTGCTGAGTGTTTTGAAATAAAAATTGGATCTGAACCAGAAAAATACAAATGCCAGTGTTCTGTCTGGTGAAGTAAGTAACTATGCAAGTTTCCATCCCAATCTGGCCTCTCTAGCTGAGGGTCTATCCAATTTATTTGATTTCTGGGACAAGCCCAGAGCTCCCACAGACCACAGAAGTACCCTAAAGTGGGGCCATTTACTGTGTCTGGAGGTAAAGGGAGCAGGAAGGAAATTAGAAACTACAGACTTACCCCACCACACTTGTCTCTCTTCATTAGTTCATATTGTGCTTTAAAGAAGTAGCATAAGCCAGTCTGGTCTGAACTCCCCACTTCCCAACCTCAACCCTATGGGTCAGAAAATCCTGAGGTTAGACTGGGGAAGAACCTGAGGCTCCAAAGAGTTCAGGGAAGACCAGCATTGCCACCTTACTCCTCACATCACACACCTCCTTAAGCCTTCACTGGTGAGAAGTATTTTACAACAAAAGAAACGCAGTGCTTGGGGAGATGTGGAAGGACAGCTGAAGGTGTGTGTATCTATATGTGCTTCTAGGGCCCTTACCTGGACATAGCATAAAATGTGTGTCTTGCTTTGAAGAGCATATCCCTAAATTCCAGGAAAGATCCCGTTCCCCTTATATATACTTCTGTGACCATTTATATGGACAGAGTAGGAGTAAAAAGTGAAGCTGATGGAGGGGTGTGCGGGAGGCCAGAAACCCCTCTGCTGTGTCTTAACAAGCAAAGTATGAACTCTGCAGCACCATGTTAGTTGGGGGACCCCCCTTACCTCCTTAGGCCCACTGGCCTTTCCATACTCCCTCTGCACACACTTGCCTGTAGATAATGCTTTTGCCTATATTGCCCCACCAAGATCAACCTTGATCGTGTCAAGTCAGTCCCTGCCAGTTGGCTGCCATCAGGATTTGTTTACGTATGGGTCTGTTAACCTTCCCCTAGGTATTTCTTTGTGGTTGAAGAGGACAACACTCCCTTAGCAGTGACAGTGACACCATGTGATGCCCCTCTGGAGTGGAAACTCAGTGTGCAAGAGCTACCAGAGGAAGCCAGCGGAGAAGGTTCAGGTAACAACCAACCAATGACTTCCCTCGTGCCTCAGAGGCCTGCTTTTCTCCTGGATTCGAAGGCCCTCAGACCAGTCTCGGTGTGACGTTGAGTCTCGCAGCAGATCCATCTTCATGATCTGCTGTTTGGAGTTTCAGCCCCAGTCCTACTGTTGTGCAGGAAACTGGCAGCAGGTAGCACCATCACAAGGAAAAGGGCTGTAAAAGAAGTGAAACTAAAAGCTGAGTTTATAGTTAGAGAGTGCACTGGATGCTGCCACAACAAACTGCCCAGAGTAACTCAGCTTCACGGGGGCTTTGCTGTGAGCTGTGTACACAAGATAAGAACTGCAGAGACAGGGCTGGCATAGCAGCAGGGCTGAACTCACCCCTTTGAGGGGACTCGTCTGTAGACACGGAGTTTATTTGCAGAAAAACATATAACTGCTATTGAGGAGAGAAAAGCTCTCTGGCTTCCAGAGCCTCTCACACAAGTGCTAAATGTCATACACACCACATGCACATGCACATGTCATACACACCTTTGGCCCCACCGTATTTAGGCACACAGTTTTAGCGTGACTCAGAGGGCCAAAGCTAAGGGTCCCAGAAACAGGCAGCGGAGCCAGTTCCCCCTGGAGAGCTGTATGGCATCTTCAAGTTGGGTGCTTGAAGTAGTCTAGCGGAAGGTATTAGCTACTATTCATGAGACTCTGTTAATACTGTTCAGGTGCAATTTCTTTTGCATTTGGTTTTAACCTGAGTGCCAAACCAGTTTCCCTCTCCTATTTGACAGAAGTATCATCTTCCTCAAAAGATAAAACCTTCCTTTTTCATCTCACTTCTGTATTTTATGTAGGAGTATCTGTTTTATTTTCTCGTATTTGCAGATTGTGTCTGTACAAATGTTTTGCTCTGCTTATAATCCAGGTGAACCAGAACCTCTTGAGCAACAGAAGCAACAGATTACCAACAAGGAAGGTACAGAACTGTTCTCTTACAAAGGCAATGATGTTGAGTACTTTGTGTCCTCTAGTTCCCCATCTGGTTTGTACCAACTAGATCTGCTGTCAACAGAGAAAGATACGCATTTTAAAGTGTACGCAACCACTACTCCAGAATCGGACCAACCTTATCCTGAATTACCTTATGATCCCAGAATCGATGTTGCTTCTCTGGGACGTACAACAGTGACGCTTGCGTGGAAACCAAGTCCTACCGCCTCCTTACTGAAACAGCCAATTCAGTATTGCATAGTCATCAATAAGGAACACAATTTCAAAAGCCTCTGTGCTGTCGAAGCCAAGCTGAATTCTGATGACACCTTCATGATGGCTCCAAAACCAGGTCTGGATTTTAGTCCGTTTGACTTTGCCCATTTTGGCTTTCCCTCAGACAACAACTCTGGCAAAGAACGTGGTTTTCTAAAATCATCATCAAAGTTTGGGCGCCAAACATCCTCAAAGCTGAGAGCTGACCTGCATAAAGTTTGTATCGGGAACAAGAACATCTTCACGGTGTCAGACCTGAAGCCCGATACGCAGTACTATTTTGACATGTTTGCAGTAAATACCAACACTAACATGAGCACCGCATATGTTGGTACCTTTGCCAGAACAAAGGAGGAGGCTAAACAGAAAACAGTCGAACTGAAGGATGGCAAAGTTACGGACGTATTCATCAAGAGAAAGGGAGCAAAATTTCTACGTTTTGCTCCCGTTTCATCTCACCAAAAAGTCACCTTCTCTGTTCATTCATGCCTGGATGCTGTTCAGATCCAAGTTAGAAGAGACGGAAAACTTCTCTTGTCTCAAAACGTGGAGGGCGTGCGGCAGTTCCAGCTTCGGGGAAAAGCAAAAGCTAAATATCTCATCAGGCTGAAAGGAAGCAAAAAAGGTGCTTCTATGCTGAAGATCCTGGCTACAACAAGGCCTAACAAGCAGTCATTTCCTTCTCTTCCTGAAGATACGCGAATCAAAGCCTTTGACAAACTCCGCACGTGTTCTTCAGTCACGGTGGCATGGCTGGGCACGCAGGAGAGAAACAAATTCTGCATCTACAAAAGGGAAGTGGAAGACAGTTACAACGAAGAGCAGAAGAAAAGAGAGCAGAACCAGTGCTTGGGTCCGGATACGAGGAAGAAATCGGAAAAGGTTCTCTGTAAATATTTCCACAGCCAGAACATCCAGAAAGCAGTGACCACAGAGACAATCAGAGGTCTGCAGCCTGGCAAGTCCTACCTGCTGGACGTTTACGTGATAGGGCATGGTGGGCAGTCTGTGAAATATCAGAGCAAATTGGTGAAAACAAGGAAGTTCTGTTAGTGCCCCTGTACATAGAAATATATGGAACTCTGGTCTGAACATTATCATACTTCCAAGTATAGAGATTGACTACTTGCACAGCTGAGAAGTTGTGACCTGTATTTGTACTGTGTAGAAAAGATATCAACTTGTATATTTATGTTTACATAAGTAATTGGAGGAACTGAGGCTGGTGCTCTTTAGTAGCATCTGGCAACGGTATTACCATGTGTCCGGTGACCCACATGTGATGCTCAGTAGATGTCCAAGGTAGCGGGAAACCTCGAAGGAACTGGCACTCCTTTGCTTCCATATTGCATGAACTGCTTCTAAATTATTTTATACTTAAAAGGCTGAGATGCATCATTCGTCCATCTTGTTATTCACACACAGAACTCACAGATGTACACCCTTTCTCTCAGTGTAGACGGTAGGGCTTCTGTAAATTATTTTATAGAGTCTTGTTTTAAATGTTTATGTTTCTATAATTGTAAACTATTAAAATCTCTCCCCAATAAAATACAGACCTAAACTAAGTATTAACTGGGCTGCACATGAAGCAGTTCCATTGCTAATGTAAATTCTTACCTAGCTGATTTTCATGTTTAAATACTGTATGTATTTCATGTACAAAGTTGCCATAGCGTTATATTCCTGTACATAAAATTAAAAATATTAGATTATATATTGTTTCTTTTTTCTTGACATTCTAAGGGGACAAACAGAGAAGAGGAGACAGGCATGCTGAAACTTGAACCGAATTCAGCTAGGACATGCCTCTTTAGTTGTTCATCGTTTTGGACAAGGTGACTGAAGTCCAGTAGAATTACTGATGTTACTGAGTCAGTTAAAATCTGCAGGGGAGCGCAGGCCATCAAAGGAGGGGCATTTGTGGCATACTCTGGGTCTGCAGCGATACAAGCACTAAAAGACAGCACAGAGGAGCTTCACTTCTCCCGGGTGAGAATGGATCCTGTTTAGTCATGGTTGCGAGTGCCGTCAGGTCTTTGCAAGGAGCTTGTAGTCAGAGTTAGAGAGACCACACAGTTCAAATAAATAACACAACAGAGAACCAGTTGTTATTTTTGTTAGATTATCATTGAAAACATTTGCTTTCTGGATGCTGCTGGTTTTGACCGCAGTAATAATAAGCTGAGATGATTATTTTTTTTTCCATTGACAAGAATGGTAGTGCTAAGAAAAAAACGTGTACTTTCATTTCAATTGCAGTTATTTCCATTGTGTAGATTTCTTTAAAGTATTAAATGTCTGGATCTCATATTTTCTAAATTTTCTTATTTGTTTTTCCACATGTCACCTTCATCGACTCAAAAACTTGTATGGAGATGCTTAATGGAAAACACACTTCTGAGAAGCAAGTAGACCAGCGCCATTTCAAGCAGCTAAGAGCAGGATACATACTGCCTCCGTCCCAGTATTATAGTACAGGTCAGGGCCTCAGGACAGGTAACTGAGAACTTTTTTCCTTGGTCCTAGCGTACGTATCAGTCTGCAGCACTCACGGATGTCAGGGATTGCAGTGGATGTCAGGGCTTATTCAAAGACAGTCTCTGTCTCTTCCTTGGGTACCTGTCCACAAAACGTCTCACTGCTGTGATTTTGCAGCCCCCTCGGGGCTCTGAAGATGAGAGAAAGGGACCAAAATCCGCATAAATGCCAAAAGCAGATTCCTCTTAGGCTGCTCACAGGGGAGATGAGAACTCTCCATCCCTGCAGAGGTGAGATCCAGTTTTTCTTCGCCCCGTAGTGCTGAGCTTTTTGGGTTTTCCTTTCTGCTGCCCCGAGCATGTTTCAGTTTGCAGACTGGTGGGCAGCAGCAGAGTTTCGTGGCTGCGCAAGCTCCCACGCCATTCCATGTGCAGAGTTTGCTGTGACGATTTTCCAAGAAAGAGGCAGATACCGTATGAAGACTAACCAGAGGACACCTGCTGTGTTTAATGTAATTATATAATAAACCTAATAATTGAAATTTAGATTATCTCCAGAGATTAACTCCTCTCCTCATTTGAAAACATCTCTCTGATTTCTTAAAGCAAACAGCTTCAGTAACATATGCCTGCTAGATTACCATGCCAGGGCGTAGGTGAGCAGTAGATGATTACAGCTGGAAATCCTTCGAGAACAGGACTCTGGTACCAATGTTAAATCACCAGTTGCCAGGTAGATAATTTCCCTACATTTCACTGTCTAAAAAGCTACGGAATCCTTCAGTTAAAAGACAACACTTACATTTNATGATTACAGCTGGAAATCCTTCGAGAACAGGACTCTGGTACCAATGTTAAATCACCAGTTGCCAGGTAGATAATTTCCCTACATTTCACTGTCTAAAAAGCTACGGAATCCTTCAGTTAAAAGACAACGCTTGCATTTTTAAAGCATTTCTCTGTTCGCTGTTGCCATTTTTGTGGGGAACGGAACCCCTTCCATTGGCTTATTATGGTGTTTACTTAAAAACGTGTTACATCACCATTCCCGCTCTATTTGTTCGCTTTAGCCAGATTTCTGTTTGGATATTCATCCAGCTCACTTGGCTTTTCTGCCTGCTAACCACTTAGGTTTGCAGTGTGTCACAAAATGAAAAAATTCCCCAAGATGCGTGCATCTTCTATTTCTGAGAAAAATGTCACAATATTTGTCTGTATTCCCAATGGAATTCTTCTTTTCCCAAACAACTAGCTCTGTTTACTCTCCTGGATGAGACCATACTATCTAGTGTCGCATCCACTAATCATCCAGTTATTATTCAGGTCTTAACAGAGTCAAGTGGATCTGAGCGAGACAGTTCTTATTGTGAAGGATGGAGTAAGAATAAGGGCAGTAGTCTTTATACAGTGCCAATATAAGTCACCCTTAAGTGGGAGGTGACTGAAGTGGGTATTCAAGTAAAATCGGTATCATCTACTGGCAAAGCTCCAGTCTAAGTTTTGTGAAGCACAGAGCCCATGTAAGGAGTCTTAGCACGGGTGATCAAAGAGCTTTCCTTACGCCGCATCGCTGCCAGTCAGCCTGGCCGTGAATGCAGTTCAGACTATATGTGTCTTCATCCTCTGGCTTACCTCATCACCAATTTACAGGTTTTTCTCTACTGAGAAAGAAAACAAATCTATGGACTCATTTCACATGGGCTACAGAACACCAGTAACTTTGAACTGCTGCCCTACATTAGGTCTGACTTAGTCACAGATCTGGATTCTGTTATTAATCCACTGTCACATCTGTATCCCTAGTTTCACGTCAAAACTTATATGAAAAACTTCTTAAAGAACAGAATAGACTGATACCTGGCATAAAAGGTCAAAAAAAGCCAGCATATCAAATACACATACAAATATATACAACGTATGAAAGTTTTTTTAAGCACAAGGCTGGAGAGGTAAGTAAAATAGAAACATAAGCTTGGAAATAGAAGGGTAAATGGGGTTCAGCATTTGTATTGACGGTGTGTGCCCCTTTGGGGAAAAAATGCCATGCTGGAATATACAGTTGAGGAACGTGCAGGGCTATAGGAAAGCAGTATACAGTGGCCCACTGTGGTGGCAGCGCCTCATTAAGGTGTATCTACTGTAGGACTGTCTAACAGAGAATAAATCCTCTACAGATTTTTTTGTCATTGTTTGTTTCAAAATGAGTAAAGAGTCACTGAGCCGTTGCGTACTGCAGCAAGATAACCTTCAACACCTTCATCGGTCAAAATGATCTAATTTTACTGATTTACTTACAAATTTGGCAGCAGCCTTGCAGTGTCNCTACTGTAGGACTGTCTAACAGAGAATAAATCCTCTACAGATTTTTTTGTCATTGTTTGTTTCAAAATGAGTAAAGAGTCACTGAGCCGTTGCGTACTGCAGCAAGATAACCTTCAACACCTTCATCGGTCAAAATGATCTAATTTTACTGATTTACTTACAAATTTGGCAGCAGCCTTACAGTGTCAGCTTCAGAGCCCGAAGGATAAAATGGTCTGTGAGTTAGAGAACGCAAGTTAAGGTTATGATGGTAGCAAAACTGCAGAGTAAATCAGTTATACACATGGACATCCAACTTCATTTCAAGAACTCCACTTGTAAAAAAAACACGTGGGTGTTGTTTGGGTCCTAAGTAGCAATTTCAAGACTGATAATTTACCAGGGAGAAAGAATATCCTTATTCAGAACAGCAAACGTGTTTTTACCTTACACTTGGCAAAAAAATGCAATAGTTGTGGTTGCTCAAAATCCTTCAAATACTTAGCTTTGAAGTTATCACGTTTGAATACATTCAGTTGAAATGAAAATGCATGTTATCTAATTCAGTACATAAACAATGATGAGCAACTGTGTACCAGGAACCTTGAACTCTTCTTTCTCTCCATCTCTCTGCTTGGAAACCTATTCATAAACCTTTGTGATAGCAGAAATCAGCCCTCAAATTTTGTGGCAACACACACAGCTTTGGTCTGACTGACCATACAGAGATTGTCCCAGATCTGCCCAGCACAGCCATTAATGTGGTTTCTCAATACTACATCTATTAATTCAAATTACTATGACTGCAGAGTTACTTAGAAGTAAAGACACATTTCAATAATGCATATAATTTACACTTGCCTTGTACTGAGTAGAGAAGATGAGGCTGAAGGCTGGTGTACACTATGAAAAGCTTTTACCACAGGTTGAAGACTGGCAGTCATCGAATGTTACTCGTATGCTAGTAAGCTGTTGGTCTTTGACAGAGCCTTAGGACAAGTCAGTATTCACCGACCCCTGCTTGGTTCAGTCAGAGAAGCTGTCTCCTCTGTTTTCTGCAAGTGATACTCATTTGTATCGTGTCTTGTAAAAAATATACTGCTACTAATAGAAACAGCAACAAACCTTGTGCTCGTGAGTGCAGTGTTTAGTTCCAAATAGGAATTGTGAGGTAGTTCTGCTAATCTGGTCAGTGGGCCTTCTCAGGTTTTAAGGCCACTTTCAACAAGCTCTTAATGTCAAAGAGTTACTCCAGGGAGACCTGTCTCAGAGAAAAGGCTTCAAACCCACAGTTTCGGCATGAATGCGAATTTTATCTTCTCGCTTGGCCAGCACCAGGAACATAATTCATGTTTGAAAAGCGCAGCGTCTCCTTGCAATGTTTTTGTCTGCCTCTGAAGCGCAAGCCCATTTCCCAGAGAACTCAAACTCACTCTTGGCATAATGAATGAAATTAGCAAATGAAGAAACGATGGTGGGAAGGGTTACTTTGCTGAAAGCACTGCCTACTGGCTTTTGGTCCAGGGGACTATTCTCAAAGCAGTCTATCTGGCAACTTCCCCAAGTTTGTGTATCAACTTAATTAGGAGCTACCTGGTACAATTAATGTCAGTTGGGTCCCTGTCTTGTAACGTGATGCTCTGTGTCCACACAGGGACCTGCTGTGGCTGGAAGTCAGCATAGGGGCAGGGGTTCCCCTAAGCAGATCTCATTTCAGGATTTGGGCTTTAAACTATGAGGCTCTCTAGAGAGTACAAGGATCGTGTGAATTGACAGCATGTGATAAATAATGTGTGTAGACTAATTTAAATTGTTTCTTTGGCCAAGAATATATTTGACTATTTGGGAAAGGGAAGTTGTTTGGCTTCTTTTTCCACCAATAGTAACCAATGTTTTTCTTAACCACAAACTAATTGCTTACGGTGAAATAAAGTGGGCAATTCAACTGTGTATTTCCACTGTCGTTCCCCTTTTCCAGTTTCACTGTGCAAGCATTCCTGCAGGTCCAAGCTAAAATGAACAGATAAAGTCTTGGCATATGCAAAGAAAATATTTGATAAGATTCTGGATGCCAAAGTATACATGAAGTTCTTGCCCTAGTGCGGAAAGTTAGGAAGGACCAGAGTGCTCCTGAGGTATTAACATTTTCTTTCATGTCTTCCTGCATTTCATAATGTTTGCTATTACTTAAAAGGTCTCCTGGCATTCCAGCAATGTTAGAAGGAAGGACAGAGGAATATTAATGTTTTTTTTCTTGCCTATTATGCACTTTTTTTTTTTTGCCTGTTGCTTCTTGCTGCTGGTTAGAAACTCAAACACAGCTGGTTAGAAGGTGCAGCAGAATAAGATGCACAGTTTTGCCCGATAAACAAACTCTGAGCAATTTCACTTCCTCTTCTGGGAGGCAAGTAGCAACGATCATGTTAAAAAACATGAGGCTGTGGCATAGCAGCAAAGCCACCTATTGAGGCCATAGAAACCTGGGGAAAACCCTGTAAAAACCCCTTTCTCTGCTGGCCTTCCCTCTTACATAGGCTTTTTATGGTGATGGGAGTGTAAAATAAAACCACACCAAAGAAGATGGCTTTTTCCATCTGCTTTTACCTCGCTTTCACTGATCTGAGCAGCTATACAAAGGGCAAGCCAGTTCCACAGGGAAATGTCAGCCAGCTCCCCAGAGCGTGTGGCCACCCCTCAGCCCTGCAGAGCCTGGGAGGCTGCGGCTGGGCTTCATTACCAGCCCCACCAGTGAGCCCAGGTGACCCCACTTCCTTTAACAAGCCTTTTAATGTGAACTATAAAAGATGCCTGTCCTGACTGTGGAGGAGGGGAGATGAGAGTAAGTTGTGGGGGTAAGTAAGTCAGGTTTTGGTTTGTTTGTCATAATCCCCCCTGCCCTCCCTTTTTTTGTGTGTTTTTTGGGTACAAGGAGAATTTTCAGATATGTAGGGTGTTGGGGTTTTATCTTTGCCAGGAAGACTTGGTCTTTCTTATTGTGATACTGGCATTTCAGTTAGCTGCTTGTGAGTGACTTGTAATTGTGGCCCTATTAAAGAAAATGCTTCTCGCTTCTTCTCTTTTTTTCCACCTGAAAAGTGTGTGTATCTCTTGTATTAGGTCTCCTGAGCCAGCTAATCCCATGCATAAGAGGTTTAATATAAACGATGATGTTTTCTTACTTTAGAAAACAAGCAAAGGCATTCTGAAAGTCTTTCTTTGCTCTCGGAGTAAACAGTTAATAAGTACTTTATATCATAAATGTGCATTGATAGTATAATGGTAAAGCTGTTAAAAGGCTGATATAGAGGAAATAATTAATTGCTGGGTTTGGGTGGTATTAATACTGTGTTGATATGCATGCTGATTCTAATAACCTGTTTTGTCCCCCCTGCTATGCCTGTGTTTTAATGCTAGGTTCAGGCGGTAGTTTGGACTCTTCTTACGTGGCAGTAAGGGTAGGCTCTAGGCTGCTTAAGGCTGCAGGTGTTCAGATGCTTCATTTGTTCTGATTGGTGTACGTGCATTTGTATTGCTTGGCTGTTTAATTACGGTGCTAGCTGTGTACGTAGTGCTTGAAATAAGACTAAAAAAATGTGAAGTAAATTTTCTTAAAAAGACAAAAATTTGTCTTAAAATTTCTGTATTAGGCAGGGGTGTGAGCACTTTCTCTGATGTTGCTAACAGCCTGCAAGTATTACTGGGAAGTAAGCTCTTGCTCCAGACAACTGAAGTGAAATCTTTAGCCTTTTGAAGCAAATGGATTTCTTTCTTGACTACATTAGTTTGGTACTTCTCTAAATGGTTTCAGTGTAAGCAATCTGAAAAGGCCATATCCTAGATTCAGCAGATGCTAATGCATCTTCCCACTACGGCAAATCACATTCAGTATGTGTGGACGAGTTTTACGTGAGGCTTTTCCAGAAGTTGTTAGTTCTCATCAAACTTGCTTCTACTAATAGAAGATAGAAGGGTCCAGCCATCACTGAACACTTCTGGAAAATCTGCTCTAGGTACTCTGGATACCAGGTGAGTGATGGCAGAGACAGAATTTGGGGTACTCTTGAAAAGAGAGGTTATATGCTATTTGTGTTGTGCTGCAAGTGAATCCTCTCAGTTAATACTAATACGTAGTATAACACCTGCTAGGAGAAATTGGGTGTGTGCACTTAGTTGTTTCACATTAAGAGAAATGTGTGTTTGTAGCAACAGGCAGCTGAAGTAACTGTAAATTTCTTCTCCGATGGCTTCGCTTAAATAAATGTTGACAGGATTATTAACTATTAATCTTATAATGTGTACCTTCCTAAAGGACCTGAGTTCCTGTTTTAATGGTGTCAAAAGTCTTTTTTTTTCTTTTTTAAGGTGAAGGGTCTGACTGACCATGTGAAATGCGACTGTAAGATGTGAGTAGGACTGCTTCTTCATTCAGTCACAAATGGGAAACGCTGTTTTAGCTTGCTTTGCTTCTAGAATAAAAGACAAGAAATTACTCTGCTTATTTTTAAAGTAACAGGAAGGGGGGGGGGAATCAGAATCTGGATTAGAAAATGATGTGATGCTGGGTGCTCAGTGGGTTAACTCAATTCCTAATTCATACCTCGTTACGTGTGCTGTTCCACACCTGGGATTGCACACTGTTTCAGGTGAAACAGAGGGCTATAGAACAAAACCTGAGGTTTAAATGTTTTGTAAAGTAAAAGATTTTGATTTTCTTTTTTCACTCTTCAATTTCTTCAAGTGTTAATGTTTACAGCACGCTAATTTCTACTTGACTTCCCCACCCCCCTGCCTTTTTAAGCTGCTGTTTTACAAATGTCGCGTTCTCCTGTTGAGCTGCAGCAGCTGTTTCTGGCTGTGTAATTTAAACCTATATGGCCAGGAGAAGCTGGGCTTTTAACATTATTTCCATGTTAAACCTTTTCCCTGGTAGCTTCATGTTATTGAGGAGAGCCTTTCATTTGTTGTGTTTAGGTACTTCATGGATTTTTAGAGTTCCAGTGAATCTGTGAAAAGCTGTGATAGTAACCGATAAAATTTGGAGATGGTTTAGCCTTCTAAGTAAGTGTCTAGACTGGTTTATAAACTTGTGGTGTTAATCCTGTGGGAGATGCAAGTTCTTCATTTCAACTGTTCAATATTTCCAAAGCCTGCTTTGGAAAACTGCTTTTACCACTTTCCTGAAGCCTACATAACTGGCTATAATAATCATAATCCTCAGCTTGCCTGGACAACCACTGCTGTGATACCAGGGTGTGTAGGACACATTCCCCCACTTTTTTTAAGCCACTTCTTTTAAAGAGATATGTTTATGAATGCAAGTTTAAGTGATCTCATAATGCTAGTCTTTTGAATGCGGCTAGTTATTACTTTCCAGCACTGTGGTAGGTACCTGCTTGTTTAACAAATAAAGGGACTTGTATATACAACTCATGATAGGCATGAGTGAATGATGGACGTATAGTTAGTATTCTGATCTTGCAGCCATTGTGTATTTTGGAAAGTCCACTGATTAACAGTTTGATTTCTGCCCGCTGGAAAGTGTGGAGTTGAGGTACCTTTGAACTGCTAGATAAATGTTTATCATTCCCTTCAAAGATATACTTCTCATCCTCCAAGGACTTTCCTTGCTGATCCTATCTACTGTGAGGGAAAACTGACAAAAACAGGTGGAAATGTTATTATTTGAGTAGTTGCTGTTTATAGATGCAAAATAGCATGCCTATTAAAACGGATGTAACATCTTAAAGCCAGATAAGTTATCAGGGAGGGATGGTGTTGGTGGGAGGGTGTTTCCTTTCAGGCAGTTAAGCATGGTTCTTATTTTTCTCCTTGGTGGAATTGGGACTTACTCATCCTCTGTGTTCTGGGGAATTAATTAATTCTTTGAGGACACAAGGATAAAGACCCTGCTGAGTGTAGGCAGGGCTTGCGCATAGGCTGTGGGCACTCATGGTATTTTTCCTCCCACGCACCCATGCGTATGCCAGCTGCAATCTGGCCCCATTATTATTACTGTGTGTATGATCCTCGATTTCCCATCGCACAACTGGGAAGTTGAATACGAAATAAACACAAATATATTTACTTGTTGTTTTGCATAGCGTTATAATTAGAAGCTGGAGACAACTTTCTCCCTTCATCGTTCAATAGCGAGGCATTGTTCTTTCTCTGGGTTTTTCTTTTCCCAAGTACTGTTGCTTCATAGCCATTCTTTCACAGACCACATTTTTGTTTCGTTTTTTTTTTTAATATTTGACACATTTAAAACTACGGGCAAGTGCACTAAGCTAGTGCATATATTGTGCTGCTCTAGAGAACTGGTTTAGTCTGTCTTGAGAGCAGGAGCAGCTGCAGGCTGCATGCAGATGTTGACCGGATGGACAGTTGCTCATGAGTGATTCCATTATGCTTCCTCAGATCCCTTTTTGAGCCATGTTGGGCAAGTGCTCCCAACCTCTAATGGCTTCCTTATGTTCTTCCACCCTCTCTTGTTCAAACTGTGCAGCTGGTTGCCAGGGAGGACAGCACAGTGACAATGGCCGGTGCAACACTGTTTGCAAGCAGATGATGCGTGACAGTGTATAGACAATACAGTGGTTCTGTTTGATCTGTAACTGGTGACTGCTGAGTGCTGGGTAATGCATCTCATGCCCTCTCTAGAAAGAGTGGAGCCAGACCTAAAGGACAGAGAGAAAACACAGTGCCCGCTGCTTTGGATTGAGCAGAGGTCAAAGCAAGCTACAACTGTTTCTGGATCCTGTTTAGTCTTAGGTTCTCGGTTGGTATTGACAATCAAAGCCCCTTTTCTCATCGTGTTTTGGAGATGTTTGATTGCTTTCCTCTGGCCTTGTGCAAGTGGTGTTACAGCTGACTGTATAACAACTCAGTCTAGCATTCGTAGCGTGCTTTGCCACAGGCTCTGTCCAGAGGTTGTGATCAACACCTCCTAGTATGGATGAAGTAGGAGAGAAGTGGAGAAAGACTGGAAAGTTATGAAATCCTTTTTACCAGAGCCTCATACTGACTTTGTATTCAAGCGTGAAGGAATTGCTTCTGAGACCATTGCTGTTTCTGAGCTCAGATTGTGTCCTTGTGCACAGCTTGTGATGCTGTCACTCCCTCACCCTTCTAGAAGAGGTATGGCTTGACGAAGTCACTACTTGTATGCAGCACATAATAGCTAAGTATGTCATAGTAATTAAATGAAACTCCAAAATACCTGTCATTAAAAAAAAAAAATTAAGAAAATCTCTTACTAGGCCTTTGAGGTAGGTCTGTCCAGACCTCTTCCCTCAGAGCTTTTAAATTCAAACCTCAGGTTTTCTTTGAACAAAGCCTACATCAGACAAACCTCTTAAAGATGAGAGAAAAGACAGACTAGACATGGCGAAGGGTTTATAAACAACTCTCCTGCTGCTCACTTTGTCTTCGCTTCCAGTCTTGATTTCAGTCAGCTCTGTGGCTTTTGGGGTCGAAGCAGACTGTGAGTTCACTCTGGTCCCTAGCAAGTTTTTTTTTCCCATTGTCACTGGGGCTTGTCTCTAGCTTCTCCTGCTGCTCTTGGCTATCTCCTGAGCCTGAACTGCATGCTCATGTCTCCTTGCTGTTTGATTCTCCCCTCAAGCGTGCCCAGTAGCTCTCAAAGGTACTGTGTCCTTTCCCCTGGAGAGGGGCCCACTTGGCTCTGTCACTGTCTGGAAAGGAACATAATATAGCAAGAGAAACAAATAAATTGGGTACTGTCTGTCCTAGCCCCTAATGGAGACTTTTTTTTTTTTCCTAGAAAAAGGAAGGGTATGTTGTGATAGATGTGAAAAGCACAATATAAATATTTAGCTATTCTTAACTCATCTGTTAAGGTTTTCCAGCTATCTCTTCAAAGTTGTTTGTGTGCTTCTTTGTATGATTTTTCTAATGTTATTTTCTATCTCAAAATACAAAAGGCAAGTTTTTGAGTTCTCATATAAAGAACAAAATGTATAGTTATCCACACCTTCAGTTTGTGCAAAGGTTAATGGGGAGATCTCTTTGCCTTGTACCTCAGTTGGAATTAGTGCTTTTCAGTCCTTAATTGCTATTTTTTTGTTGTCTAGGTTGCTTATTTCTGCTAGTGTAGCAAATGTGTTCANACAAAAGGCAAGTTTTTGAGTTCTCATATAAAGAACAAAATGTATAGTTATCCACACCTTCAGTTTGTGCAAAGGTTAATGGGGAGATCTCTTTGCCTTGTACCTCAGTTGGAATTAGTGCTTTTCAGTCCTTAATTGCTATTTTTTTGTTGTCTAGGTTGCTTATTTCTGCTAGTTTAGCAAATGTGTTCATAATGGAGAGTGGAGGTTCAGTATTTGATGTATTTTCTGCATGGGATGAATAATTTTGCTCGCATTTGGTACTGTTGTAGACCTCCTATGTGAATGCAAGTGTAGGTGTCTGCTCAGTGTAGGTGCTTAGATAGAGAGAAGATCTGATGGGTAGCAATCTGATGAGAAGTTTGAGAAGTATAGCAAGTGTTTGTCTGCTGAAGTGATGCAGTTCCCACACTAGTCTGCACAATGAACATGGTTGCTTTTATCCTACACCAGTCTGAAACTTCCTAATGAGTTCGGAGAAGTTGCTATGGTGGAAACATAACCATCTGTAAGTTAACCACTAGTGTAATGAAAAGTTACACAAATCTGTAACATCTAACCAGTTCCATGACTACTAGAGGAACAGCAAGATACTTCACAATACTGTGACAAACAATGATATTGAGGAGGAGGAATGTACATGAAAGAAACAACCCAACAACAATAACAAGAACAGAGGCGCATTTTCATTAAATGAAACCATCTTAAACAATGACCTTTCTGACAAACCACAGAAATAGCAAACATGCAGCCTTTTTAATAACGGTTTTGTAGTGGAGTTTTGCACACATACCCCCTGGAAGCTAAATGCAGTCCAAATGTCAATCCCTTGGACAAGGCCTGTGGTTGTATGATCTTCGATGGCTGAATGAACACGTGAAAGCTTGCAGGTCACTCAAAGCTGTGGGGAATCAATGTTCCTCATGGTCCTTCTCTCCATTTGAATGTGAATTTTTACTTGATGTTTTCTTCATCCTTGTCATTGCTTTTATGGGAGGGAAGTGAGGGGGAGTGAAATTGTTAGTAAATGATCTGTCATAAAAGGTATGCGTAGAGTCTACCAAAAATGATGTGTCTTTGAATGTAGTCCAAGCCAGCTCTAGCTGCTACTGATGTTGGGCTGCTGTAGCGCTCATCAATGTTGTATTGCACTTGAAATGTATAAATGTCTTAATTTAAATGACGATGGGGTTTTTGGTTGCTTTGTCCCATTAGGCAAATACTGGAAGCTGGAGAGGTGTGAAAAAATAGTGTGGGATGATACCAAAATCAGTAGCTGTTCCTTCCTATACTTCTCAAAGTGTTGGAGTTCTTGTGAAGAAAGTAATTCAGATTTATTTTTTAGTTTATTGACACCTTTTAAATTCTCACTTCTTGCTATCAGGTTTCATCAATCGTATCTACCAGGTCAAATAACCGCCTGGTTCTTAAATCAGGGGGTTATGTGACTTTAATCTGTCATAACAATATCCATTAATAACAATTTTTCAAAAGCCAAGTCAAGAACATTAGAGATTAATTGTGTTCAACTAAGTGTAGACTATTAGGAGTTAAAATCCCTGCAATGGACGAGTGCTTCACCTATGTCTATTTAATGTTTTGCTCCTAACCTTTTGGGTTGTTCTAATTCTTTTCCTGTCTCTTATCATCGTTCCATGTGAGTTACTATAAACATTCTCCAGCCTTCAAAATTTCATTAGAAATAATGCTTATACCTACTGCCTGCAAGTCCGTAAAGATGCAAAACACATCAGATGAAAATGAACTACTGCCATTCTTATTAGATTGCGTTTTATCAGGATTAAAATGTATGCTACATAACCTGGTGACTCTGACTGCGGTTTGTAAACTAAATGGAGGTAACGCAGTGTCAAGAACTATTGCACAAATGATAAAATTCAGCAGCTTCAAATAGAAAAAAGATTTCTTTCTAAGTATGAGAAGGGAAATGAAGACTCTGCTTCTGTTCTTTGGAGGGGTGGGGTGTGTGTGTGTGCTCTGTGTGTATGGTTGTGTGTCTGTGTGAGGAGCAAACTGCATGGGTTCAAAAATCTGCTGGTTAGACAGGCAGGACTGTAGCAGCACTGCTCATTGAGTGCTCTGCATCCAGTGTGCTTCCTTCTTTCCCACTTCTCTCCTAGGCTTCCTTCTTGCTGTAAGAATAACCTTGTTTAGGCGCATGTCAGGCAAAACCACGTCAGTTGTGTTGTATCTGGTGACTCTGTGCAGGTTAATGCTTTTCATCCACATGAGCAGAACAATAAAGCGTGGTCAGCATGCGGGTTGGCCACAGCAGTGTTGTACAACAAGGGCTAACTATGGCTACTTCTCGAGTGTAGATAGGGCTTCATTTAGCCTTTCTGTGATGAATTGTTATAGCTCGGGCAGACTCTCGTATAGTTTCAGAAAGAGCATGTTAATGTCTTGTACCTCTTGAAAGACACACTTTTAAATAAGATGCAGCTGCATTGTATTTTCAGTCTGTTCCCTTGCTGCTTTATGAGAAAAGATGACTAACTCATTTACAGCAACACTGAGCGGTAATAACTTTAAGTTTATGGGGTACCCAGTGTCTAGATGCCTTGTGCTGCCTCACAGGCTATAACTTAAAATGTAACTTTAAAAAAAGCGGTGTGATTTAACACAATAGAACTGATGGAGAAACAGAAACCCTATTGTGTGATAAATAGAACGGCGTCCCACAAACAATATCAAACCCAAACCTCTCTGCAGCCTGACCCAGAAGGGTGCCATTGTTTTCTCTGAAATGTCAGGGAGGGGCACACACTTGAGCTAGGAGAAAGCATTTATATAGGCAAGCTTTGCACACGGCAAAACAGAACCAGCTACAGCTTTAGACTGAGCAGTAGGATTTGTTGGTCTTGTTAACCGAGGGTGAATGCTTTAGAAAGGAACGAACGTCTTTCAAATGTCTTTCTATAGCGACTATGTTCTTCAAAAATGTGCTTTTCAGAGTACACTTGTTCTCTTATTAATCCGTACATGTATACGTGTACATTTTTCCATTGGTCCCTCTTCTCTACTGATTTAGGGTAGTTACAGAACTCTTTGCTGACTTTAATCTGCTCTCAGAATCAACTTCTTCCCCAACATGTGGGTTTAACAGGGTTGTATCAAGCCTTTGCGTCAGCTTCTGTTCTTGGTGAACAGTGGAAGTAGTTCCTGAGAGGGTGCCGCGTGAGATCCTTTTCCCCCAACTATTTCAGTCTCCAGGCATCTCTGCTTTGTGAAGCTAAGTAGGCCTGTAAAGTTTGAAATAGAAGGCTTTGGCTGAAAGAGAGAACTTGTTTGAATTGTTCTACCATTGCTCGTAAAGGAGAACATATTTCTTAATTCTGTCTCAATTACGAAAACATAAAAAATAGTGAAGGGAATAAAAAGAAAATTATATTCTTGTCTTTAATCCTTCCAGTGCTTTCAAAACTGAGTAATTTCACTAAGCAATGTTAAACTGCACAAAATGTTTGTAATAACGCAACTTAATATTTGAAATAGCTATTGGTTTTCTTCATTTTTCTTTTATTTGCTTGTTTTTGTAATGTCAGTAAATCATTTCACAGTTGATCTTCAGAACTTGGCAACAATATCTGAAAATCATACAAGCCAGACTTGTATACTTGATTGCTGCTTATATTTTTTAGAGTCTAGTCTGACATCTTGTATAACAGACTTGGAAACAAGACTCCTACAGTTAAATAAATTATCCTACTAAGTGTTGTGAAAGACTATCTTGTGTTACTAGAAAGAAAAGCTACACGAGTACTATGTTTGTAGCTTTCTTATCTGGTATTGTGACTGTATCCAGGGGGTAGGGGAGTGGAATTAGGCGGTCTCCAGAGTCTGGCATACAATTTCCAAAACAGTGCATTTTACAATCTTGTATCTACCTCATGGCACCCCGGTTAAATAATGTTAATAATGAATACAGTGTCCCCAGAAGTGCAGTAGCCAGAAACTTGCATATTATGGCATAAAAAATTTCTGTTTGTCTGATGGACAGTGACATTTTAGATAGTTGCAATCTAAAAATGTTATTTACAAAGATTAATAGGGGGCACAAATTAATTTTACAGAAACTGATGCCCTTCTGTGGGTGGTAAGCCATGGAGATGGCTTATTTAAAACATTTAGTGTAAGTATTTTGGAGTCTTGTGCTCTAATTTTTGAATTTCCAAGATTCCCCAAATTAATGTTTTTCTGAGCTCTTTGCTATCAGAGCATAACACTTGAAGATACCAGAGGTGACCCCACAGCAGTGTCCAATAGCAGCTGTCTAGGAGAAATTACATGACTGGGTCAGGTGTGCATGGTGTTGCCCCTGGGTACTTGTCTAGCCTCTGAGTATTTGAGGCCTGGGGATTTCTTTTCCATTTGTTTATTCATCCTTCTCATGTCCATAGTGGTCCCTAAATGAAAAGCTTTTTCTAGTTTTCTTTAAAATAGTTTTAATGTAGCTAAAGGGTATTATTACATAACCAGAAGCTCTCTGTTCTCTGGACTAAACACTTGAATGTCTTTCGTCTGAGTCCATATCTAATCAACTTTTGATTAATGTCTATGGTTGTCATCTAGGCTGGACTTCTCCTTTGTCTATAAAGCCTGTAACTGCGATTGAATGAAATTAGATATACCTGACACAAGAGATTTGTCTGCTGTTCTGCTTTTTTCTAGAAATGTGATGCCTCAAAATGAATCCAGTTCTCCAGCTGAGGCTGGAGTCCTACTGAAGATGACTTTATCTTGCGGACTTTCATGCTGAGGTGTATAAACAAGAGTATATATATTACGTTTTCACACAAACTTAAGAACTTTGACTCAAGTTCAGCTTAAGACCCACTATAGCTTCCAATACTTTTTCTAAAGGGTTGCTGCCTATGCAGTTGCATTCTGTATCCCTTTTGCTTATGTTTTGTAGCTATTCGCTTGTCACTTTTTCCCTATTGAACTGCAACCTGTTTTATCAGATCACACCTTCAATTTGTCAAGATAAAAATGTAAATACTACAGGGCTCAGCCTGCTAGTCTGTAAGTGAATTACTGCTACTCAGTATTTTTAACCATTTTCTACTAGCTCTTTGAGCTTCATTCCTATATTGTTTATGTGGTGTTGTCATGTGAGATTGCAGCAAAAATCTACTGCAGTCAAATTATGTTGTGCTGCTTTTAGGTCTATATGATATGGATTAAGTGGTCATTACTTAATACACCACTGTGAAACAGGAATTACTAGCTTAATCTGCTACGTACTTAGAATCTTGTCTTAAGAACTTTTTTAAACCCTAGTTTAAAAACCTCTGAAACAATAGGTGTGAATACTTAATATGCAATCAGCTTGGGAATGGAAATGCGAACACACGTATGTATTTTAATCTTGTCAAAGGGAATGAGAAAATCCTTAATTCTGAATCTTAGAGCTAACTTCCAGGACTTGCAGTATCTGAGAAAGAAACTTTGACAGTAACTACTCTCTACATGTAAGCAAAGAAAGCAGCATGACTTTGAGTATTGCAACACAAGAAGTCTGTATTGGTTTACAGAAAAACTGAAAAGCCAACCGTGCGTTGATTTGGAAGAGAGATTTGGTGGGTAAGTAACTTTTTAGGTTGACATGTTTACTGAAAGCTCTGAAAGAATCAGTGTGGAAAAAACAAGTCACAAAAGAAAAAAAAGCAGTCCTTAAAAATAGCTCTGTAAGGAATTTCCCTCAGCAAATCAAAGTGCATTAGGGAAAGAATAACTTAAGTTTTTCAGCTCACCAGAAAATATGGATGAAACGAACAGAACTGGAAAAAACTCTGAGACACTGAGTGGACGGGTCTTATTGTCATATTTACAAAAGGCACATTTAACTGTTTAGGAAAGTAGATTACCTTAGATCTAAGAGGCTGAGTCTTTAGTTAGTAGTATAACATATGGTTTAAGTTGACTCCATGTCAACGCAATTTGTTCCAGGTACTTAGAGTCACTGTGCCTGGTGATTACTAGTAGCAAGGGTGCCGTTGTCACCAAAGCAGGGCAGACTTGAAAGGCCTTTTACTAAGCTGTGCTGGTTAATTTGCTGCTTCTGTTTCTAAAGCTTTCATTTGAGAGTATTATGCTTCTTGGATTTGTTTTCAGAAACAATAGAAGAATCATTGTGTCTGCATGCACTGGCATGTTGCGTGGACTAAAGCAATAGGGTTTCATATTCCACTTGTCAGCATTGTATACCATAGTTGCTGCTATTGGCTTTAAAGAAGGGGAGGATTTTCCCATATATTCCCATAGCTGACTTATTTGGGGAATAGAGTGCCCAAAAAAAAAAAAGAGGCTTAACTCTATGTGACTGAGAAAAGAACAAAAAAACCCTGACATGTCTGTATGCTGTTCCTCTTCCCATCTTCCCCTCGGCTTCTGTCATTAGACAAGCTGAAACCTTTGCTTCCCAAAAATGAGAAAGTACAAAGCCATTTTTTCATCTTGGTCCAGATACTGCAGTGTAGAAGGTCTGAGAAGTCATTTACAATGAAAACAGAACAATGATGCCCTACAAAGTTAATGACCTTGTACCTAGTGAGAGAAATGGGCTTGGCAAATTCCAGGGAAATACCTGACTGAAACCTTTGCATACCTGGTCGAAGCGGAACGTTATTTGCACACTGGAAAGGTGCAGATGTACGTGATCAGAGGGGAAATAGTCTGGCAATATTGTAAGTGTCCTGCAAATAGGGTACAATCTGGGTAAGCCAAAGGTTGTTTTTAAGTTCTGCTCCTGATCTTACCAGGTTAAGAGGAAGCGGATGGGGTTGGAAAGGAGGTATGTAGATCCAGGAAGGAAAGTTTCCAAACAGTAGTTTTGAACTTCACTAATCTGCAGTGCTGACCTGTTTTGTAGACCAGTGAATCTACAAACTGGGCAGGGGGAGCCATTACAGTGAACAAACTCTTTCTCAGGTCTGTCAGCTGCCAGAATCAAATTCTGGTATTGCTACGGATGCTGCAAACCCCAATATTCTAATACTGAAGGATGCAAGGAACTCTTAAAATGATGAAAACCCATTTGCGCCTCTGATTTCAGTCCAACTGCTCCAGAGGAGGGAGGAAAGGAATGTGAAGTCCCTGAAAACCTTTAGGTATGATACTACACCATCTAAACGAGGGATTAGCTTTGAAAAGCAGTGCTTTCTTCTGGAGAACACATTTTCCTTCTAAGCTGCTGTGTACTTCACTGGCTGGCATATTTAATTCTGGAATCTTGAAGACTGTTTTTGTTTCTTAGAATGTGACATGTTAGCTTATTAAGTATGAGCCTTAATAAACTGTTCCTGGGGTGGAGGGAATATTATACCGTCCTTCTGGTATGATGTTGCAACAAGTATTGTAACTTCAGACAAGCAACTCTTGTAATTATTTTGTTTGTCACCACGTGTGGATTCGTGCCATGGAATTTCATCTGGGGCACAGCAGCTTCCATGACTACGTAACAGCTTTTTTTGTGAAAATACCTCTTTCTCTTTTCACGGGAGTTATGTAAATTGTTTATGGCACCACTAGGCTTTAAATCTGAAGGCTGCTGGATGCCCTTATGTTTCTTCTTAATGCTGCATATAGTTCTGAACAAGCAACTATGGAGCGACATAGAGACAGTGGGGTCAATGTGTTCAGTTTCTCTGTGCTACACTACAAATGAGTTGTAGCTCAATGTTTGCTCTTTGAGCAGGGGTGGGATTTTTTTCAACTGCTTGGCATTGTGCAGGCTGTGGATATGGCCTAGGATAGTCCATAGAAAGCTTTATAGCTCCATATCAACCCGAGCATAACTAACTCGATGTATGATCAAGCAATTAAAGTAAAAAGCAGAAGTACAGGAAAGCAAGATGTACAAAGGGCGTCCTCTTAAGTCAGTCTGAAGTAGTTTGTAGAATAACACCTATAGGACTTAATATATAAATATTAAAGGTACCTTTATTTAAGAAGTAAGATAATGAAAGAAGGAATTAAGAATATCTAATTTACCAGAATTGGCATTTCACTGTATTAAGCTTATGACACTTCAAATTGTACATTATGCCTCAATTTCGTTACTTGTGCTTCATTATTATATATCTGATGTGTTATTTGGTTAAGGTTACCACTGAAATGTGGGTTTTATTTAATGTGCTACTTCAGAATAAAGTATTTTACTTGAGGTGTATTCCTCAGGGGTTTTTTTGATCCCCAACAATTCATCTGACTGGTTCAGTTGAAATGAATGCTCAAACTATCAAAGCGTTTTTCTTAAAAGAATTAGGCCAATAAAAATGGAACCCAGCTGTCCCCTTGTATTTCTTTCCATATTTTTTTTGCCATTTTGTAAATAGCAACTGAAGTATGTGCAGTGAGTTAAGAATGGAAAACAAGTGATGAGGTTACCTTAACACTAGGAAACAAAACATTACATTTGTGTACATGAAATAATTGAAACAGCAATAAAGCAGAAACCCTGCAAATTGCAGTAGCAACTGGGGAAAGAATGATGAAACTGACCTGTAAGACTCTTCCAAAAGCCCTACAATGACATAGCACAGCAACTTTTAGCATAAAGGGGGAATCAAACCCAAACTGAACAACCCCACCCTCTGAAAAAAAGAAAACAACCTCTATATTTGAGGCTTGTTCAGTGACTGGTGCCAAGTTTTGGTAAGTCCTTTAAACCTCCTAGTTGTGTTAATTGAAGCGTATTTTACTTAAACAGTGAAAATGTTAATGTAAATGCTAGTGTGCTTTTTTTGATTAGAATAGTTATGGGCAGTGGAACCCAAAACATGAATCTTGTCCACCTTCATGTTTTTTATAAACTCAATGTTCCCAAAAGAAGAGGAAAAGACTCAGATTTCACACACCTGGGTGGTTCTAAGATTTCACAATGACACTCGTGTGTCATTTCAACAGCGGTTTTATTAATACTCTGGATTAATTCTGGTTTGCAGTGCAAGGCAAAAACCCGTGTGTGCTTTCACATTCAGAATCTGCTCCACACTGGATCCGCCTTACAGTCCATTTTCCAGGACACTGGCTAAAGAGAAAACAAATATTTGAAATCTTGCAGGACCATATTGAGGAATTTAGTCTTTATTATAGGAACTAGTAACTTTATATTGTGTACATATCAAAGCTAATTTCCTTGTATTTTTTGGAACAACATCTACTGTTGGTTAGCCTGACTCTGGTAGATCAAGTCTGTTGAATAATGACGGTGTTGTCATTAATCTGGGCTAGGGACTCTCAGACAAACTATTCTTGTTGTCTCTGGGTGACTGTGGTTTCTGTGTGTGATCTTTTGTCAGAGTTGTGCACACGACCCAGTTTCTCAGACATTGTTTTAGAGCATGAGTGCCACCCATCAGTTCAGTTAAGCCACCTTAGACAGCATTTTGGCAATGAAGTTGGTTCTTTGTGAGCACAGAGAGTCCTGGATTGATTGTCGCCGTTCCCTCAATCACACCTGTTTTGGTGCAAGTGTCTGGGAGAGGATACTTGAAAATAGACCAAAGAAAGTCACCCAGGCAGGTGTTTCTGTTGCTTAGGAGTAGCGAACTTGAAGAAAGCAAGCCACTAAGTGCGGGGAAGAGTAGTGATTTAACTGTACAGGATAGAAATCTGAAAACTGCTGAAATATGTAGTGCGAAGATACATTTTGTTTGCCAGTGAGAATTTTTTTTTTGTTTGTGAGGAAAAAACGGATGGGTCAGTGCAGATCATGATGCAGAGAGTAAAAACCTGTTGGTAAGAGTGCTTTTGGAAGGTGCACACCGAGGCATACTTCCTAGTTTCTGTGGAAAATGGGCTGACAAAAGTTTTTCCTGTACTTAGTACGACACAGCCTTTACTGAGAAAGTAGAAAGCTATTCACCTGTTCTGTGCTATCTAGTGGCTGCCTGTGTGTGGAGAGAGCCCTGGGAGCAGTTCTTTGTGCCTGGGTGCTAGGGGTTCGTGAATCAGACTTGGTCAGCACAGAGTTGTTAGTGTAATGGTGTCGCACGGTTGACTTCGTGCTACAGGCAGCAGACCCTGGTGTATCTGCAGCAATTCTAACAGAAGTGTGTGTTCACTGGTTTGGTTGGTCACTTTAGAGGTGACTTAGCTATGTCGCCAAGAAAATTCCTTTCGCCTCTTCATGCCGCATCCTCAGCCGAAGGCGATGCTGGTGGAGGTGTGTTCTGCAATCAATTTTCCTTGTGACAAAGAGAGGACTGCAGGAGGCTATATGCACCTATGCTATGTATGTATCAAATACTAAACAGAGTTACGTTGAAACTTACGGGGCTCCGCTCTTGCGATTGACTAGTGATCAACATATATTCAGCTTGATGTGATGTCTTTCATCTTTGTTCCGTCTGATTTGATTCATTTGGACCTTTCAGATCTCGCTCTCTTAGCAATTGCAGCTAGGACAAAATAGAACAGAGCTGTAACATACATGTTTGCTTGATTAGCAGTTGTCAGCTTTATGCTGAAAAGGTTGACTTTATTCCCCACAGTGGCCCTTGTATGAACCAGAAAGAACAAATGCTGACACCAACAGTGCTTGAAGCCCATTTATAGGACCTTATGGTCAATGGCTGATTAATTTAAATTAAAAAAAAAAAATGTTGGTACAGGTGGCCAGGCAGCTGTGAATATCCAATTAATGTCACAATACCCATTATGCCACAAAAGGGGAGACTGGTGTCTGTTTTGCCCAATTCTATAGCATTTTTCCTATTTCGTTTAAACTGAATGAGATACAGGTAGCTGCATTTCATGTTGGAATAATAATGGATGAAGTTTATAAATGAAAACAAATGTCTTGCATACTTCAAGAGCTTAAAACCAAAACATGTAAGTGCTTTGCAAATTATGCTCTACTATTTGTTATGTGAAGTTAAATGTAATCTTTTACGGTTCAAAATGAAGCGCCTCAAGTACTTTTTTTTAAAGAGGAAAAATACTGAGGCCTTCATGAAGTGCAAAATTATTTTAAAACATTCATAGTACTTGGAAAATGTAAGAGGCAGGGAAAATGATGCCAACGTTTTAATCTGATGTCATGGTTTAAAGCTGGGCCTAAACCCAGCTTTTTGTATGACAGACACTCTTCGTAGAGAAAAGGGGAAGAGGCTTACAGGTTGGAAAAGTTAGAACAGCTTTAATCTGACTACAATAATAATGTATTATAATAATAGAGAAAAAATAATAATTAAATATATACAAAACCAATATTGAGTTCCCCCTCCCTGATGACGAATGTCACCTGGACGCTGCAGGGCACACCCCAGGAAAGTCCCGGACTGTACTCAGCAGCACGCAGGAGCTGGATTCAGGAATGCAGAGGTTGGGATTGAAGGCAGAAGAATTGGACAGAGTCCTCCTAGGACACCGGCCATAAAGAAGAAGAGAGAGTGACCCTCGAGATCCCTCAGCTTTATACAGAGTATGGTGCGTATGGGGTGGAATACTCCCTTTGGTCAGTTTTGTGTCACCTGTCTGACCCGCTCCTCCCCCGGCAGGGTTGCAGGTGGGACCCCTTTTCTGCTTTTTCATTCCCGGCGCATAAGAAAGTGAGCAGAATCAAGCATTGACCTTGGTCTCCATAGGGATAACTATGAGCAAGAGCCTTTCTGCATTCCATTCCTACTGATGTTCCAGCACTAGCTATAAACACCAAGCTTTACTGCTGCTAGAAGCAACTACTGTCTGTAAAAACATGCAGTTAATTTCAGAGTGGAGCTCCTCCGAAGAGACTTAACTAAAACGTAAAGTTACTAAAAGACAACTGGTTCTGTCCTAGCCCAAACCAGGACATCTGATATACATGACAGATTGCCTCTGTTCAAGAAGGTATTCTAGTCTATGGAAATACTAAGTATGTTCAGTTATGCATATGGAAACTTTGGAGCTGGATCTTAATTGAAAGAATAGTTAAATTTTACTCTTACGCTTAAAACTGAAGCACTTGGCCCAGGCAACTTAATTCCTCGCTGTTCAATATATTTGTGTTTGAGGTGTTAGAATTCTTACTTACATAGTTCTAGATACTCCATTTTAATTCTTTTTATTTTTTTACTAAATTAACAGTCAGTGTCCAGGCTTACAATCTAGGTGTAAGACCTGTGTGTCTGTTTTCATTCCCAAAGTAATTTTTTCCAACCATGTTGTTGGATTCTCTCCCCCTTTTGTTTTTCTGGTCCAAGTAAGGGGCTCGTCTAATTTACCAGAGCAGTTGCTCATATATTGAATGATATTGTGGAGCACTATGTATGTATTTGTGTCTATAAGTATGTGTTGGTGAGACTATACCTTAGCTTTGTTAAGATTTTTTTAAAACCTTTATGCTGTCTACCATGTGACTTTCTAGATACTGAACACAAAATGGCGTCATTCTGTGCAATATATGAGGGCACTAGAAAGTAGTCAAAGGGAGTCTCATGTACAGCTAGCCCTGTTGGTTTTTTAATTTATTTTATTTTTTCCTAGATGGCTGCCTATGGACTGGCAGAAATCCAACTGATCCAAAACAATACACACACTTTTATGATGATCCATTCACCATCACGTTGTAACTAAAAGTCTGGACACTTTTTTTTTTCATTCCTTCCAACTTACACCAATACAAAATTTTTCTAATACTTTGGTGGGAACTAGAAGCTTTTAATATGTGAATAATACTAAGAGGAAGAGGTGGTTACACTCCAGTGGTTTAATTATTAATGTTCATGGCACAATTTTAAAATATGTCTATAAATATAGCATTTTTCAGTTTTTTCCCCTTTTTCCTCTGCTTGCCTCACGTGCCTTTGTACTTGCTTTTAACTGCATCATCAGATGTAATGAAATCCTTACAATGGTCACTACTTTCATTTAGAGAGCAACGATATGTATGATGTGGGCTGAAATCCCAACTGAAATGAATCTGCTTTCTAGAGAAAGTGCAGTGTTGGATATTGCAGTTGTACCAAAAGGTGTGATGTTAGCAACCTGCTAAANATGTAATGAAATCCTTACAATGGTCACTACTTTCATTTAGAGAGCAACGATATGTATGATGTGGGCTGAAATCCCAACTGAAATGAATCTGCTTTCTAGAGAAAGTGCAGTGTTGGATATTGCAGTTGTACCAAAAGGTGCGATGTTAGCAACCTGCTAAAATGTGACTTCTTCCTCCCTGTTAAAGTAGATTTTGTGTGGTATTAGTCAGAATACAAATGCCCCTGCTGGGTAATTTGTAAGAATATATAGGATGTTACTCCTTAGACAAAAACAGTGTTACATTTGGGTTCCTTTAGGGTTGCTGAATTCCTGGCATTCCATCGGCGTCTTCTCAAACAATCCCCGAAAGTGAAGGATTACGTGGTTTCCAAAGTTAAACTAAACCTGGATTCACCTATTCCTGTGCTACTAAAATAACGAGGATAAATCTCAGGTAGTGTTACGTAGCACTGAAGTGCATTTGGGTATCGTTTCTGGTGAGAACACCCCTGCTTTCTTCAAGCAGCTGTATCTGTAAATACCAGCGTATCTATATTTCAGCATGTATGCGAGAGGTGCGTTCTTTAAGAGACTTCTGGATCTTTTGTAATGGGGTGAAGCTCATCTGCCTCTGTCGGTCTCCATCTCTCAAATTTGAGTCCCAGAGCTGCCTGCTCACCTCCCTCCTCTCAGGTGGGCCTCCAGGTTACACCGCTGCAGAAACCTGACTGAAAAGCTGGGGGAGGCTGATGGTTGGAATGGTGCCAGACCACAAGGCCGTGACTGGGTGATGGAAGAACCATTCCCTTTGGAAATGAGAGCCAACCTACAGCCTCTTCGCAGGGCGTGCCTCTCTTGCGTTAACCCACGGCGGCATAGGAGGAGGCCACCGGTGCGGTGTCCTGCGCCGCAGCGTGCCGTGGTGGCCAGGCCCCAGCAGCCAGGGGTGCTGGAAACCCGCAGGCCTCGTACTTCCTGTCACAACCTTCGCAGGACGCCATTTAACGCACCCGCACGCACCGGCCGGGCGCCCCNGTGTTTTCCCCGTTTCTTTAACTTTCTTGGTGTTTCTGGCACTGTTCCGAGGGCCGAGCCCCTCCGGGCAGGGCTGCCTCCGTGATCGTCGCCTGGCTCCAGAGCGCAGTGCGCCTCTGAGGTAGAGGTTCCCGCCCGCCGGCCGCAGGCTCCTGTCGCCTCCCTCCTCTTAGGACCCCGTGTGTGTGTATGTACAATTTAATTCATCGTTTCGCGACGGTGAAGCCGGGCCTGTGAAAGATGAAAGTTAGCTGAACTGCAAGTCTCATGCCCCTTGACACCTCATGACTAAACTGAAAGTCTCTTGATTATCTAAAATCCCAACAATAACTGTCTGGGTGGCCCTTTTGGACAGATGAAGGCATACCTAAAGTTATGAACCCTTCATTAGTATATACTTCCATGTGTTTTGTACGCTTTGGTTCCTGTCTTTGTCCTGGTTTTGGCTCTGAGTGGGTCATCAGGGCTGCCTAATTTTTCAGAGCTTTCCTCAATGAGCCTGTGGGGCAGGAGGCTCTCATTTTCGAGGTGTCCCTGAGTGTTAATGGGGAGTGTAAGGGAACAATTTTATATCAGTTGTCTTAAATTTTTTCCGCTGAGGTTCGGAACTTTGATTTGAAAGTTTCATTTGGGAGTTCACACAGTGAGGAAAGTTGTACGCCACTGGCATATATTAAATCCTGGACTGTGAAATAGGGCGAGCTCTAGAGTGAAGCTCACTGAAATTGTCATCTACATGCCAATAAAAATTCTGAATGTCAGTTCAGAGTTCAAGGTCTGAGCCCGCTTCCTTACACTGTTGTCAATTGAACCATTAGGGCTGCGTGCTAGGAAAAATAGAACATTTTCTTGCCTGAGTTGCTCCGTGTTGCTTTTGAACTCTGCAGCCAAAGTACCTGCTGTCAGAGCTCTGCCAGCGTGAGTGCATCATGCAGGACATGCTAGCAAAACTGAAATGTTGCAAGTGTGACCTATTGCGTGTGGAATGCAGAAGGTAAAGGCAGAGGCATTTGTAGTAAGATCTGTTTGTATTAGGAGTGTCTGGTGACAGTGTTTATTACAGGCTTGTCCTTTGTTTGGCAGTGAATCCTCTGTGCTGGTAGCGCAGGCGGCTGTGGTATGCAAAGCCCTGATCAGAAGTATGTGTCTAATGGGCAGCCTTTGCTCTTTGATAGGCTGAGGAACCAGCTCTTGAGTCGTTCAGTGGGCGATGGTTGAAACAGGTATTCCTAAAAATGGTTGGAGACCAGCACTGTGTGTCACCACAGCTGTTCAGAGATGGGTGGCTGTGTAAATAAGACAGATTACATGTTGGATATAGCCAGACTGTTCCTCTTTTCCCTGGAAAGAAAAATCACATCTGAAGTGCTCTCAACATGTTCTCCTGTCCAGTAATGAGGCAGAAGTACTATGCTTCATGGCTATAATACAGAGTAGCTAATAGCTGTTAAATTACTTCCTTGGAGCTTTGAGATTGGGAAGAGGTGTTAAATATGACACTTAATTGTGAAGTAAGATCTTATGTTCCTGAGTAGCAAATACCACAGCATTTTCTCTCTATTGCTGTCACACAACTGCAGTTGTCTTAACAGAAAGTAAAACACATTTCAGATGATCTTGTAATCAGAAATTGCAGAACCAGCTCTCCAAGTGCTACGTAATCGTGAAGTAGGCCTCTGAAAATTCTGCTAATAGCCAAGTTTTGGTAATAATACATTTTGAACTGCCGTTGTTTGCCATCTGCTTTTGCCCCTTCAGGCTGTGCTTTCAAGCTTTCGTCTGTAAGCCTAAAAGGTGGAAACTTTGTTTTGTTTTGTTACCTTAACAAAAGCTGTGATTCTTTTGTAATGTCTTTTCTCCAACAGCTGGCCTTTGATTGCAGCAGGAGTTTTGTAAGACCCTTGGTATAATCATCAGAGAGCCACTGCATTTCTCAGTGTATAGCTGTTAACTGGAAGATCATCAGTCACTGCTGCTTTGTGAAAATAGCGCTTTTGACATTTGAATGATGTGCCTTTCATATCTTGAATAATTTCTGTTGTCTTTAGCCTCTGTTGTATGCCTCACTGGTTGGAGTGGAAGTTGAAGTCTTAATGTGTTTTTGATCAATATATATTGTTATATGACAGCATGTTTATTAAGTAGGACTAAGAAATATGTATACATATGAAGAAAATGCTCCGAAAGGCTAAATGAATACACTTATCCCCATGGGCCTTTATGTTCCAGGACATCAGATTTTGCTGTCTCTAATTTCTGCTTTCTCTCCAAATTTGAGAAGCTATAAAAAGTGCTTAGGAGTCCGAATCACCTACTGTTCGTGTTACATTCAATTTACGTTTAGAGGTGGGCATGTTGCCTTTTGCTATTGGCTTGAGCTTCTAGAAGGTCTTAAACGTATTGCAGTAGAGGTTTATTGGTTTGGAGTAGCTGAATGTTGGAGTAGCAGGAATGATGGATGGTGTTTCTTGTTTTGAGTAGGTATGCAGTACTAAGGTATTTCTGTTCTTCATCCCAGAGGTGATGTGTGCTTCAGTGACAGGTAAGATTAACCCTGTAGGTGCTTTATAAGGTATCTAGGGATCCTTGGGATTAAGGATGAAAATATTATGGAGGTGAGGGTTGTGGAAGCCTCCAAAGTTGTTAAGGAAGAAATTTCTTTATGCCCGTTTCAAAAGTGTTATTCTGCCACAGAAGTGAGTAGGGGAAATGAGCTTTTTCAGGTTCGTTGCTATGTCTTCAAATAATTTCCATTTTACATTTATGGAGTTTTTTCTTTTTATAGAGCTAGTTTAGATTATGGTCCAATAAGCTTTTCTTAATCTTGATAATTGCTCTGAGTAATGAGAGATTTTGGAGATAGAATTATGCCCTCTCTTAGAGCTCAGCAGTTGTAGTGAGCTGCTTTCCACGTTGCACTGAAACTATTTTGTTGCTAAGTGAATGGGAAAAGCCAGTTCAGCCTGGCGGGAGGTGTCAGAGGTGCTTCAGAAAGGGCCTACCGAGCTACATAGGACCATACGTTTCCAGAGCAGATTTCCTCTGCTGCCATCTTGACTCTTCTTCCTCATTAATCTAAGCAAACAACACAATCGTGGCAAGCTGCATCCCGCGTAATAACCTACGTGGCCCCTATTAGACAGCGGTGTGTGTGCTGGGGTGGCACTCAGCATAAGCTGAGAACGTTGGTGGCTGCACGCGTGTAACTGTATTGACCTATTTTCACTGTAATTGCTGATGAAGGTAAAAGAAGGAAATTTCAGTTTGAGTATTAAGTCCAAGGATTTGTAAAGCTGGCAGGGGAGGAACCCTGATCTCATTTTATTAGTGAAATGATGAAGGAGGGTGTGGAGATCAGTGAGAAGAGAAGGAGATGAAGAGATGAAGCTCTGTAGTGCCAGTTTTTTCTATTGCTGCCCATATTTGTGTCTTGATTACTGCTCTGGGCTCCAGTTGTTTTCTGCTGTTCTTGTCTTTGTACTTTCACCTTCGCTGTTCTTTCTAATGAAATATTCGCTGTGCACATTTTAAAATCTTGCTCCTCAATTCTGTTGCCTTGTTATGCAATGATGATTTTTTTTTCCTTTGTTTATTACCTCTTCAGGTTTAATTTTAAAGACCTGTTTTGTTTTGTTTTGTTTTGTTTTTTAATTTGGTTGATTGTTTCTAAGAGGAATGATCCTGGAAGTTTCCTGTTCCTCTTCCTCTGCGCTCTACCTGTAGACAATCTGTAAAAACTAAGCAAGAGGGGAAAATGTGTAGCAGGCTGTTTCTGGCATCATGGAATGTGCCTGGGGGAAGGGATGTACAGACAAGATCGATACTCTTTATTAGCCAAAATACTGTTATTTTTAAAGAAACACCAAAGTTGCTTTTCATTATATAGTTATAATCTTTAATGCTTAAAAGTATATAGACCTTTTTATCTGAATACTGCCTAAGGGAACATAGCAGTCTGCATTCCGGTTTGTAGGGCTTGTCACTGCAAATAAAGACAAGGAGGGGTGGGGAAGAAAGTTAGGCCTGTGTAAGAAGGAAGCGCTATTTAAATAATTTATCCTGCTGCTAGTGTGATGTCTGAAGGAAAAAACCACAGATACCCAAAACTTTTAGAAGAAGGTATCAGTGGATGCTTTCACAGCATGTGTTACGTCTAGCAGGTGGTATAGCATTTTAATTTGGTTTATGAAGGCTTGAATTAATTCATACACATGCACACTCCTTACATTTTTAAACAAATATCTGTGTATGATCAGAACCCCAGTTATTCAGTGTTTTGATTTGTGGTACTTCAAAAAGTAGTGTTGCAAATAATCTTGCAATTAAATCTAATATAAGCTTTGTGCTTGCCAGATACATTTTAGTTGGATATCTATTGCAAGGTGTTTCCTGAAAATTTTGTAAGAAATTTGACTTGTAAATTTCAGCCTTATTTAAAATAATGAAAATAATGAAAAATGTTTTTTTCCCTGAAGGCAAAATAAGCATGTAGAGGAAAGGTATGGTTTTAAGAGATTCTCCAAGCTGTGAAAGGAATGGGAATGAGCTTGAAGTTGAACCCTCAAGGATGTGCACCTTCTTGGCATGTAGTTGGATGACAAAAGAAAACTGTCTTTTCCCATTTGAAGCTAAAACTTATACCTGTGCTCGAGTTTGGTAATTCATTTGCCTTTTTTTTTTTTTTTACTGATTCTTTTTCTCTTATAATTATTCCTTAGGGTGAAAAATTTGGCCCTTTTGCAGGGGAGAAGCGAATGCCACAGGAACTGGATGAGAACACGGACCGCAGGCTCATGTGGGAAGTGAGTAGTCTAGACTGACACCATCACACCTAGCAAAAAGTGTTCTCAGAATTAAGCTTTTACTATTTCAAATTCTTCCCCCTCCCTAGTTTAAAGATGCTGTGGTGAGATTTTGTACTTACTGATGCTTTTAAAGCCTTTTTGGGCGGTCAGGGATTGACTTCTTTAAAACAACAAAGAAATAGCAAATGATAGTTTCTAATCTATGAAGTGTAAAAAATATCAAGTGAAGCAAAACCTAAGAATATAACAACATTTTGAAAAATTATTGAAATGTGGAAATAAAAGATTAAAGTAATTTGAATATGGGAAGATGATTGTAAGTTACTGAGATACTGGTTTATGCTGATCAACAGGCGTCATCTCAGTTGCTTCCTCCAGCTGTAGTATAAGACATTTCCTGCTGTGACGCTTGTGCTGGGGTTTGGCAATTGTATGATAAGTGAAGTTTTTACGTTTTAGCAACTTTGTAATGCAACGTGTAGTTCTGAGATCTTTAGCAAAATAACCTGGTGCTGTGGGCAGATGAAGGCGTCGTGAGTTTCAGGGCTCTTCCAAAATTGTATGTATTAGACAGCAACAGCAGTTTGTACACCAGATCTTGTAATTAGGTCCTTAACCCATCCTAGTTCCTGTCATAGCTGTGTTTGCCTGTAGCAAAGATCTGTGTGAGTTTACTAGTTGAGGAAATTACATTAACTGAAAAGTACTTGCAATAACATTTCCAACTTGTTATAAACACCAGCTTTTTGGTGCTTCTGTTCTGTCTTTGTAATCTTTCTTCTGTTACTCCTGAAGCAGAATTCATTTCCTTTTTTAATTTTTTTTTTCTCTCTAGCCAAGCAGTTTCTACTGAATGTATGTTTAGTGCTGTTTTACACTAAGAAAGGAACTCCTTTCCTACTTTTTCACCTTTCTGTGGTTGGAGGTGGGAGGATGACTTATTTTTATCTTGTGTGGCACTGTACAAAAAAGCTTATGTGTGACATCTGGCTTAAAGCACTATCTGTGTGTTTATTACAAAATGTTTATTTGAAAAAAACCCTCTAGCATTAACATTGCTGAGCTGCTTATAAAGAGGGCATAGCATTGATGCGTTCTTAGGAGAGCTATAAAGAGATTCTACATGCTGTAACAACGAATGAGAGAATGCTGAAAGCCCATCTCATGAAACCCAGACTCAATATAAATACAGTGAGTGGCGAAATACTCCTTGATGAATGTTAACTCAAGTCTGTGAATCCCTGTGCCTTTGTTCTCCCTTACCTTTCTTTTTTCTTTTTTAATCTAGGCGTGTGCCCCACATACCCTTTCCCAGAAAAGAGGTGTGGACAATTTGTTCCCCTCTCTCCTTTGGTTATGTACTCAGAGCAACTGATCTCACTTTCTTTGTTCTCAGTTGAAAAACAAAACAATACAATATGCTTTTATTACAAATGTTTGCTGAATACACCACTTATTAATGTGCCTTGGCTCACTTGCCTTTTCATGATGTTTCTGCACGTTATATTAAATAGATAAAGTACTTGAGCTAGAACAAGGTTTTCAGAAGGGACGGTGGGTGGATTATAGCAACGAGAAGATCTGTAAGTTTGTTAGAAAGCCGTGTGATTTTCCAGATGCCTCATTGTTGATGATTAAATGAGATTTATCTGTTTCTGTAAGACAGAAGATAAAAGGCAAATATGTGTGTTTACTGATGACACTAGTATGACCCCATCGACAGCAAGTCAGAAAATGAGTTTGAGCTGTTCTAAAACCATTTCATTTCATAATGTCTGATTGTAACCTAGTTCTGAGAGCCTTGAAAAGATTCCTGCATACCAAATTTTATGACTTCCTGAATGTTTGAACCCAAGTTGTTCGTATTTACTGAAGTTGATCTGAATGAAAGCTTTATAATATAATTTGAATCATGCTGAGCGGAGTCCTAAGTTGAACATAGAGACCAGGAATGCAGAAAGTAAAAAGCTGAGAAGTCCAAGTAGATAGTTATTCCAGATAACTATGGGAGGCAATCACAGCAACTGGCCAAGTTTGTGCATAGTCAGCTGTATCAAAGACGTTAAAAATAATTAATTTGAAGACTATTGGATGAAGTCACACTAAAGCCTGACCTCACAGTCTGATGGCACTCAAAAAAAAAGGTGTTTTTAGAGAGGACACCTTTAGAAGGCTTAGCAGAGGCTTTTTATGAGTCACGTAAAAATGAGCATTAGTGGAACATTTCTTGGTGTGTGATGTCTGGGATCTGAGCTTCAATTTCGTGGAATAGTTTTCTGTAAGGGAGTTCACCACATGCATTTCTAGTCGTGTAGAGTTGTGGTCTGTGATGTGGTCTGTTTTGATCAAGCTGTTCCTTTTTCTCCAAGACCAGCGTTGTGAGTTGGCATCTTTTAAGATGTCACGTTGAGACACAGTTGTACACATTACGTTTTCTTCTGGTCTGCGGGAAAACATGGATCCCAAAACATTTATTGAGTCCAGTGATTTTCTTAAATAAAGTTCTGAGGATGTTAAGAGTTTGTGTTTAAATTAAATATAGCAGGATGCTATTAGTCTGCCTGTAACTCATAGTTTTGAAGAAATCAAAGGTTTACACTTGCCTGTTCAACAGGTTCCAGAGGTTTGGGTTGCAGGGGGGAAAGCATCCTTGATCTTGCTGTTATCTTTGTAAAGAGCTACAAGTTGAAACGTTTTATTTACAAGTGATGTGAAAAGGGAAAAAACCCCAACCTGTGGTAACCATGTAGTTAGGACGAATGATAATAATAATGATGAAAAAGCCAAGAAAATGTCCAAATGGCTTTGTGCTTTTTGTCTCTTTCTGTCAAAACCCCACCTCCCTGTAATGCCCCGACTCTCATGTCATTATCTCTCAGCCTGAATTGCATGTTGTGCTAGGTAAGTATGCAGCTAGTGGCTGGTGATGAATTGAGAGTTCTGTTCTTATTCTTAGCATCCCACTAACCCCTTGATTAAATACTGCTTCCTTGGTCTGTAGTATACTTGGCATGACAATTTGAAATTACTTATATTTGCTGGAAGAGCAAGTGCTTTAAGAAAGGAACAGAATGATCTTTAGGTATTAAAGTTCACAGAAGTTTTTGACTCTGAAGGCTCAGCTGTCCCTTTGCAAAGGGAAGATAATCTGTTCAGTTTATTTTCTTTACTGTCCCTAACCAAGAAAGTGGCATTCATTTCACTACTATTGGATTGTGGCAAGCATATACTTTTGGTGATGACTTTGGCAAATGTTAAAACACAGAGGGCTGGAAAGACTTAGTCTTTCAAATACTCTGACATACCATGAAGAAATTTTGGTCGGAATTGGATGGCACATAATACGCTGTGTAATGCTGAATGTTACATATTTCAGGCTTGGTTTCTGTCTATCTGCCAAGATTATGTTTTCTTCATTTTTATATTAAAAAGAGAAGAAGAGAAACATGCTGGAAATCAGTGTTTCAATGGAAGCTAATGTTCGCGCTTGTTTATATGAGAAAATGAAATGAACTTCTCTTTCTACTAATTAACTCTCATCACTTTCGCACTGACAGTTGTTTTCTGTTAAATAAGCCTGCCTGAAAACTAGTGAAGACAATAGAAAAATCTGTTACTGGCTACACCAGCTTTACAGGAGAGCTTTAATGTTTAGGGCTGAGGTACGAGAAGTCAAGCCCTTTAAGCTGATGGTGGTGTGTGGTTGGTTTGGTTGGTTGTTTTTTTTTTTCTTGATATCTTACCTGGAAAGTGTGGTTCTGGTATAGGAAGGTTTTTACATACAAAGCATTGTGAAATTATGTCCTGAGTTTTATGGTAAAATCTTAATTTGAAGAATTTTGTGTTTACTTTCAAGGTGAATGTAATCTTAGAAACGTAGCTCTTAGCCATGTAGCCTTTATTTTTTCTGTATGAAGACTACCTCCCCAGTCATTACTCCTCAATAGTATTTACATTTAAAATTACTTGCTTTTAATGTTTTGTGTGAATCTTTGTTAAATTTTCAGGAACGTTCTTATTTTTTCTGATTTCTTAGACAAATGCATCTGGATGCGTTTTTATGCAAGTTGCATTTAAAATAACTTTTGCCACACATAAGTCAGACACTGATGCCCTGTCTTAGTTGCAAGTTTGTGTCCTAGATTTTCAGTGCTGTTAAATTAATCCCTCTGGGATAGGTAGGTGTCCAAAGTAGTTACTAATATTCTTACCAGTTTATTCAGCTAAATTTCATTTATCAACTCTTCTAAAGCTGGATTTAGTAATCTTTATTAACGTTAAGTGTATGACTTTGTTTTAGTTTTGGAACAGGCGCCTTAACAATCCCCGGGTTCTGATGATGAGAAGAACCTACTCCTGAAAGTGACTGAGAATGTTAGCCTCACATACTCAGTTACGTGATTTAAGATGTTAGAAAGCACACGTTGAGAGGTTGGGGTGCTAGTATTCCGATTTGAACTTGTTATAGAAGATCACACACAGTTTGCTTAAGGAGATTTGGGTGTCCTTCCAGTGAATGTGGAGTTCGACCCTTCCTGTGAAAGCTCCACAAAATGTTAGCAGAAGTCTAGGAATGAGCTTTCTGAACCATTCTGTCTCTGACAAGGTCAAACGACGTCATGCAGCAGCAGGAGCTTCATTAACGTGAAAAACTGTTCTATATTTTGACTGAAGAAAAATGTAACATGCTGTCTATGTCCCAATACTTCTTGGTGAGAAAGCAGATCAACAGCTGCTGCCTCAGGTTTCCTTTGCAAGTGTTGTTTTAATATTTTCTACAGTAATGCTAAAATGTGAGTTTCTACTCTGCTGTGAGCTCTGTGACAGAGGTCTGAAACTGAGGATGCCGAAGTATTACATCTAGCTGTTTTATACTATTAACAATAAAAATCAAGTTTCCAGCTAATCAAAAAAATGCAGTGCAGAAAATGGTACTTTTCTTTACATGGTTGTTTGAATGAACATAGATTTTTATTTTTGTAAGTGTTTAGAAAATGATTTCCAGAAAGCAGACAGTGTGTTTACTGCCTTCAGCAAAGATAACCATCTGCTTATTTTCGGTGCAGTTTTTTTTCTTCTTCTCTTGCCAGGTGTGCATGGTAGAGCAGTTGCATTCATGAGCATTTTGAAGTAGCATACGTGACAACTTTGTATGTTGAAAATCTGGAGATAATTCCATTGCAGCATAAAAGGCTAGCAGATGGAGTAGTGCATGTTGTTGATATGCATTACAAGCAGCTTGGGCGTTATTTAGGCCTCTGTAGAGTTTCGTGTGGTAGCTTGTACAATGACTAGGGGCACATTTTTTTTCCGAATACTTGTATAGTGACACAGTGTTTGTTAATGTGGCATAATTCAATCATGTCCTGATTGATTTTTGAGGTAAAACCCCCTTTGTTGTAACAGTGAATGTCAGGTATTTCATCTTTACTGTGAAGACATTTGACTAAATTAGTTCAGTGACATCTTTTGTGTTGATTCCCAAGAAGATAATTCTTAGACACCTTAGACCTCTGGTGTGTGCCTTGAATATTTGATTGCAGTTTAGGTGTTTGTTTGTAGGGAGTGATCAAATATTGAGGGTGTTGTAGTGAAATGGAAAGATATCTTGCCATGGGTTGTCAGGCATGAATTTGAATCAGCTTTGTTTTAGGCTCATGCCAAAGTCTGCCTATACTTAAATATGAAATGAATTGTTACTTAATTATTTAGCCTGGGAAATCAAAGGTGACTGCATGTCTGGTCACATCGCTGGCTGGTAATAGAAACTCCAAGTTATCTCAATTGGTTACAGAAGCTATGGGAACATCTTGGTCTCAGTGGGAGAAACGGCCTCAGCAATATATGGATCTCAGACCCAGATGGTCTATTTGAACTACAGCAGGCAGCCTCAACTTTTGTGGATTTACCCCTTTAGCCTTATTTCCTCTAAATAAGGTCCTGTTGCCTGGTTTTAAGCAAAACATCATAGTATGACATAATCTGGTGGCTAGGCTTTTGAGATCTATTTCTAGCTCTTCCACTGATTATCCGTGTTAACCATAGGCATATCATACAGTCCTTCTAGGTCTCTGTTGATCTATGAAGATGACTGAATTCTTTATTATTTAGCAGTGGCCTCACAACTTAAGAGCATTTTTAGTTTAGTGGCCTTAGAATATCAATTGGAAATACTTTTGTGCTTGAGTTAAGGTCCTTTTAAAATAGTTTTTAAAATCCTCTCTGGATTAAGCACTGTAGCTTGAGGATTTTAAGGAACACACCTCAAGCTAACTGGCTGGTTTTGCCTAGTTCAGATAATACCAACTGTATAGAAACTGGGAAAATAACATTCAAACATGGAGTTACTCATATAGGGAAGTGACAGGATCAAATCTCACAATTTTAAAATACAAATATGTTTACTAGCATTGTGAAATTGATGCTCGTACATAAAATTATCAAGGAACCTCAGTCCTGTAAAAATCTTTTGCCTCTATTTTAAGTACCTTATAAATATAAAAGACTGTAACAGTTCGGATGTGTTGGGGAGAATCAGTAATTTCTTTGAAGGTACATTAAGAAAATAGTCCTTAACAAAATTTCTACTGTAGTTTTTATATACAGAAGTATTTTTCATTTCCTCTCCCTGAAAGACATCCTTGGTTTTCCAGCAATTTCCTGCCAGCAGTAGTCGTGGTAGGCAGGTTGGCCTGAAAATTCTTGCAGAGGTTGGGTGATTGGAAAGGAGTCCCCTGGGAGTNTTTTTCATTTCCTCTCCCTGAAAGACATCCTTGGTTTTCCAGCAATTTCCTGCCAGCAGTAGTCGTGGTAGGCAGGTTGGCCTGAAAATTCTTGCAGAGGTTGGGTGATTGGAAGGGAGTCCCCTGGGAGTGGACTGGAAGCTTTGTTGCAGAAAAAAATCCTGTTCTCCAAGTGTTTTATGGAGTAAGTGGTAAGGATATGTGTGGGAATATTTGTAAAAGAGGGTTCTCGGAGATAAAGCAAGCCAGAAAACTTACTCAGTATGGGGAGGTTTTTATGTCACACTCCGGATACGTGTACGCCTAGGCCTAGTTCTGTGGTGTAGAGGGTTAAGTTGCAGTATCTTTAAGTTTCTTGAGGAGCACATAAGCAGCTTGACACCGTCATCCCATTTTCTTCCCTTGCTATTATAGATGGTGCAACTGCCAGAATTGAGGGGAGATACTGAGGCTACACAGTACATTTCTCATGCTTTCCAATGTCACTAATGGAGGAGTGTAGAAAGGAAAATTTCTTATTGCTGTGGCTAAGGAGAATTCTGTAGGCCTACAGTGCAACATCTGTCTTAGTGACAGCCATCTCTGATCCTGTCGTCTTAGATATCAGAACAGATTTACGGGCAGACCCAGGTGTAAGCATTTTGCTTGTATTTTTTGGTATCTCTTCGAATTAAACTGATTTTCTTGTTTGCGGAAGGATGACTGAGGACTTTAGTGGACTGTTATTGGAGGGAGCACCCTTCGGGGCATATTCCATACTTCATTTTGATTCATGAATAGTTCAGTATGGATGGTACTTAGGTGCACTTGTTTTAAACTGAAAATGTAGAGTCTAGCTGTTCATTTAACTACCATGATTAGTTTGTACTGGCTTTGAGAAATATATTTGCAAAGCAAGAGCTAGTATTTTTGTTTTAAATATTAAGTTTGGGATTCACTGCCGTAGTGCTCAGAGACTGGTTGTTCATTTAGGAAACTCAGCTATCCATGGAACCACTGAGAAAAGGAGTGGTAACTGTCGCCAGTCTAGTCCATGTTAAGTACAATGTGTTGACTGTTTTTCTTGACTTTTCTTCCTCACATCTGTGTATTTGATGGAGCATTATTTCTTTACGAGGTGAAAAAAGCAATAGAAAATATAACACATCTTTAAGGGATTTATTGTATTCTTTTATCAATAGTTTCCTTGTGTTAAGTCTTTGCTTTGTGTTTGACATCTCTTTATGGATTGGCAGAGACTGAGAAAGCACAGCTGAGGTGATCGTGTATCATTGAAGTGAATATAAATTATTTTTATATAATTTAAGGATCAAGCAAACGTAGAAGAATAAATGAAAGGGTAGATAGTGTAACGTATGGTTTTTGTAATAGGATCTTGATCGCTTCTCTTTCGAACTCGAGATCTGAAGGAAACCTGTATAGGAGCTACATGGTGGGCTTCTATGACCCATACTTTGGTAATGAAGCCACAAAGCTGAACTTAAATTACTGAATTATATTAATCTTCAATGTTAACAATTTTCAAAGTGAGGTTCTGCTCTGTGATTACCTATTTAGAACTGAATGATTATTACAGTATAATTGGTGCAGCACTTCTGCTTGGCAGGTGGCTTTTCAAGAGGTGAATACACCATTAGCATGTATTTTTGTGTGAATTTTGAGCTTTTCTGGTTTGATTGCACTGATTTTGCCCATGTTCCTAATAAAAACAAGGATTCCAATAACGAGCAGGCATCCCAAGGTGATAGTAACAGAATGATAGAATGGCTGAGGTTATGAGGGACCTCTGGAGGTCATCTGGTCCAACCCCCCTGCTCAAGAAGGGCCACCTAGTGCCAGCTGCCCAGGACTGCACCCAGACAGCTTTTTGAGTATCTCCATCTTTGAGGATAGAGGTATTACAACCTGTCTGCGAAAGCCATTGCAGTGCTTAGTGTTAGATAATATTATTTCCAGGTGCATTTAAGTAAGTATGTTTGACACTTCACTGGTTGATATGTGTGTTTGAAAGTAAAACAACTTTTAAAGTTTGAAATATTGGCGCTTTTTCACGATGCGTCTTTCTTAAGATACAATGTTTTTCTTTGGAAGAACAGTAATAAATTTTGAAGATTTTTATTTGTTTGCGGAACTGCAGTGGGGATTTTGTTTTAATCTGAGAACAACATGCTGTCACCAGCTATTATTGTAATGGAATACAGTTTTTTCTTTCTAATCATATCCTAAATGCTTAGGTAATTTAAGCAGTCATACTGAAGACATACGATACTGCATCTATTAGAAACAAATACAGGAAGAATGCGAGCAATTTAAATACAAAGCCATGAAGACAATCTGATTTTGATCTTACGTAGCTGAAATCCCTAGCTCTTAGGAAATATCTGCTCTGGATTCTTCTTGATGACAGATGAAAAAGAAAATGTGGTCATTCTATAAATAAATCACATGGACTAGTAGTGTGGCTGTATGACCTTGTTGCATTGGTCTCTGTCTTCTGCATCAGTGGAGATTCAAGTGATCTACTTAAAACAAAACAAGCCATTTTTTATATGGTGAAGTGGCAGCTGTATTTTTTTCAGCAGTATGTCTTTGTGCTTTGAGGGGGAAGAAGGGTTTGGTTAATATTAAGCTTCTATTTCTATTATTTTTATTTTTTCAGTGTAAGCTGGAATTTTGTAACAGCCGTAGAAATTCTATGAATGTGTAGTGATAGTCAAAAGCTCCTGATACGGCGGTGACATATCTTGTGTGCACAATTCTTTATTTTTAGAGTGGCTTCTTTGCTTAGTGGACAAAACCTGAACATGTTTGTTTCCTCTACTAAATAATTTAGAGCCCTTCACCTACATAGTATACTAATTTGTTTACTGAAATAATCTCCTATTCTGATAAAATTTCAGCCAAGCATAATTTAAGAGTGACTGCTATTCATTGAGTCTACATACTTAAATTTCCTTTAGAGAGGCATATGTAAAAGATGTTCAAGTGATCTGCAGAATAGGATATATGGAATGGATAAATGCAGTTACATTGGTCCTTGATCTGAAGAAGATAGATCTCCATCCAAGGGCAAGGGTTATTTTGCCCCTCCTAAAGGGAAAAAAAAACCAAAACCAAAAAACCCCAACAAACCCCACACCAAAAACCCAAACCCATAGAGGACTTGAGTGGGACATGAGAAATACGGTTTTCAGTAAGTGTTTTATATGTTTCTGGGATATTTAGGATTGGTGTGAGGCAGTAGGAGTTAACAGTAGTGAAAGCACATCTACTGGATTTGGAATTTTTATGAAGAAGAAAAGTTATATTTGGCGATAAAGAAGCAAAAAGGTTTTAGTGATGGAGTAGTGAGATGGGAATGGAGACAACTGATAACTCAGGTTGGAAGTTGGTTGAGCAACTTGTGAGATTACAGAAGAGGGAAGTGGCAAAGATGGTGCAAAAGCTGAGTTCAGATATGGACATATTCTGTCTGTAATGGTTCGCAGTTAAGGTTGAGGTGCTTCTGGAAATGTGAAAGTAGGCAGAAATACGTGGATTTAGGAATTGGACGTAGAGGGTGAATAGGATGTGCTCGAACATAATGAGCAAAGGACAAGCGAGTCTAGAAGAATATCAAGCATGAAAAAAGTAAGTGAAGGGTGAAGAACTATCAAGGCAAGGATCACTGGACGTGACTGCAGGAATATAGAAAAAGAGCCTGAACTCAGTGGGCTTGGAACTAGATGGTGGTTGGAATAGCACAAGATTAGAGAATGGCCTATCCCATTTCTCCAGAAGAAAATTACTGTTGGCCTTGTCTGTAGAGTCAGCAGAAAAGAAATGTTGCAAATGGAATTGAGGGGTGAGTTAGAGGATGCGTATAGGTTACAGAAGAAAATGGTCTGCTCTTGGACAGCGTGTGGGAGAAGAAAGATGGGACCATAATAATGAATTGTGAGGAAAGGAAAAGGAAACAGAGGCAGGAGAGCTTACAGCCTTATTTTGGAGAAAGTGATGAGAGACAGACTGAACGACAAAAGACAGGAAGGTATGAGAAGAATTAGGTATCGGTTTCTGGCAAGATCATGAAGAAAAAGAGGACTTGAAGGAACAAAGAAAGGAAAGAATTATCAGCACCAGTGATTATAGTGTCAGATTATGGAGACCCAGGAGTCAGTCATAATACTTTGTTTACTAAAGGAAAGGATAAGAAAAGAGAGAGGGGAGCTTGATGAAGGAAGCTGATGCCAGTTGCTGGATTTGAGTTGCCCCTCCTATGCTGAGGTGAATGTGCACCATAGCTGTGAGTACCTGTTGGATGCAAGATTCACTTGCTGAGCACACATGTGCCTTATTGTTTTACATGCTTGTGTGTGTTTGGTAAACAATTTTAATTTTGCTTAACTTTTTTTTTTTTAATGTTTCAGGTTTGTGGGAGTAAAGGTGAGGTCCTTTATATCCTGGATGCAAGCAATCCACGCCATTCTAATTGGCTGCGTTTTGTCCATGAGGCTCCATCACAGGAACAGAAGAACCTGGCGGCCATCCAGGTAGATTTGGTGGATCCTGCCATTTGCTTCCTGTTACTGATTTACTAGTTTGATCTCCTCTTTGGTCTCTATCTCTTACAGTAAAAATGCAGGATCCGAGAAAAGCAGCAAACTGCTTTCCTTTTCCTACCTTTCTTTTTACAGGTGAACTCTTGTGCTTAAATATAATACATTAAATAAGATAGATAAGATGAAAGACCAAAGAGGTCCTTGGTTAGAATCTGATATTCTTTGAAAGGTTTATATTATCCACCCTGATGGAATTGCACTGAATCACTTACGTGAACTATTTCTCCTAGCTTAAAGTGAACAGTTTACATAAAAAATAATTTCCAGGGTAGTTAACTCACTACTTTAACAACAGTTTAATTTTCTCGCTACAGCCTTTTTCAGTCGCCTTAATCTTTTGCCTGAATGCAGTTGTTTTCTTGTCATTGTGGAAATTAAAAAGATAACTCAGTAACTACATACCTGGCTGAATCAAGACTAATGATTTAGAGGCCTGCTTGTGTTTAATGCCAAACTTACATGTGCGGAAAGCAGAAGCATGAATTTGCTTTATAGTTTAAAATTTAATGTAAATGTGTGACAGGTTTGAAAGCCAGCATGGTGCTCAAAAATACTCCAGTAGAAAACAGAGAATTGAAGGATCTAATTATCTGATAGGATGATGAGGCAGTGCTTGAGGATAAGTTAATAAAAAAAGATAACTTTCTTTTTCTAGCCTTGGCTGTGCATCTGAATTTATCCAGCTTATTTTTACATTTTTATATTTGTCATTTGCACCATTCTGTGGTAATGAGTTCCACTGCTTAATTACACATTATATTGAAACATGCTTCTGTTTTTCTTCTAAAAACTTCTTCGTTTCCCTTGATTCCCTCGTCCTTGTATAACAGTGAATAGTTACTTTATGTTCATTTTTCTATGCCATCCTTGATTTCATAGAAACCTATTATATCCTTTCCCTCTTATTTGACAGCTCTTTTCTCAAGCTGAAGAGTCCTAATCTGTTTAATCTCTCATTTTTGGAAGCATTCTGTGACTTTGCAGAATGAAATAAGGACAGTGTTATTTTTCTAGTTACAGCTATTGTCCTGTTGGAGATTATGAAAGAAATGAACTATCTGCTGCTTTTTTTCAACAGCTCAGTTTTACAGTAAAATAATTTCCAAAATTTTTTGCTCAAACTGTGCACTTTCCAAAATGTTATTTCAGGCTAACCCACACTATTTGCTGATGTAATTCAAATTTGCAAAAAATTAGGAAAAGGAGAATTATTTATCAGGATTTCTTAAAATTATTATTTTGCTTTTTCATCATGAGATGACTTCAGATTTTCTAGAATTTGCCTGCAGATCCTTGACAAAAGAAATTTAAAACATATTTATTTTGAGGCCAAACAGAAAAAAATTTATTTTTCCTTGCCAAGAACACAAAGTTCACTTCCGATGAAATAAAACAGGAAAAAAAATTTAAAACTACTAAGTAAAAAATGAATACTAGTAAAGCCCTAGCATGCAGTTCTGTGAAAGAGGCATTACTGCTGTTGCCCTCTGTTTGTACTCAGTGGCACTCAACACCAGTAATTTCCATTTCTGTGTTGATGACCTCCTTGAATCTCCTATTCGCCAGAGGGACTGATTGCTTGTTTGGATCTTAAGCAAGCACTGCCCAGTGAGATTGCTGCTGTCAGTTCCCCTGCAGACCTGGTATTGGCCTCCCTCTTTGTCCCAGTTGTGAGCTTTTCTGTGATTTCCGTTTTGCTGTTGTACCTCCTACCATGCCTCTTCTGCCTGGCTTTTCTTCTGTTATGACACAGTAGCTGAATGCTACTGTTAGCAGCGTACTGCGTTGGGAAACCAAGCTGGTTGTCTGCCAGGCTTCGCTTGATTTGCGCCTCCTACTTTCCAAAGCTCTCGTTTTACTAAGTGTCGGTCTGTGACATTCCATCACATTGCTGGCTGAACACGACTGCAGTTTTGCTGCTGGTATTGTTATCTTGGACCTTGCTGTTCCTGTTTTAGGTCGCTGGACAGCAGAATCTGCTTTTCCTCTGGGCCTGTACTCTAGGTTGCCATCTCTGTTTCAGACTTCTTTAGATCTTAACATCCAGGCTACAATTGAATTTTGAGTAACAAGTAAGAGAGAGCGTTCACTATTCATCCATTCAGCAAAAACTTGTCAGCACTGACTGAATGACTGCTTTATTATGCTTTCCCTGATGTCTACGACAAGTCAGTGTTCGTTTAGTATGACCACTGCCAATGCAATTATTTCTGTACGTTTTCCTTCTGTCTTTGTCTCTGTTATACCAAGATCTATCAAAAGATGTGTTGTCCTGCTTATTGTACCAAATATGAAAGGTCCTCATACATGAGGAGTCCTAGGCATTAGGTGGTGATTAGCACATCATGAGTACATAGGCAGCGTGACAGGAAATCGCAGTCAGTGTTAGCAAATGCAAAGTAAGGTTCACAAGAGGGAGCAGTGTGAACAATTAATGTTCATTATTGTATTTTAAATAAAACACTCAGTAAAATTACCTTAACTTCTAAATAGAAGTTTTAATGGAATATCCAGTGCATATCACTGGGGTTTTTGATAATGAAAGTGATTATTTAAATAAAGAAATAGAAAGAAACTGTTAGGCTGAATTGCATAATGTTATACCTTGCTTAGAACGTGCTCAGTGCTTTTTGCATGCCGTTTTAAAGGATCATACTGGTGTTAAAGGATTGTTTAAAAAGAAAACAGTTGCAGGAATGTTAGTCCTGTAAAGCTTCCACAGAAAAACATTTGGGAAAGTTACAGGGGAAAAATAGAATAGACACGATCAGCGTGTATAAAAGGATAAAAAGTATAGGGAAGGTGAACTTAGGAAAACAAAGAAAAATTCACAAAATTATCTTATAGCTGGTTTTAGTACCATCAATAATCAGCTGCCAAAGTAACATGTGTATTCTATGTGAGTGACCTTAAAGCTGTGTAGATATGTATATATGTGTGAGTATTTAATTGCATGTAATGTGAATTGTATGTAACGTGAAGACTGCTTGTGTTGAAAACAGCTGAATATGCATGTGTTTCTTTACAGAGTAGAGATCTCACTTTAGTAGATGGAGATGCAAATCGGGAAGCTCTGCCATTCCTCTAGGGGGAAAAAAACCCCCACAACACAGCCCCCAAATCCTTCAATATTTTGATTTCACAATCTTTGACTTTAATAATAAGCAGATTTAAGGCCACTTGGTGCAGTAGCACTTTGTTTTATGAAATAAGTGGGCAAACCACTGGTGGAATGTTCCATTAACAATACCCTTTAATTTGAATTGAGAGTTGCCTGCTTGCCACCAAGATGATAAAATGCTATTTTACAAAGACGAAGTAGTTATGAATTACATCGGTGAAGTTGCTTCAGCTTCATTATCATTATTCAAGTTCATGTGGGTGTGGAAAAAAAAGTTGCGTTGCTGAACAAGTGCCAAAAATAATTTTAAAAATAGAAGAATGTGTAATACAGATTATGACATCAACAAAAAAAGATTTCCTAATCTTAACCCAACCAAATAATGACATATAATAGAGAAGAATGTCTGCATAGTTATAGAAAGGGCTAATTTGCTAAGAGGAGAAAAGAGAATAGTTATATAGGTATAGATACATATTTAGGTGTGAGACTTCGTGTTCTAGCCCACACATTATAATTACCCTTGTGAAATGTAAATTTTCTCCAGACGTTTGTATTTTATGGAGGTTTTCGTGAGATTGGCTGAATTTTTGAACAAGTATTTGATTTTTCTTTGAGTTCTACGGCCTGCTCTTTGAATCTCTAGCAGTGAAACTCACAAGCTAAAATTAATTCATTGAGAATATTTGACCAAGATTAATGATAGTAGCCTGTAAAATGTGGAAATTTAAGTAAACTGCAGTGGTCAAACAGGCCTTTCTCTTGTTCTACAAATGTTTAAGAACCTAACACTGGTTGTGTGCTTCACAGCTGCCCCTCTGCAATTTTCTAGGAGACTTTGTATGAACTAACAAAAATGTGAAGGAAAAACAGTTATTTCCTTGTTTATACCCGCTAATGCTAATTTCCACTAATTGTCTTTCCCACTAGTTTTCTCTTCAGTCTCCAAACACTCCAAAAGGAGCTTTTTGGTCTACTCTTGAGAACGTTTCCAGTCCTGATCGCATCACTCTAGTAGTGATCAACGTTATAATCTCGTATCTGAAATGAAGTGATTGATAATCAGTTTACTGCTTGTTGCCTAGTGCTCGGTATTCAGTTTGAAAGAAGATTAAGTGAATGCGTATGTCCCTGTATACAAATAAATTAAACCACATCCTGGTTGACTGCAAAGTATGATTAGTTCATCATAGCTTAATTGTACCCGATGATCATGTTTAGACTCTGTGCAAAATGCTTTCTGTGGTGAAAAAGCAACTTAGAGGGCATGGGACTTTTTTCAAGTGAGTTTGGTGGTGTTTTATGTTTTCTTTGTTTTTTTTTTGATTTTGTTTGTGGGGTATGCGAGTTTGTGGTTTTGGTTTTTTTTTTCCCCCTCTGTAATGCTACATATTTTGTAGAACCCTAATTCTAGTGGGAGCTCTTGGTGGTGGTGTGGGGAGTGTTCTGGGCACTGAGTTCTGCCTCTGCTGCTGTGGGGGCAGCTGTGGTGTTCAGGTAGTCTTTAACTGGGAAGGCACAGGAAGTATTTTTAACAGCTGTGCGGTGAGGGATACCACTGTGTGGCTGCTAGAGAAGGACTGAAAGGTTGGGAGGGTACCTGCGTATGTACCCATTGTGTTTCTGAGCACTTTGCACATCTGGATTGCTGGAGGCTTCTCTAACTTATTTCAAGTAGCAATTGAATGAGTTAATCCTCTACTATATTTAAAGTAGCTTTACAATTACAACTTTTGTGCTGACAGAAACTGTATAAATTGGGATCTCTTTTGTGCTGGGCTATTCCTAGTTATTTGCTTATAAATATGACTTCTGATATGTAGCAGAGATGCATTGTAATTATTGTAATCAAAAGGAAGTGGCTCCTATCAAAAATATCACAGGTTTTGGTGGTTTTTTTTTTTTCAGTTTTTAGACTGGTAGAGTATTATATTTTCAATATTCCTTTATCCAGAAGGGATAAGTTTATCTGTTTGTCAGCTATAATTTTATTAAACACTCTCTGCTGGAGATTACTGTGCAAAACAGATCCTGTTGTTAGCATTGCAACTGTTTTATAAACAGGTTTGCAGCCAGCTAGAGCTCTTAAGTCCAAATATTTTTTCATTAGCAAGCAGACACTGAGACAGTCTGCTGTAGGTTAGAAAACAAGGAGTTAGAATAATGAATAGCAAAAACTAATGTGAAGGAAGATATCTACCATGAGGTGGTAGAGTGGCTTAAAGTCGTGTTTCACAAATGTGTGTTTGTTTAGTGTGGCACAATGCAGTGATGTCTTGGTTGATCTTGAGGTAAAAAAACCCCTGTGCAGTAACAGTAAATATGTTCAGAGGAAGATTAGTATGTAAGAGACCGCACTATAAGTAGTGTAGTAAAACTGGGCTGTGTCACGGTTTAAAGCTGGGCTGGCTGTTAAGGGAGCGACAGACGCTCTTTGTTAACACCCTCCCTCCCCAAAGTGAGGGGGGAGAGGGAAAAGGGAAAGAGACTTACGGGTTAGAAAAGTTAAAACAGCTTTAATCTAACTACAATAATAATGAATAATAATAATAACGAAATAGATACAAATATACAAATATGTACAAAACCGATATCGAGCTCCCCCCCACTGATGACGAATACGTCACCCGGACGCTGCGGGGCACGCCCCAGGACAGTCCCGGACTGTACTCAGCAGCAGCGGGCAGGAGCTGGATTCAGGAATGCACGGATCGGGATCGAAGGCAGAAGAATCAGACAGAGTCCTCCTTGGACGCCGGCCATAGAAGAAGAGAGCGAGACCCTCGTGATCCCTCAGCTTTATAC